>VZTF01006691.1:3553538-3777130 GCA_013397755.1 Cnemophilus loriae | reverse complement strand
CCCGCGGGAAGCGCGCGTGGGACCGCGCGCCTCGTGCTGCTCGCGGGTCCGGCACGTGCGCGGCCCGGAGCCACCCGCGATGGTGCCGGAGCTGAGGGGGGCCGTCAGCGCGGAGCTGGGAACCGGGGCGGGGCGGAAAGAACTGCTTCGCAAACGGTGAATAAAAAGAGCAGGAGGCTGGGATTTGGAGGCACAACCCTTAGGAAGACCTGCTAGGTTCCTTACGTGGAATTGTTAACATAATTTTTTTTTTTAGAAGTCGGTTTTCCATTAAAAGCCCGGTTTCATAATTTTGTTTTCGTCTGCAACCCAAGTGCGTAAGATGCGTTTGCTTAGCAAACAGAAACAGTGGAGTGTGCCAGAGCCGCAGCCAGCTGAGCGGACCCTGTGGCGACAGACGGCTGAGTGTGGGCGCGGGGACAGGAGGTATCTGCAACACGGAGCTGCCGGGGTGTGCTCCGGCGTTTTGATGCCACAGGAAAAGAAGACCTCAATTTTGGATTCGTTTAACAACATTACCACTTATAGGCGAAGGTCTGATTGTCCATTAGAAGACCATATTTGAAAACTAATCCTTTTACATCAAGACTTCTGTCTGTTCAACTTCCTCTATGTGTTTAGTGTAACATGTCAGTCTAACTTCGGGACAAATGCTACACTGATTTAAAGATTGCTGAGATTCTAAAGCCCACATCTTTTTTATTACTTCAGCTCTGTACCTCTGCTGTCTTCCAAATTACGGAAACAAATAACATTTCAGTAATCCCATGAATAAGATTTTGGGTTTCTTGCCCGCATACACGCTTCACTGCTAATGCTAATTCAATGAATAATGTCTCAGATAGGTACAATCATGTTTTAAGAGATTCCTTGGTGACAAAGTTTTCTGTACGTCTCACTGTACAAACAGCTATTGTCTCCTGTCATTAAGGGACTTTCCCCATCATGATTTCCCCCTCCTCATTAGATACAAGAGGACATTGATTGGCTCCCTTGTAGGCACAGTTCTCGGCAAAAGCACAATGCATACTGGAAATCCTCTGTATTGTTTGCAAAGAGCAACTCATAATCCCTTTGGAAATCTCTTCCTAAAAACATCTCTTTTTTTTTTCTCCCAAGGCTAAAGAATGATCTCAGCTCATGCTAACTCCATTCCATTAAGAATAGTTTCTGGACGTTTGCCATAGACTGTCTCTAGATGGTTATTTTATGGGGCCCCTCTTTTAGTTTGTTTTGAATCAAACTGGAAAATCTAAAAATATAGCACACAATAATCTGCAGTGTCTAGCGTCTTTCAATAGTTTATAAAGAAGGCACTTTGATTAATAACCAAATTAATTGGATACTGGAGCAGGTATATCATTTCAAAGAATTAATAATTATAGAAACCATTGTAGTCCTTTCAATCACTGACAGCAGTACATTATAAAACAAATAGCCATTGATTTTATTTTTTTAATTATAAATGATCTGCAGTTCAAAAGGCCAGGAATACTATTCAAATCAAAAACAATAGCCTGAACTTCATGTGAGTAGCTGGTGGAAGAAAAAATAATAAGCCACCAAAGGTTTTTTAATATTGTTTATGCATTGAAGTTTCTTCTTGCTGCTACAAGTTTGTATGTCACATAGAGTGTGAACAATTCCTATTGACTGTACTGGAAACTGAGAGCATCCACTACCTCAGGGAACTAGACCTCACCTTCTGGTCTGTAATGAATATAAGCACTTCCAGAGCTGAGGTAGAAAAATTTAAATACAATGTTTGCACCGTTTAAATTTTTGTGTTCGCTGTGCAAATCAGTAGTTTCACTTTTTGATTTAAGCTCAGCTGAGGTTGGTGAAAGGGTTCTGCATCAGGCCTGTCACTTCAGAGACAATTTGGAGAAGCACAGTTTGGAGGCGCCTTTGAAGGATGTGGTTTCCTCAAGTGTTGGGCCTCACCCATGTTCCAAGCAGATGCTCTGCCAAGTGACTCCAGGTGAGTGCTCAGAATCATTAGTCACCTTTGAAAATGCAAGGCTGTTAAAGCAGGAAATCCAGGTAACTCTTACTTGTAAACTGGAGGACAGGACCACTTCGAACTTACTTGGATTCACCAACACGTGCGTATGTGGACAGAGCCACTTGGCCAGCGCTTAGTGGATCTCAGCAGCTTCATCTGGGAATCCATACAGTTCCCCTGTCCTCTCAGTCTTGCTTTTTGTGGAAAGAGAAGAAAAGACAAGGTGCCTAGCACGGGCCTATGGAATCATCAGGGATCAGGCCCTCTGTGTGGGCAGGGAGGAGGTCTTTTGGCCTTGCAGTGTTGTCCCCCCCAGTGGTACTGCAGGAACTGCTGGCCAGCAGTGCTCAAGCAGCCCACCTTTGGAGGAGAAGGGCAGGCAGGAGCAGGGAGCGTGGGATGCAAGCTGTGATAAACAGGCCAAAGATTTCAACAGCTTGTTTGACCAGTCCAGACCAAACTTTCTCCAGCGCAGCCTTGGCTCTGGGTTTCCCTTTGAGCACACCACTAGCTAATAGGCTTGTCATTTGGCAACTGCTTCCCACCTCGCTGGTTTGGAGAAAGAGGAGAAAACTAAGGACCTGCACCATTTTGTGTAGAAGCAATCCTAAGTTTCCTACGTGCTCAGCACAAGCATATGAGAGACGGACAAGGGGACAAGAGACTCTGTCTCAGATCAGCCTGTCTTACAAAAAACATCTCACAGTGTGTCCTGTAAAATCCCAGCTATTTTAAAACCCAGTGACCTTAAAAAGCATTGTAGGTAGTGAGAACCACAGTTATCTGGATCTTCATTATAAGGAGCAGGTTTATCTTGAGATGCTGCAGTTTGTAGGTGGTGTAAATCACACATTCTAGTGGTAGGTACTGTGATACAACCCTGCTGGAATTTCATAAGCACAGGATGTACAGTGTGGTTCAACCGCGTGTCTAGGAAGGCAAATAAACAGGCAGTTGCCCACAGAACATCTCTTAGATCTGAACTGCGGTGCATGTGCCAACAAAAGTTATCGCTTAAGCTGTTAGCCAGCCAGCTCAATGTCAGAAGTGTCTGCTCTTTGAAATGGATTCTGGTGTTCAACACAGCTCAGAGAATTTGCAACCTTGTCTTAAGGATGACAAGGAGAAAGATTGGGCTAGTTAGCAGTGTGCAGCAGGAGCACTGTTAAATAGTTTTTGCTTGTGTGTCATAGTCTCAAAGAGGGTGGTAGAGGAAAGAAAAAATCTGAATCTGTGCCTTAATGCGGGCTCAGGTATAAATATGCCTTGGTCTGGGAGTCCCCAGAGGCTACAGTCAGGCTTGGGCCTCGCTCTGGTGTTGCCTTGAAAGCAAGTATAGTCCCTTCCCAGAGTGTTCTTTTAGTGTAAAGACAAGAAGCAAAGAGTATAAGAAACATTAGGAAGGAAGAGGGGGAGGGAAGATGAGGTTAACAGTAATAACATCATGTGGTTATGTAGGTTAACAGTGTGAACAGCTTGATGACTGACTTTTATAACCTCTTATTTTTAAATACTTTTCTAGAACAGCCTGTTAAGACACTTTGCATTATATTACATTTTGCTCCTCACTCTACCCCAGAATTGTATCTTCACTTATTTTCCATTGGGTGAGATTTTTTTGTCAGTTTGAATGGAAACTACCCTGTATCCCTCCTTAGTTTTAATGGGCTCTTCAAAGAGCCCACCTCTGAACCTCACTCTGAAACACAGCATTCCTCCACTCCTGCACATGATGCCTGCCTGCCAGTTAAGTGTGGCACCAGGTTATTTCCTTAGCCCTGCTCTCCATGTGCAGCCCTCTGCAGTGGTGCCATCAGCCCTCTCATCCTCGGGATGGCCCTGCAGGTACCACCAGACTTCAGTGAATCATCTGGAGACTAAAATGCGCCGGGGGCTGGCAGAGCCTGCCCACCACACACGAGGTAGTGCCAGCCCTCTGCACACCAGCATTCACGGCATCGGCAGAGCGGCGGTTCCCCAGGCCCCCCCTTGGTGCTGCCAGGAGTGTGGCTTCCATACTGCCCTGACCTGCCACGGCTAATGTGTGCACACACCAAACCACGTCTAAGATTAAACCACAGGTTGCACGATTACAAAGTCATTCATTACAAGGAATACAGCAGGATAAACTGTAAAAAATCTCCATGTTTCCAAAACGTACAGGAGAAGATACAGCTTCTTTTCAGTCTGTAGTTTCTTTCAGATCTCTGTAGGACTGACTGTGAGCTGGAGACACCTAAAGAAGTTAGTTGCATCCTACTGAAATCAAGAAAACAGGAGAGATTGAACTAGTTGATAAGACTGTGAATTATCACAAATAATTAACAAAGTAAAAGGAAGATTTAGAGATTATATGACTCCATATGTTTCATTGATTTTATTCATATAGAAATACAAATCAAATTTGCGATGCTACAGTTCTGAATTGGTGTGACTACAGATGACTTTCTGCAGAAAAACATTTTAACCAGAGGTACTGTTGCAGTTCTGTTGTTTTCCTGATATGTATTAATTCACCATCTACACTCACACCTAAGCCTGTAATTTAGTGACTGAGTTAGAGCTGATTTTTTCAGCTAGTCTGGTCTCTCATTCATTAGGCTCTTTGAGAAAATATATGCTGACAGGCTTCACCTCTACTTGTAAGTAAATGTTTTTGGAAAACAGTGAAAACTCATTTGATTCTACAAAACACAAGAGAAATACACACTCTTAATTATACACATTTTTCTTACTTACAGGGTATATGTAACAGAACAATGCTTAAGGAAATTTCCAACTAACTGTGACAAGGTACAAAAAAAGAATTCATCAATCTGCTATAAAAGAAAACCACAAACCGCACATGACCTCTTGATAAAACTACCACTAAAAACCCATTTGCCATTATAAACCATCCCATTTTACTGTATTAGGAAAGTCTTTGTTCCAGTGATGACCACACGTTATGTCAAATAGGAGGAAATACGGACAGAAATTCTTAACCTATAATTCTACATACAAATATGTGCACACAGGAATTCTGTCTATGGCTCGAGAGAGGAGTTAGCAAATTAATTGATTCACAAGCGTAAAGCTGGATACCATATAAATGCTATTTGGAGAATTTAGTGACAAGTAAGCCTTGTTCTGGTCCTATATAGAGAAGTTAAACTAATTTTGTGTGTTTAGTAGCTTACAGACTGTCCATGGCCGTGGGCTATAAGGGCAATGCTTGGTTTGTGGCTGTTTATTTAAACATTGAGGAAGTTATACACTGTTGAAACAGAAGATAGTCTAAAGGCATCGCCAAAGAACATGTAATCCTAAAAAACAGTTATCTTGTAATACTGCCATGTTGATATCTATTTGGGTTGCACAAGTTCTAGTTGTTGTGGATTAAGTCTAGTTTTCATACAACTATCATTTTGCTGTTCCACAGACCTTTTCCAATAATTCTCATCCTGAAAGTAGACAGACTATTTCTGGCAGGAATTATTGAAAATAAATTCCGTACAAATTGCCTGAGAATATTTCATTGCTCACGTCCAGAGTGGCTGACACCTTTTGAATTTTTGGCTCTTAGGGAATTACAAACGACCTTTTAGTCTTAAAGTTCATTAGTGCTTGGATATCATATTGATGAGCTTCGTATAAATGGATGGATGAACAGATAAGCCATAACTAAGGTAATGAGCTTATAGCTGTTATGGAGGTAACTGAAGACATGTCATGGATGGTAATTAATTAAAGAATTTCTCTATAATTTTATTTACTGTTAGTTTCGTTTCAGGATTCACTCTCTAATCTTAACAAATGGTGTTTCATTTTTAATGTTCTAGACAGCCATATCTTTTTCTAGAAATGCAGATATCCAGACATTCTTATTACTCATGGTTTCATTATCAGTTTGTTTTTCTCCTCATTACTGGCACTGACCTTGCCAAGAGCTAAGCACATGCATAATTTTACTAGTGCGATTAGACTCATTAAAGCTAATGGGATTAGTCAAGAAAGTAAAGCTACTTCTGTTTAAGCGTTTGTTGTTTGAGGTGGTGCTGCTAGAATCAAGATGAGGAAAGTCTGGAAGGAATTCAGGCTGAACAATAATTTTCATTAAATGTCATACAAAGAGAAATTGAAAGATTTTTCTCTTGACCCAACCCTGATGCATGATGAACCCAAGGTGATTTTACACTGAAGGTGAGCAGGGATTTCCTAACATTGTTTTTTCTTCAAAAGATGGGGATTTTGTCAAAAATTAAGCTGGTCTCAGCAAACTTTACAAGGTCGTTTCTCAAGTCTAGGATGAAATTTCTAAATTAAAGATAATGAGACATCTCAGCCACCAGCCCAGCAACAGAGGCTGAGTGTAACCTGATAGCAGTGTTGTGATGCTGTGCCCTCGGAGACTTTGGGTAACCCCAGGAATATTTCATTATTGTGCGGAGATTGAGAGAGGCAAACCCAGAAGAGGTTTCCTATTTCTGCACAGAAATAGGGAGATTGCACTGAATTAAACAACATAAAGGTGTCTGCTCTCACAGAGGGATGGTCTCAGAGTCAGAAAGTGGGCTTATAGCTTGGGGCTCTTGTGTATAAAATCTTCAAGAGGTGTTTATGCCAGTATAAAGTGGGGAAAAAGTCTAAAGGATTTCCTTGCCATTACTCCTACCCTGCCTTTGTTTCTCATTTCGAGTGCTGCAAGTCTGCTGTTTTTTGACCCGCCAGCTGAAAGCCTCCAAGAAGCATTATAGCAGCCAGAAATACAATGTTTGCAGTGCAGCTGGTTTTCAGCCCCTTTCTTTGACGGCCATCTCAGCTAGGGCTGAGAGGGGAGGAGCATGGAGCAGTTACTCCATCCATCTCAAGGAACTTCCTTTCTGGACCATCAGGACGATTTTACAGAGACTGGTAACACAGGCCAGACATAAAGTGGGTGATTATTAATTCCAACATGCTATAATTTGTCATTTCTGACCTCTGATGAGCTGCCTCATATACAGTGAGTTATAAAAAAATCTGGCCTCTTACTTACAGAATCAAATGCAAACTGCTCTGCTATCATTCCGAAGCAGTAAATCACCCATGGCCTTGGAGAAAATATCGCTTGTGGACTTCCACCCATTTTATACCTTCCTTTCAAAATAAACACTTATTTTGGTCTCTGATAAATACAAATGACAAATAAAATTTATTTAAGCTACAGAGAAACTCTTTGTAGTCTAAAACTTAAAATTCTTAGTTAATACTGATTCCTGTACCCTAGCTGTTTCTGTGCAGAGATTAAAAACCAGCAAGTCCATCACTGCAAAGTCTAATATCAGGAGTGGTAGATATTTCTAACTGTTACTCACTTTTCTCTAGGAAAGCAACTATGATCTATGCCCCAATGCTCACAATTTTATTAACATTGGAAAGAGCCATGTGGTGTTCATATAGTTTAATCTCCATGAAGTCTCAGAGCCCAAGGTTTTCTGATTACTGGGAGAGGAGGAGGACTGGAGTGACAGTTAGGGGTGCACCAGTCCCTACTGTATATACAGCTGTTGCTGTGCAGGGGAGGGAAACGCAGGGTCTGGCTGTCTGTTCCAAACAAAAAGAAATGGCACATGCTATTACTTCCAGATCATTGCAGTCCCTGCACCACCATCTGCTGGGGGTCAGAGCAGTTGTCCGGGTCGGCGTCAGTCATGCACAAACTCAATGCCTTCCACCGAGCTGCGCCCAGCAGTACATATTTACAAGAACAATAAAGCGAACCTGCTCCCTGGACACAGGCACCACAATGCTCCATCACATTGGGAACAAAGGGGCACAACAAAAGTTGATATGCATTACAAAGGAGGTTCTCGGGGGGGATCGCGGCTTTGTGATTTCAGGCCATAACACAAATTGAAGGGAAGAAAAACTGTCACCAATAAGCCCAGACCTAGTGACCATTGTATTTGTAATTGACACAGCATTGCTGAAAGGGTACCTGGGTCTCTGTGTTTCCCCTTTTCCTATTGTCAAAGTCTTCTGTAGAAAATAGTTAAATGGGAAAAGCTTCGATGATAAATATTGAAAACTTGGATATGTTATTCTGTAACAGCAGCAAGATAATCTCTGCCACTTACCCCAGCTTGTCCATGCAGATCTCTTTTTCTGGGGCTTATGCCATGTGCTGGAGCGAGATACGGAGAGCCCTGACTGACGTAAACTGAACAGTTCCTGGAAACCGGATGAGTACAACTGTGTCACTGTGATGTTGAAACCAAATGAGCAGATTTAGCATCTCTTTGGCCTAACAACAGCTAGTGAGTAATTCATCTCTCCTGCTAGAAACGACTGCTTCACCACCACCGGAGTGACACATTAGGCGTTACTGTCAGGTGCTGCAAACCTTTCACTTATTGCTGTCGTGCACCCTTGGCTGAACAGATGCGCGCAGGCGTGACACCCTTGGGGCCTAGAGCTCGAGGTGGGTTTCCTGGCAGTACGTTAAGGCATGGAGGTAAAAAGTACAACCCTTCTTTTTGGTCTGGGCTAGCTTGCTGCAGAGCTATGTCCAGTGTTTTGGTGCTGCATCAAAATGGAAGCAGGGGGGAAATGGAGCTCAGTGCAGAGGCGTCTGTATTCAGCTGAGTTTATTAGTTTGGTCTCAGCATCAGCACTGTTGAAACAGGCAGCAGTGCCAGCATGGGGTGAGAGAAATAGGCATCAGTTCTGGAAAGCTATGAAAAGGGCAGGTGGAGCTGCACCCAGAACATTTTTTAAGCGAGGCTCATTGCCAAATAACTAGAAACTATGCTGTGCTAGCAAAAACACATGAAGGACTGCTGTAGTCCCCGCCTCACATAGCTACAGTGTCTGTCACAGCACTACCACATACATAATCGTTGACATTTCATCTGATAATTAGTGGTTTTGGCACAAGTAAACACACTCTTGTTAGGTCCTATCCTCAGTTGCTTTTTGCTAAGCATCACTCGTCATTTTTGCATAAAACTTCTCCAGTCCATGTAATGTTTGACAGCTTTCTTGGCTGATTTGCCTGAAACATGATATGGAAGAGGAGACCTCCAGGTAGCTGCACACACATGTCTTCCAGACTCCACCTTTCCGGCCTCACTGGCACCAGGACACCCCACCTGCCGGAGCCGCAGAGCTGGTTCTGGAGCCTGCGAGGGCATGTAGAGCAGCCTTTGCTTGTTGCCTTGGAAAACCTCACCAGCTCAGTTACATATCTGTACTTGAAGGACACTTTCCCTGAGCCATTCCACGCAGAGCTGAACTCCACAGGTTTGTACTGCAATTAGGCAGGCTTTCAGCAGTGGGTCAGAACTAAAAGAAATAATTTTTTTTTACAATCTGGTCCTGTGGAACTGCATTTGAAGTAAAAGTTGCAGAAGGGTAGTCAATGTATAGCTTAGATGCATTTACATAATAAAATGTATGCAAAGTGTAAATAATTTTGTATCTCTAATTTTGGGGAGGAAAAGGCAGGGGATGGGAAGCTGGCAGAGTGGCTCTGTGAGGATATTAGTAATAAAATGAAAGGACAGAAAGCCTTCAACCTGTAGGTAATTGATGTACATCTGCTCCAAATGTGTGGAGACTGAAAGTCATTTCCATTAGTAGTCCAATAGAAGTGATTGTCCTGTATGTCTAGCCTACCATAGAGAGGTGCTACATTGTGGAAATCATCTCGTTTCAGTGCCTGCTTGCACCCGTGCTGGAGGCTTTATTCTACCAGCCAGTGACTAGATAAGTGTAGGAAATAGACTGGGTTTCTCAGTCATCCTTCTGGACACAGTTCAGACATTGAGGAACTTGTAGTAGAAGGTGTCCCTGCCCATGGCAGGGGGGTTGCAACCAGATGGTCTTTAAGGTCTGTTCTAACCCAAACCATTCTAGGATACTGTGATATTCTTCACATGATGCCAGGGAGATTTAGAACTGGTTTCATGTATTCTGCAGATAACTAAGGAACTTCAATATTCAAGAGGAACTTTACAGGTCTTGTGGTCACAAATGTAGACCATAAGGATAGATACATTCTGACTAATAAAATAGGTTTTCTGATATAAATAAAGCTTTTACTGAATGAGCAAACAACTGTGTTGGTACTCTTGTTCTATGACATGTTACCTCTGAACCATGCTCTTGGTGGAATATTTCCTCCTCCTCAAGCATATGTGGCATAATTAAATGCTGCCCTGGATAAACCATAGTCTTAACTTCTATGTTGTAAGTCTGTCATTGTGGGGGAAAAAGAGTTCAGTTTATTTTTCTTAATTGCCTAGATGAAACGAATCTATACCATGTCCAGCCCAATTGGTATCCAGTTATGCATACACCTAAGGAGTATAATGTTGAAACCCTGCATGCAGCATTCAGGGGCTGAGTGGAAGCTTTTTTGTTTGGTTACTTAAGTGGGAGATGAGCTGTTGGGAAAATCTAGCCCAGAATAACAGTTTAACTTTTTATAATGCCTCTTTTATTTCTTTAACATTACCCTCTTTCTCCGAGGTTGTAGATATGTTTTTGTAAAGAGTAGTTCTGCAAGTTACTACATCTCTGGGCAACATAAATTCAGCCCAAATCAGCACAGCATGTTGAGTCACACACCGCACAAAGCACATACACATCATGGCTGTTCATGCCAGCTTTATTCTTTATGCTGCATCAATGACAACTATGGGAGAAAAAGTGATATTTGATCAAACCCAAACTGCACAGAGAGAAGGCCTTTTTGAGCAAACTTTGGCCTTTTTGAGCAAATTTAATCTTTTGCCTTCATCTGTGCCAATTGAGTACATTACATCAAGAGTCAGTGACGTTTTTGATCCAGGATTAACTGTTGTAGCTTTGGAGTTGCTGCCTGGTGGAGCCTTGGCCTGATTTTTACCCCTAGACAACTTATATGCTGTTTCTTAACATATCTGCCTTGAACTCATTTTCGAATCTACTAGCCTGTCTTCTTCCAACCTGTTCTCTGAATTGTGTCTGCAGTAATGTCTGCCAGTTTCTAATGTCTAATGGCCAGATAAATGATCATTAGGAAATAATGGATTCATAAAATACAATTATGTATTTTTATGAAAGCAATGTTTTAGTGGTTTGCAGCTGGCCTAGGGCATATATATGGTTATTGAGGACTTCTGTTGCTTTTGTACTCCATCCCTTCTCACTGCTTACTCTGCCCACTAACAGCATTGTATTTTAGCCTCTTGAATTTGCCTGATTGAAGAAGTCTTTGCAGTGGTACCTCTTTGCAGTGGTATTTCCTAAGTATGATACAGGAGGTTCCTGAAACATATTGGAGTTACTTAAAACTTCATGTGGGAGAAAAAGCTTTTAATATTTAAATATGTTTCCCTTGTTTGTGGGGTTTTTTTTGTTTGGTTTTTTTTGTTGTTGTTGTTATAGAAATCTTCTGAGAGGAATATTCAAAGGATTGTCTTGCCTTAATGAACTTAGGAAACTTTTGTCTTGTTCCTTATGTTAATTACAAATGCAGCTGCTATTACTCTGTTTTTACTTGCACATTTTAAGCCATTGCACTGTGTTAGTGACTGAGTAGCACTTCACCGAGCAACAGAACTGTGTTCGCTCAGC
Source organism: Cnemophilus loriae (assembly GCA_013397755.1). Lineage (NCBI taxonomy): Eukaryota > Metazoa > Chordata > Aves > Passeriformes > Corvidae > Cnemophilus > Cnemophilus loriae. Next base: position 3,765,543 of record VZTF01006691.1, on the reverse strand, counting down.
TTAAATACTGCTGCAAAAGTAGCACAAGAGAAAAATGTCTTTAAGGTTCTACAGAAACTCTGGCTAAGCTGCAGGGGTGGACTGGAAAGAGATGTGGCAGAGACAGAAATGACAGAAGTTAAGGGAAAATTGGTAGAAAGGCAGAGAGACTGTTGCCTCAGTAAATAGAGAGAGGGATGGCTGAGCAGACAGCATCAAATTGCTCCCCATCTCTGTTCTGGCACTTGCAGATCTATTGAAAACAGGCCAGAAGGACATGCTGAATTTGTTGCTCCCGTGTGCCAGCCTTTTCTGCAGCAGCAAGAGAAACCAATCAGTGCTGCTTCAAAAGCAGCTGGAAACTGAGAAATCCCTGGTCCCCCGCTGCCTGGCAAGCAGCAGTACAGGGTCTTCTCAGTTTCCAGCCACTACAGAGGCTCCATTGACAAAATGTGTGCAGCATTTGAAGGAGCACAATGTGACAATGAAAGAACCTGAGGGAGACAAAACAAGGAAGGGGCAGAAAGGAAGAAAGGGGGGAGAATTAAATGGGAACGAGGGAGCAACTGAAGACAGAAGGACAAAAATCAAAAGAAAAATATGCTAATCACTGCAAAAAGGGCAATAAAAATAAATCTTCTTTGTCATATTTGACACCTCTGCACTGCTTTATCAAGGAGTATAGTTGTGATAGGAGGACTAGAGAAAAAGAGGTAAAACGTTACTAGTGTTTGCTTTCATTACCTCTCTGAAATACAGACACGCTTAATTTAGTCTTCTACTTTCACAAATACTGTTGTGAAGTACAGAGTGACTGGAAGGTGCCAGATATCACACAGGGGACCACGTGGCACTGTGAATGGGACAGCTCCTACCCTCATCCTCTGTTTCTGAGAGAAGCAGAACGATTTAAAGAGCCCTGTAAGTTAGGAGAATGCTGCCTTACTGTTGCTCAGAACAACCTGGAGAGAAAACAAATGCTGCCCAAAATAAAGCCGAGCAGCTGGCTTGTTTTCTCCTTTCCCTTGTACTTCATTGCATCAGCTATGAGAATGTAGCAGAGTGGAACCAGAGTATCACCAATAGCTCAGAGCAAAGCAGCATCGCTAGGTTTTATTTCTTTTACCTCTGTCTGCCTGGTCATGAGGTAGCACATCCAAGAGGGCTACCAAGAGCTCAGGGGATGTGCCTGTGGTATGTTCATCTCCCAGCTGTTCCCACTTGTGGTGCTTGTTCAGGCTGAAGGGAAATCCAGGAGTGCCAGAACCAAAGTTAGTTACAAAGCAACTAAACTGGAAGGGGCTTCCCAAATGTCCTCACATGGCTCATGGAGTTTTAGTTCATGAGTCCAGCTCGAGCTCCTTCAATTTAAAATCCCCTGAAACATATATGGGGTGAACACAGCGTCTTCAGCACCAACTTTTTCACTCCAGAAAGCTGCTCTTACTTGGAGTAACTTGGTATGGTAACATACAAAAATGAATAATATTTGGGAGAGAGCACCGGTATCTACAGATTTTCTGGGAATTTTTCGTACTTTCTGAAAGGTCAGAGAAGTGCACCATAAAAACTGAGATAGAAGAACAGAACTGTGGCTATTAGTTTCAAGAGGCAATGTCAGCCAGGAACCGAGAAGGAGGTAAATTTTGTATTGCCCAAGTTGGAAATGGGTAAACTCAATTTATGTGCATTTGCCTTTGAGCACTGCGCTGTCATTATCTTAAATGAGCTTATCCTTTTAAGCAAAGGAAGGCTTCTGTCCTGGTGACAGGGGTTTTGCGGTTGATAAAGCCTTCTTTAAAAATTCTCCTTTATCATTCAGGTTTAAAATAAAATGCTTCCATTTCCTCTCTCAGCTTGACATTTATTTTCAGTCTTGAGAAATTATTCCTGTAAAGTAGTTACTGCCTAGGTAAAAAAAAAAAAAAATCTGTTTCTCCAAAGCAAACTTAATTTGAGCATGACCCATGGCATCTACATAATCCCCAGTATTTAAATCAGTGATCAATTTGTCTTTCTCTGTAGGAATAGTAGGAACTGATTTTTTGTGGTATTTTTATTAGTGAGTTCCTGGGTGTTATAATTTTGAAAGAACCTACAGATGCTTTAGCAGCTGTAAAATGAGACCACCATCATGTCTGTCTGGTCAGGAATCACCCATTGTGTAGTAGGTTAAGAAAGAGATGTTTTGGTTTTTTATTTCATCTGTTCAGTTCATGTATAGTAGATCAAAATTGGTACCATATTTTCAAATTTACCATTTCAGATACTTTTCATCTAAGTTAATTTAAAGTGAAGCTATCTTGCTTCTTCTCTAAAATCTTAGCTGTATTTCTTATGTCATAGGAGGAGATGATAGCAAGGGTTGTAGAAGAGGAACTACCAGCATGATAAATAAACACATAGAGATACCTCTCAAACAAAATACCGGGCAAAAACACCTATCTGATACTTTTTTTTTTTTTTTTTTTTTTTTTTACTTTTTATGTTTGTCTCATGGACTGTCTCTGATTACATTAATGAGTAATTCATCATAACAGAAACAGATCACCATATTGGAGTAGTTAGTGCTGAGAATCAGTATGTTTATTATAAACATTACAAGGATTTGAACTTCAGGCTGCCTTTAACTTGATCCCTTGGATTGGCTCTTCTCACCATGCAAGCTGCCCAAAAGCTGCCCAAAGGCCCACTGGTTGGTTTGGACTCATAGCATCCTCGCTGGAGTGCATTTCATGTGCACTGACCAGAGCTTATGAGTTGGTTCCCTGCAAAGGGAATTCAGTACTTCTGTGCACCAAAACTGCTCTGGGAGCTAGGCCAGTGTGCAGTAAATGGCAACAGTCAGGGGGTGGGATTTGTTGCAAAACTGCATTGCTGCTCTGAACCAAAATGGTAAATATATAGGCAATCGTATATATTTTTGTGGCTTTGGGAAGGCATTGCATATCTTTCTCTAGTGTGCAAACCAAGCAATTTTGCATGGTAAAACTCAAATGTGTGTTTCTATACTTTTCTGGCCAGCAACCTCTGGTAAGTTCTGTGTGTTTGATGATGCAAAGAGAAAGCAAGCTACACTGAATCATTATGTAAGCAGAGAAATCCTTACATGTGTGTTTTACATGCAGCTCAGAATAGTAGATTTTTTAATCAAGTGATAAAAATTGTGGTTTTCACATAAAAAGTATGAAAAACTGGTTTCCTAGCTGCAATTCTCAAAAAAAGAGAAAGTGATGGGTTTGCCAAATCAGGAAAACAGACTAATTTTCTGTGATCAAAGAAGACCCTGCGCTACATAGGGTTTCATGAGAATGCATAAAGAGTGAAGAAAAAAAAGTCCGGAATCATGTAGGCTTCCTTTAAAGCAATGTGCTTGATAAAATATAGTACATTGAGGTATTGATCATGAGATCAGAAGTCAGAACTTCTGCATGCTAATTTTGACTTTGTCAGTGATTTCAGCTTTTGTCAAGTCATTACTATGCAGTTTACCACCTGAACAAAGGAATGTTAATGTTTCAAAGGGCAGAAGAAAGAGCTCAATACTTAGCAGTTTACCTTTCTGATTTCCAATTTATTTATTTATTTGAGTGGATCATTATTTTGCTCTTAAAAGGCTGCCGAATTTCATTTACTACTCCTTGCTAACTTTTTCACTAAATGTCTTGATTTTTATTAGTCACATTCATTTGTGTAATTTCAGTTTCTTGGCTGGATTGCTAGAGCTCAGACGAGGTTCTTCTGCAGCTGCTGGTAAAAGTACAAAATCTGATTTCAGTTAATTCTTGCATATATGTTTTCTGCATTTGTTCTCAACAAGTGATCAGGCACATTTTGAGTGAAGGCATATTTCCAGAAAGCCAATAGAAGGAAATGTAAAGTGAGTGGTAAAAAGCATTTGATTGCGAAAAAAGAGAATTCCTATAGAAGTGTACTCCAGTGGCTTTGTGCTAATGCTCTTGAATTTCTTCCACTGGGGTCTGATCCATAAAGGGATTTGGTTACTTAAAATAGCAGTTATGTCCTAAAGTTCTTAGTATGTGCTATTAGAACTTCATCTCAGCTTCTGTTTAAGCTTAATAGAATACACCCATGTTCACATCACAAATTATACCCACAATCCGCCTTTCAGGCTGCTTTGCTACTTGCCCTAGGGAATGGTGGCACCTCAAATGATAGGCACTGCAGGAAATTCAAGCAAATGTGCTCTGCTGCTACTGATATGCCTGAGCTCACCGAGAGCCTCCTTGTTCTGACCTGGGGGCTCTTTTGCCAGCTGTGATTGTGCATTTGCACATATCCAGAGCTATGTCTGTCAGTTTGTAGGTTACTGCTGTAAAGACCTAATGGATAGACCAGCTCTGGTGCAACGATGCTGGGGCTCTCCAAAGGGCTTTGTTTGGTATGAGCACACGAGTAGGAAAGACTTCTCCGTGCAAAAGGCTGTCATCCACTTTTGTGCAATATCCAGTTTTGATCCATATTCTTGCCAATAATATTTTGAGGATAATGTCCTAAACTCTACTTTCCCTATCCCCAGATGAGAGACTAAGTTTGCCCAGAGAGCTGGAAGATGCTGCTTCCCGGGGAGCTGTCAGTCAGCTGTGACTCCAAACTCCTGGTACATCAAACCCTAATTAAAACCAGCTTCTAGAATGTCTTTTTCACTCATGCCTTGAAATATCATTCTAGTTTAGGAAGCTTTCAGACACAGCTGTGCTCAGCTCCTTTCTGAGTCTGAGAGAACTCAAGCCTATATTCACCTTCTGGACATCCTCTGCATCTGGGCATGTTATCTCCCTTTCTAGTCCTGGTCCTAGAACGACAGAAGTGTATTTGTCTTCTCATAGGGAGATTCTTTTGTAAAGTTTTCCACTTCAGTTTTGCAAAACCAAAAGTTTCCTGATTGTCTACAGGTAGCTTCAGATCTAGTTTTTAATCTGAACTGGAGGCGGTCCACAAGAATGTTTAGAGATAAGGTCTCAGTTCAGTCTGATAAAATACCAGGAGTTTAATCTTCAAGGTGTTTCTGATTTTCTTCTTTTAATGAAACACAAAAAATGTAAAGTATCTCCCCTTCCACCCCAGGTTTATGGCAAGAGCTGTAGGAATTATCACAACTGCATCTCTCAAACAGATGTGTTTTTTAAATTTTAGCAGATTTCTAAAATTTCAGTTTGGTCACCCTTTTAAAATTTGGTCTCTACAGAAATCTTGCAGAACTCCCTAGTAATTATTAATGGCTCACCTGGTGCATCATGGAGCTCGATACTTCTTACCCTCAACCAGTAACCATTACATCCCTATTACAAGTGGGTATACAGAGACGGACAGTTCAGGCTTTTACTTTAGCACAATCCATACAGATTAATTAAAAAACAGGCCCAGTACAAGTTATGCCAAAAGAAAAAAGTCCAAAGCATGAAAATAAGCCAAAAAAAGAATTACATCATTTCCTTGTATCTTCCCTAAGGACAAGGAATTGGAGAGTATGAGTCAGTCTCAAGAAATGAAATAAAAACAGCCCAGCTTTTAGTGACTTTTTCTTGTTCTTACCTTCTGGAGCACAGCAGGCCATCAAGTACAAGCAGCAGAAATCTGCCTGCCTGACAGGTTTTAAAATAGAAGTGAAGGTGCGCTTGTGAATAGCTTGGCTTTCTGGTTTGTGAGAAGACACAGTGACCAAGAAAAGTGGACTTGAATATGGGGCAGCATGGCGTTGTGGATATCCCATCTCCTGCTGCTTATAGTCACCTACAAAGTCGGTGTGCTCTACAGCTATAGGTGAAATATTTTCAAAGCTCTTTGTAGTTAGAAGAACACGTTACATGTCCTTTTGGATGCTCAAGCCTCTTCTTTATACCTCTCCTTTCCAGTTTGCAATACAGAGTGCCCTGAGGATGAAGCAATGGATGACTTATAACTACTTTCTTGGTACAGGAACAGCACATTTTGTCTATGACTTATCACTTTGGCATATCATTTTGCCATGTACTCACCTTGCTCTCTGTCCAACACTACAGTTTCAAATATTCTGGCTAATTACATTTAATAATGAAACATATTTTCCTGCTTAATAGTTCAGTGAGAATTATCTGGAATATTAATGAGCTTTCTATTGTGTCTAAATGGTATTGTTCACTTCTGCTTAAATAAAGCTCAGAATAACAAAGGATCAGCTGTTTGAGCCAGGGGCTCATTGAACGTCATCATTCACTTTTCCTTTAAAATCAAGGGTATTCACAAGGTCAGTGTCTCTAAGGATGCTTTGACAGATGTAATTCTGTGTTGTTTACATTGGTGAAGAAAACAAAAAAAGGCAACACAACATATTTTTTGGTCACATTCTCTAGTGCCTGTGAAGTCTTTCCATGATCAAACCTGGTAAGTTTCAGAACTACCCTGGAGCATCCCAGGTCTGAGTTTACAAAGCAGAAAGCTTCGTTACCCAGCTCAAGTTCCATTGTCCCCCTGTTCCTGAGATTTCATTTCAGAAGGAGAAGATTTGGGGTATACTTTTGCCCATATTTTTAACTTTTTGGTTTGGTTTGGTTTTCACCAGTAATTTCTGGTCTCTTCTGTCTCTTTATGTCATGTAGGTAGTTTGGTGAGCACAAAGACATTTAAAGGGCTTCAACCAAGTTAAAAATGTGTGTAGAAATGATGGAAGACTTAAGATGAGAAAGTGGGAAAGGCTTATCTGGAAGTATACATATAATTTTTTTTAATATTTTAGATCCAAGCCCCCCCTGAGATTCATTTGACTGTATCACAATCTCAGTTTTCATTTAAAAATAACTCCCTCTGAAGAAATACTGGTGCCCCTACTCATGCCTGCATGTATGATGTGAAACAATACCTGTGAGCAATGCTGATGTGCATCATGAAGTTCAACAGTGTTCAGAAGCTTCAGGGCTCCCTGACAACTTTGTCAAATGACCCCATGTACCAGGACGAGAAAAATATGAAGACCTTATTAAACCCTCCAAAACCTTGGCTTTTGCAGTAATGATCTCTTTGCCTCTGTCAGCCTATGAGGGGCTAATGGGAATGAACCGTGGGATGGGCGTGAGAAGCCAGGACCACGGGATTTTCATGTCACGCTGTGCCTTGGGCAGAAGCTTCCAGTCATCTGACCCTGTCCTCAGCATCTGTTTCCCCGAACTGCAAATAGTTCCATTACCATCATGCTGTTTTATGTCCTGCAAATGCAAATTTGCCCTATGACAGAACGAGTCCTGTGTCTGATGGAGATTTCGCCATCCCGTATTGTGTGTGTGTAGGTCCTACGTAAGCCTAAGAAAAACCTTCTGATGTGTACTACTGATTGTTTACATATGTTATCAGAGGGGAAAAAAAACAGGAAAGGAAAGCTGGCAGCTTACACTGCCAAGAGACCTGGCAGTGGCTATAATCACATTTAGATCATTTCCAGTCAATAGACTTTGTTTTCATTTTTAAAAAAACCCTTCCTAGAAAGTTGCTGCACTGTTCTTTTTACTCTGCCACAGTCAGTCCAGAAGAATACCTGCAATGGCTCCTGTCCTTAAAACCAAAGCAGGCAACATCAGGAGATGTTTCCAGAGAGAAGGTGGAAGGTGTGGTAAGATACTGTGCTTTATACAATTCCAAAATACGTACTGCTACTTGGAGCTGTGATTATGGTTCTGTGTGACAAAGGTCTTTTAATGATAGTGAAGTCAGGGAATCGTGATGCAAATAGAAATTGATGCCAAAACAAGATAAAGTTTGAAACCTGGGCATATTTCTCATCTTCAGGTCAACCTCTGTGATGGGACTAAAAAATATGAGCACTGAAGGACTGGGACTCCAGCTGCCTGTGTCTAGGAATGGCCTGTAGCAGAGAGAATGGGTCTTTAGCCAGGTAAGCCAGAAGAGCTCACTGCTTCTCTGAAACAAAATACTAGAGGGAATAGATACCAAAGCAAGTTTAATTAGTGTCTAACTAAGTTAGTGTGTTAAAACCTGTCTGCTTTCAACTATTCTGCACACATTCACATGTACATGCGATACTGGAAACTTTTAGGGTGAAATAAAAGTTGCAAACTTACATCAGCATCTCAATGCTGACTCATTTTACAGTAATGGCCTTAATATTATCTCTGCCTGAAGACATACAACATAAGCAAAAATAAAATGTAAACTTCAGTATCAGCATAAATATTAGACATCCATATTAGCATCATCCAGAGAGGAAAAAAAGAGGAAGTTCACATGCAAGAAGTCACAGAGATAAGGAGCTCTAGTATGAAGTCCATGTGAGAAGATGCAGTGTTATTGGCATCAACATTTCTTCTGACATCTTAGTCATCAGAGGCACAAAGATGGCAATGAATACTACAGAGGAAGTAGAGCAGTGATAAAACTACTTCACATCCAGCATCAGATTCCAGGTGTAAAACCAAAACAGAAGGATTATTTTCTGCACGCATGTAAGAAAGCGACAAAAGCTATCTGCTTTTGACATCTAAATGAGACACACTGAGGACTAAAGTTAGCACCCTAGTTTTACTAGATTTTACTTTCCCTTCCCTAGAGAAGGGAAGACCAAAGAGCACCTATCAGACGCTGAAGTAGCCTACAGGTTACAGCATACACTCCTTCCCTCTGCCCTCCACTTCGAAATCATATGTCGTGGGATCATGTCAGAGGTGCTGGCTGTTAGGTCACATGCTCCAACACAAAAATGCAAGGCATAAGAAGTTGTCAATGATACAAGGAAAAACAAAGTAATACTTGTAGGCTGAGATACCAAACGAAAACCACAGCTGAAAAGGAAAGAAAACTGATGCTGTGCAGTCAGAACTTGGTGGAAGCTATCATCTTCTGTTGTGGTTTCCTTGTGAGAGGGACAAAGATGTTTTCTCCTAAAGGCTGGCAATGGTAGGACATTGGTGTGGAAAAATTTTGTACTCCAGACCAGTAGAAGTGGAAAAGAAAACAACCTTGAAATAAATGGACTTTCATGTCCAAATCTCCATCCAAGAGACCTAATCCTGGTCTGAGATACTTCAGATAGCAGCAGTCATTGGTGCCAGACTCCCAAACATACCCCTTTCTATGAACTTTTTACAGGTTTGGAAGTAGGGTGAAAGGTTGGATGAGTTAATTCTGGGTTGAGATTACCCTAGTTCCCCAAGGCAGGCTGACTTGGAATATTTTTGAGTTTAGCTCTTCTGAAAGAACTGTCTGACTTCTTTCCAGGAGAAGAGTGAAAGTGGACCAACACTGCGAATCATTTTACAGAAAAACTATCATCCACCTTGATTTCACACTCATGACTCCTGCAAATGTCGGAGAGACTGTGGCTTAGAGCCAGCACATGGTAGTGGCAGCAACAACTTCTTTCCACTGGTTTCTTTAATTGACCATTTCCCTTAAAGATCTGAAAAGAGGTGAATCAAAACTAATTGCTTGCTTAAGAAGTAATACTGACTTAATAAACTTCGTTGTGCCACTGGGCACAGGCACTTGAATGGTCTGGAAAATATGAAAAGAATTGGCTGGGGAACAAAAGCAGAGCTGATACATGGTAATGGCAGAAACAGAAGTAGAAGCTATATAATAAAGGCAAATTCCTATTGAATGCCTCTTTGTCTTGCTTTAAAGAAATACACAGAAGCACTCAAGATGTACAGATAACTAGGCAGTGTTTCTCACTGCAGAGCTGAAGGAAAGAAGGAAGTGCTTCAAGGGTTAGTTCCTGACTATATGGAATATTGCTGGATTGAAGGCAGTCAGCTAGAGTTCATCCTGATAGTCCCCCAAACCATTTTATCACAAAAATGCACTGTAATCAGTAGGAAGTAGTCACAGTATTTTCCCACCTCTTTCATGCTTTATAGGCAGATGGGGGAAGGGGAAGAGTGTGGGGTTCATGCTGCATGTGAATGATGAGGTTGGTCCATGTTTAAAAAGAAGTATCTTGTGGAAAGAGGAAAAGAAAGAACTATGGTTGCATGTGAACTTCAGCTTTCCTTCTGCCTATTGATTATTAGTTCTATTTGTTAGGGCAATGTTGCTTGCATAGTTGTTCATATGTTGCACCAAAGGAATAAAGATGAGTCGATAAACGGATGGATGCTGCATTCTGTAATGTCTTTGCATCTGCTTCCACTGCTACATCACCAGCTGAGGAGAGACTTTAGAAGCATCAGTCCTTCTTCACAGGCTGATCACTAGCTTGGTGAAGACAGAATTTACAGAGGTAGGAAATTAGAAGCAGCACAGTATTATACCTTCAGAGAAACTTACACTGTCTACTTTCAGAGATAAGGCCTTTCTACTTGGCCTTCAAGCAAGATCCACGAGAATGCAGTTTTAACGTCTGCTTTCTTTTTCTGCCTATCTAGGTCTTAAATTGAATCACTGTATTTCTGTGTGATGTTTTGTAATGTTTTTGATATACATATTTTATTGTCTCAGTGTAAGGATACAACTGTATCATCTTAAAAAACTAGACACTTTGTGCTTCAACTTACTTTGCAGTTTAGTTTCAGGAGTACAAGCCCTCTCAGTTTGTATTCAGTTCCCACGATGGACTGCTTTACTTGGGTCCTTTGAACAGCGACATGGAAAAGGAATTAATTATAGTCATGGTAAAGTCAAAGGCAAAATGAGCCATTGAGGTTTCTGGTTCAGGCAAGTTCTTATACTGTTGTGCTTCTATTACTTCACTTCCAGCTGACACATGATATATAAATAGTTGTTAATGTGTGATGACCCAGTTATTAGAAAGAAAATCCCAGTCTTGGCCGTAGCAAGATAATTAAGATGAGTAGGAAGCATTTTTATCTTATTTTGTAGCATTAAAAGTCATAGGATTGATGGCATCACAGCAAATTACTTTTCTAGCATTTTAGAGACACATTTACTAACTGTGAAATTATGGTACAGTCTGAAGCACTTATATTTTCCTCTTACATAATGCATCCCTATGGCCGGGATGGAAGAATTGATTCAGAGATCAGCGAGTCAGTTTTTTTGAAAAAGAAAGTTAGAAAACTTTTCTATAAATTTTTTCTACTCTGCTCTTGTGAAACCCGACCTGGAATACTGCATCCAGCTCTGGGGCCTCAACACAAGGACATCCTCCTGTTGGAGCAAGTCCAGAGGAGGCCATGAAGATGATCAGAAGTCTGGAGCACCTCGCCTATGAAGACGCTGAGAGAGCTGGGGTTGTTCAGCCTGGAGAAGAGAAGGCTCTGGAGACACCTCATAGCACTTTCCAGTACCTGAAGAGAGCTTACAAGAAATCTGGAGAGGGACTCCCTACAAAGGCATGTAGTGGTAGGTTGAGGGGTAATGCCTTTATACTGAAAGAGGTAGGTTTAGATTGGATATCAGGAAAAAATTTGATACCATGAGAGTAGTGAGTGAGCACTGGATCAGGTTGCCCAGAGAAGTTGTGGATGCCCCATCCCTGAAAGTGTTCAAGGCCAAGTTGGATGGGGCTTTGAGCAATCCTGGTGTAGGGGAAGGTGTCCGTGCCCATGGCAGAAGGGTTGGAACTTGATGATCTTTAAGGTCCCTTCAACTCAAACCATTCTGTGATTCTATGAAATCTGTCTGACCTGAAATGCTCTTTCCTGGTCTTGGTGGGCTGCAGAGTCGTTGCTGTGAGGTTTCTGACTAGGAGCCTGTGGTCCTAGAGCCCCCAGTTCCAGAACAGCCCAAGCTGTCCCTGGGGCCAGGAGGTACTTGGGATCCTACTCCAGCCAAGAGCAAGGAAGCCTTGAAAGCTCTGACTTTCAGCTTTATTTTGGCCTCCATCTTTATAGCAGTCAGCTTGCAACCCCGGCTCAAGCCAAAATTTGCCTGCCTTCCGGGTGTTCTACCAAAGACAGGGCTGCATTGCTAATTGAGGTTGACCTGGGCTGCGGGTCCCAGGGTTTCCAGGCTCCCAGTCCATGGAGCTTTAAGGATTACACCACCATTATGCCTCAATCCAGTTTTAGAAGGCTCCAAAGCTGACATTTGCCTGAACATCTAGCATCGCCTTGGTTTCAGTGCTGGTTTATCTACCTTCTGCAGTTAGCAGTGTATAGGTTTAGAGGATTCTGGGGTGCTATGGTTACCAAACAAGGAAGCCCCTGCAGCCGTTGTGCTGGGTCAGATGAGTAGGAAAAATAGAGCACAGCATCACTGCTACGATATCTCTCTGCAGGGCTTCTGAAAAGAATTAAAAGTAGCTTCCTGCTTTACCAAGAAACTTCCTGTTATTTATATAGTCCTCTCTGTCCCCTAAGGCAAGGTGTTAAATGAAATGTATTTAAATGAAACAAAATGTGTCAAGTATTATACTGCCATGAAGTTGAACAAATTCTCGTTTCCATTGCTTCATTCTCACGGGTACTAAGAGTGGCATCAACAGAAAAGCAAAACGAGGAAGTTTTTGGATGACTGTTTTCTGCTAGAAATTCTTGTTCTTATGTTAAAATGAGTTTTGGAGCAGGGGAAGGGGTAGAGTCTCTTTTGTAGAGTACCTTCATCACACTGCATGTGCTTCTAGCTGTTTATTTTGCCTCCAGCCAAGCGCTCAGGAGTAGGGGCATTAACCTTGCAGATATTTGAAGCTTCAAGGCTTTAAACAAGCCATGGTACAGTATTATTGCTTTTGACTGCTAAGGTAGAAAAGAACAGTGTGGTATGGCACTGTGAGACAGTGGGGCTGAAAATTAGGAGACTATGTTATCTTTTTATATTTTAGTTTTCTTGGCAAGTGTGTCCATCCCTGTATTGTTAGTAGGATGAAGGCTATTAGAGAGAGTTTGCAGTAGCAGGACAGAAAGTTTTGTGTAGGTTCTATTGCTGCAAACCATTTTTCCTGGTACCAACTGCATCTGAATGTGCAAAGGCACAAGCATGGGAATGGGAAATCTGGCTCCACAGGCAAACTGTTGTTTTACTGGTGCAGATCTGAGGAATCCAGAACTCCAGAAAACAGCAACTAGGAGGTATCTGTGCTGTGGCTTTTATTTGGGGAGTAAAGGTATGAACCCAAACTAAGATATTTTTCTTGGTCTGTATCAACACCATAAGAGATTTGCTCACTGGGAACAGCTCTGTACAAGTTCTCATCAATTTAAGTGATAAACAAGAAGAGTATCAGAAGTCTTGCACAAGTGTGTGTTTCCTAATAAACTGTGTCCTTTCTTCTCTTCTTTGGCAGCAACTGATGGAACAAATCTTTCCAACTTATTGAGGTGCAGTAGCTTTTTCTGCTGAATATTTTTGTTGTCCCTCCCCAACTGTTTTGGCTTTTTGAGGTAAAAGTGGTTTAATTTTTCAGATCTGCTAGGATTTGGCCTGCATGTTTTGTTTTCCTTTTCCTATGTTATTGCAGAGTGTTCCCTTCTTGCTTACTTATTGATTGGCGGCCAGATAATGACACTCGAGAAGACTTTTTTGCCATGTTTTTTTTTAGGAATGTTTTCTCCATGGTAGAAAAACCAAAGGCAGTGAAATTGAGTTTAAAAGTTTAGCATTCACAAGCGTTGGTTTTGTTCAGAATAACTTTCAATTTTCTCGCTTCAAAATACAAACAGCCAGAACTGTTTTAACAACAATGCTGTCATAACCAGTCCCAGATTTGTTCATTGATGTCCAGCCTGCTTTTAATTGTCTGAGTGTTATAAAAGTTTTGAATTAGCAGTTTTTAAAAATCTGTGCAAATCTGGAACTCATAAGGCTTGTACTGAATGTTTGTTCTAGAAAGTTAAGGCCGTGTCAAAATATATTCATTTGTGGCCATTGCAACCTTGATTTTGGCCTGAATTGACTTTGTACAGAGCTGAAGCAATTACGTATGATGTTAAGAGAGAAACCAAGCCCAGAACTCAAGAGGATGGACAATGCTAGTTGTGATCAGGGAGACAGAGATGCCTGATAATTTAAGAGCGGTGAGGAAACTGTAACCATATTGCAATAAAACAACACATAAACAAAGGCACCAAATGGATGGGGTTGGTGTACTTTTGAGAATTGTGCATGAAGAAAGTATTGCTAATTTGGATTGCACAAGGGCTGGGAAAAAACCCATATGAATTTGTGCAGCCACCTGCCTAAAGTCAAATGAAAGTTGTTCTGCAGCTAGGCAGACAGAAACGAAGATTGCTAAAAGTATTAAAATGAAGCAATTCAGCTTTCCTATTACAGCTACAGATATGAGGCATAAAGTGAAAGAATAATCAGGGAGAATTTGAACCTAGTAATCATTAGATCAATAAAAAAGAATTTGTTTAGGACAACTGGGAACTTAAGAATGTTAAAGCAAGCACAAAAGTGATGTTTTGGCCAGGAATGTCTGGAAAGGGAAAATAATTTTTTTTTCTAATGTCAGCAGAAAACTTTGTCTAAATGTCAGCAGCAAGAAGAAAATGTGAAATCATCAGCAAAAAGAAACATTTATCATTCCTGAACTTCCATGTCACCTATGGCAACTTCTGGGAACAAGTTTTTCTGCAGGGAATAGTATGAATATTTACTGGCAATAAATTTCAAATATTTTTAAACATCTCCCTGAAAACAAAATATATCATTGGATATTTGCTCCAGAATGGCCTTCTGTAACTGAGAGAAGAAAAAATGTGAACAATACACCTACTTTTAAGCAAGATCTGGAAAGATTTTCAAAAAAAGCAATGACTGAGGAGGATGGGGTTTCCTGGTTTTGCTGTATAGACATAGTTGAACCTAAAATGCTGAAAAAATGAACCCAATGCAGTCTTGTAAGTCACAGGGACAATCATCACAGTGAAATATTTATGTAGGATTCCCTTAAAAAAAGTGAATCAAGAACAGGTAGACAAACTCATAATAGGTTATTAGCAGATAAAGGTGAAATTCCCCCCCTGGTGAGTGTAGCGACGCTCTGGTGTGTACCCAGTCCAGCACTGCTTCCCAGGTCCCACAGCTCCAAGTGGCTTATAGCACCTTGCATCCGTAAGGACTGGAAAATGACAGCAGCAACTCATCTCCTTCAAGCGTGCAAAACTTTCAGATGAGGCCCCTACAGTTCAAACCACTCAGTCTGCAAGGCAGCTTAAGCAGCCACAGCAGAAGGCTGACTGCCCCCTATCAGCCCATCTCGCTGTAAGAGCCCCTCCTGCTGTGAAACACCCCTTCTGACCAGTCCAGAGTGCTCCACTCTGTCTTTTCCCCTCTGAAAGCTCAGTGGTGGTGCTGTATCCAAGGTGCTGCTGAGGGCTCTTTGTGGTACTACACCCTACTCCTTATTTGTAGGATCAGGCAGAATTCTGGGCTGAGGTTGATGGAAAGCTGATGTTTGACACAGGTCTGGCTCTGCTGGCAGGATGGAGGAAGAGATCTTATCTTTGCTTGCTCTAAACCCAAAACAAGTTACTCCTAATAAAGAAAAGATGGTTGGCCTGCAGGTAAAGACTAGGGGTAAGTAGGTATTTTTCTGCTTGCCACGGTCTGAGTGGAATGCTCATTTTGGAGCTACACAAAAATAGTTAGGTTGACAAAGGTGTTTCTTTGAGAAAATGTTTGAGGTTTTTTGTGAATTGTGACACTAGCTGCCTGAAATGTATATCCTACCACAGAGTCTATGCTGGAATTGTGATGAAACCTAAAGCCAGGACAACGATAAGGCACAATGTCTGGAAGAACTAGACCAATCTTCTCAGAGTGTTCATCACTAAAGAGCGTGAATTCATATTTTTTCTGCATAGAAGAAGACCTGAAGGACTCTCAGAATACCTAAAAAAGACAATAGCCTTTTTGTATTTTTGTGCCAAATTCCCATTCTCTAATAAGTTCAGTTTTTCAGCTTACAACCTGATTACCAGATACTGGATTACATCCACCATGATCTTTTTTAGGGAGACTATTTTAAAAAAACTAAGTGAAACTAATGCAATTTGCATCAGTTTTGTCATGATCAGAGCCATGCCTGTTTACAAAAACAGGAGTTCTAAGTTTTAAGAAGACAGTAAGAAAATGGCATGAAAGGGGATTTAAGCCACAGCTCTCTGTTTTGCCACAAGATAAAGTATGTGGAGGCACAAAGAGGAACTGCTGGAGTGCTTCAGAGACTGTCTCAGGCCACTGAAATGGTAAAAGTGGGGAGATGGCAGCCCTAGCTCCACCCAGTGCAATGAATAACTGGAATTCTTAGCAAATAGGCACATGTGGTGTTTTTTAGGAGTTGACACTGGAAATTATAATCAGTTCCAACCACTTTACCCTCAAGCTAGGAAACCAAAAATCCTAAAGGAAAAAGCAAAGCAGCAGCCTCAGAATATCATATAAACCTGTTAAAAATCGGCCTACACTATGTCTCCAGGAATTTAAAAACTATGAAAATAAACCAGTTTTACTATTCAATATCTAAGCAAGAGGCTTCACCATTACCTAACGGCCAGCCAAAGCTAGACAGCAGTATGCAGTAGTATTTAAATAACACCTTGACGGTGCTATAAGAACATAGATTATTACTGAAAACTTTGAAATATGAAGGTCTCATTTGCTGAGGTTACTGAAGTTTAGTTGAAAACTTGAGTTTTTATCCTATGGCCTACCTGTCTATTATCTAAAGATCTTATAGGGTGTCTCACAAAATGAAGCCCAGATTCTGGAATATAACCCTTTACTGGAATTGTTAAAATCTTTTCTTAAGAGAGATAAACACTTGCATTTCCTGTTATGGATTTGCGTAGTTCTGGACATATTATTACTGTGGAAAATTCAAGAATATTTGACAGGTTCTGTTAAAGAAACATCTTAAGGAAAAGGTTGAATAAATCCCATGCCTATGCAATGTTTCAATGGATTTATAATTATAAAACCCACATTCATGGAATTCTGAACCCAATACAATTTTTATTTTGGTGGATTGGAAGACCAGACGTTTTATCAACAAACAGGAGAACCTCCAAATTTCATTTCATCATACTGCACAATTCTTTTTCCTTAGTCTCAAACTAAATTTCAGCAATGCAGAAAAATCCAAAGTACCATTTTTTAGTATAATATTTGTAAAGTACCTTTTCGTGTATATATATATCACACACATATGCACATGTGCATGCACTCACGTTCTCTTTGCTGTCATTTCACCATTAGGTTCTATATAAAAACTGCAGAGGTTCTTTGGATAGTTTCTGATGGCTCAGAATACCCGGTGAGACTGAAAGCAAGCCAGAGTTTCTGGAAATCTAAATCCTCTCATTTTAATAGTTTTGCAAATCCTTGGCATTTTGCTTTGAACTTTAACCAAGAAAAGTTATATCTTATAAACAATGGCATTTGGTGATTGGATGAAGGACTAGATCAATATTGATTTTGGCAACTTGTTTTGGCTGGGTTTGCATGAAGAAATATGCTGGCTGTGGTGTTAAAAAGTTATGTCAGTTCCTCAACATGTGCCTCTTTTTCTTGGAGCATTGCCTGAAAAATAGTTTCCAAAGTTACTTCCAGAAGTTAACCTAGAGGCTATCTATTATTGTGAGCTAACAACAGCCTTCTGCTGAGCTATCAGCATGTATGAAATAAAACCATTCAAGAAGGCAGATTAAAGACAGATAAAAATATGGATTTCTGTTTCACAGAAGTGCTAAAGCATAGGACCCCATTTTTATTTCTGATGAATCTGATTTACATTATTCTTGCAATTTAAAAAGAGCTCTAAAGTAAATACATAGAGTTATAGCAACAAGATTTTAGGCACTCTGAGAATTACGTAGTTGACACACAGCAAAGTAAGAGCCACAGGATGTACATGAATCAGTTCTGATTCAAGGGCAGCACTAGGAACGAACAAAAATGTATCTGTTAGAGAAAATGTGCCATTTTCATTTCAAAGTTTCCACTGAGACAGAATCGACTGCAAACTGATAAATTGCTACAATTATCATCACAGCTGAAATTTTTGTCTGGTTTTGAATTCAGTTTTTCTAGTTTCAGCTTCCAACTCTTTGAGCCTCTGATACGAGGGCTACAGGAAAGAGTCACGTTGAAAGTGACTATCTATTTATATATCCATCCATCTACCTACCAATCTTCCATTTCCTGTAGATGCTGTTAGTTCACATATCTTTCTCCTCTCGTGGTGCTCAGCCCTCTGATGTATTTCCAGAAAGCAATCATATCACATCCCAGACTTTTTTTTTGCTACGGTAAACAAGACAAGCTCCTTCATGCCTGCTCTACCAGAGCAATTTTCTTCATTTCATCCAGATGCCTGCTTTACTCATGCACAAGTTTGATTCCTCAAACATGAGTGAACAAATTTTCCAGATAGTATCTTACCAATATTCTTGACAAATAGCACTAATATTGTCCCAGTTTCAAGAGAAAACTTTCCTCACCTGATTCATCTTGAGATTGCTTGTCCCTTTTTGCATTCTGGTCACTTTGTTGCTCTGACTGCATCCTATGGCTGACTAGCCTTTCCGTTTGTGGGGTTTTTTACTGTGCCCTCATGAGGAATGCCACTTTACAACAGAAATTCATGTGCTTTGACCCAGAGGATGGAGTTCATCTCCTCTGTCTTTAGAGACTTTCAGAAAGTGATTTAGTCTGTCCTGAGAGGTGTCCGAGACAGGTGGGATAAATGAGCAGTAAAAAGTTCCCATTTCTATATGTTGAATATAAATGCCTTGAGAATTGCTATAGTGGGTGTTATTTCATCAACAGATTATGTGAATACAGTGTTGCATTTCCCATCCTCTAGAAAAGAACAAAACCACTTACTGAACATTTCTAGATTTTCTGCAATATTTCATTATTTCTCATTTTCATCTAATAATGACTAAATACATTGTTTGTGGTTCTCTCTGGTCATTACTTTTGGCCCTTGATTTTATATGTATTAAAAATTATAATTAACATATCTGTGTTGTCTGGGAATCATCCCTTACTCCTGCCTCCCGAGAACCAAGGATATTTTCTTAATTTTTAACATCCAAATTAATTATTTCTTAAGGTAATACAAAAGAGACAAAACTTTACTCTGCATTGATATACATTAGGATAAGCAGAGTAAAATGATGCATCACTAGAGCTGCTGTTATTGAGTTCCTTTAAGGATTTTGTGGTAGCACTTTCCTGTAAGTTCCTTCATTATTCCAGAAATCCTTTATAGTGAACACTCAGTTAAATGTATCTTATGCATTGCCAAATCTAATAATTTCAAGAAAAGGAGAGAAAATATGCTATAAGTAAGTGGCTGGGTTTTTTTACTTTACAAGAAAAATTTCAGTCATTTCAGACTTTTGTAAGTCCAGCAGTTCCTGAAGTCATTCAGAGTCTGCTGTCTGAGTTTTGATCGATGCTAGTTTTGATGGCAGGATCTGTTATCAGTTTGACGTGGCATGTGATAGAAGATTCTTTAGCATTTTATTCTAAGTTTGGCCAGAGAGATGAAATTGTCTAACCTTTTTTACCTGAAACCATGCTTCTAAGTTATGATGAGAACAGAAATAATTTCCTTATTGCTCTAGAATTTGTCAGACACGTGTCGGAGCAAGCTGTACCATGGGATTTCTGTGCCTCTGACTCTAGGTTGCCAAATTCAACTATCAGAGCACCCAAAAGTGGAAAGAAAAAAAAAGTTCTTTTTCCAAGGGCAAAAATGAATTTTGTTTCCCTTTTTAGACCTTACTTCTTTAGCCTCTGTTTGCTCAATCCTAATGCATGTTAAAAAAAACAATTTACCAGGCCCAGTTCATGATATTAAAATCAATCCAGACTTCTTAAGAATCCCCCAAGAATTCGCAGGTGACTTGTCAGCTTCATAGTATCTTGTCTGGCTCCTTCTCTAATTCACAGTGAATTTGATGCAATAGTGTCATCACCACCGAGGCCAGAGCACTGCTTTGGCCAGAGCCCATCTTGCTGGAGGCAGCGCCTGAACTGGTTTCAGTAGAAGCAACAGTTCCCTCCACAATCATCTCAGCTGGACCAGAGTGGAACTGTTGGGAAAATCTTTTCTGTTGGACTTTTATGGGATGCCTCAGATCACATCTAAGTCTTGTACTTGTGGGTTTTGGGTCAGAAAGCCCTTTATCAAATTCTTTCTTCTTCAATGAGCACAACTTGCAAACTCTCTCCTAAATGTATTACACGCCTAATACATAGGTTGAGCTTTTCTGAGTCTTTGTATATCCTCCAGGTCTTCAACCATTGCTTTGGATCCTCTTTGAGTTCCCTGTAATTTTTTTGAGATCAGACTTGAAAGGGAAAAACAAAAACTGCCCTGTTAGAGAAGCTATTGAAGCAATGCCAGCTACAGAAACTCCCAGCCAACTCAATTGCTTGTCTTCTCTGGTTGGTGTTTTACATGCTCAATTCCGCCACTTAGCTCCATCCTCCTGCTAAAATGCCAAAATAATCAATGAGATTATCATGCATCCTACGATCCTCATCAAAGGCCCACAAATACAAGACATTGTTTCCCCAGCCATGCTAAAGACACGTCAACCAGCACACACACATGCTAGGTCACAGTTGAGAGATATTCAGATGCTCACTGTCTCTCCATCCAGCTCCTTGGAGAGACTCGTGGGCAAGTTGGAGCCAACACACACTTTAGCCATCTGCTTGAAGTGAAGAACCAGAAAACAGCCACCTTGAGGTGCTTCACGGCATGTACATCCTGTACAGTGTAAACATATCCACAGAGACATTCAGACTCTCTTTAGAGGCCCAAAACTGTAGCTATGGGTCTCACTGAGCAAAAAAAGCAAGAAATAGAGAGTGAATAGACAGTCTTTTCACCTTCCAATATGAGATTTCTCAAAACTAAGCTTGAAGGGCGGGGAAAATATAAAATTACATAGTGCTGCTTTTTTACAGCAGCAGGCAGGGGTTGTTAAATTAACAATTCTTATATAAAGGCCTCTTCTCTAGAAAATGTATTGCTAAAAGAGCTATTACAAAGTGGGTCAGAAGCAGAGTAAGTGCAAAAATGTTAAAGAGTATGTTTAAATAGTATGATAAGCCCTTGCAAAACTTCTGTTGGATCTGGTTTACAGTATCAGCTTGCAATGATTTTGCAGCACATTGATCTCCTGAGCCGCAGAACTGACAGTCTCCTACTTTATCCTCATTCCTCTGTACCCCTCTGGCTTTTGGGCTGAGCTTTGTTTTTTAGCTTCAGCTGGAAAAAGGAACTTATTCAGCTCTTTCATCTGAAAATCACCAGCTACCTAAAGAGCAGACTTCCTGGTTCATGTATGGAGCAGGTCATATTCCTCTTTCACTATGACTGTCAGGTCTATCATATAATCTCCACAAACCCACTGCAGAGAAATTCAGACATCTTTTAGAGAAGTAGTTACTGTTGCTAAATATAAAAGGGCAGGGACTTGCTTTCAAAGACTGAAATTTTGCTTTAAAAGTGATCTTATTAAGAGAAGGAAAATGAGTCAGTAGCATGTGGAACATATATTATGTGTGAGACATCTTACCCACGCAAGGAGAGAGGGGATACAGAGAAGAGTTTTGCCTGCACTTGTAACAATCTTCAAAAGCTTTCTTCCCCTTGCTTTGCAGGACTGCATACTTCTCTGTTCGTATACAGAACCAGTCATTATGTGTATCCAATCTCCTAATTTAGCAAGCAACTCAATCGCATCCTCCTGTCTAGTGTCACTGCTTTGAGTGGCACTGCCAGTACAATCTGGCAGTAGAAACATATGAAATGGTCAAGTTCATCTGAGTTTCAGGACAGGTCTTAATATATTCCACCTCACACCCTGCTGTGGTAGCAGCAGAAAAAGGAAGTGGCTGGAAAGCTTCTGACCCAGTCAGCTTTCCACTGCATTTGAGGCTTACTGTAACTCACAGAGCCCCTGCACCAGCTCTGTGATAACCTGTCTCTCCCATTCCTCATCATCCCTCAGGACTGTTGTGCTTTCCAAGCAAGGATGTGACTAATAGGAGGGAAACAGGATAAAAGCAGGCCTGGGGATAAAATTATGAAATCACATGGCCATTTGGCACCGACCAGCTTCAAAAATCACGAAGTTGTCAGAAAGAGAGATCTCAGATACTAGACAGGTCTAGTAATCTTTACAAGAAACACCCACATGCTCTTCCATCTTCTAACATTTTCTCCTTTACGTGTATGCATGGCAGGAGGAAGCTATTACTGCTTTCGTTTTACACATGAAGAACTGAGACTCAGTGCTTATAACTAAGCAGCCCAGAGCAGGGACACATAAATCAACCCAGTTCAACCATGTAGCAGCAAAACAGGCACTGAGAAAAGAACAGCCATGCTTGCTTAGCTAGTCAGCCCTGCTGGAAAGCAAGCTATGCCTTGCTAATGAGATTATCCTGCTTCCAGAAACCAGGATTTCTCATTTAGGGACTCTCTTTTAGTATTTGAAATTTGGCTTTAGAAATGGTCTTGGTATGAAAAGGTTTAGAGCTGGCTTGGTCATTGCTGCATGGAAAGGTACCCAAAGGAACTGAAAGGATCATCCAAAAAAGTAGTGAAGACTTTCAGAGGAAGCCGGGGCAGAGAAAGCAACTGTAGCCACATGTGTTTGCCAAACTCACCCCCAAACCGATGAAATGTCTGCTGTTCTGCCAGTGGCTATGGAGACTCTCACTCACATGAAAAGTCTTTGACTTGGGCTCCTGGGTATGTCAATGGCTCCACTGAAATTATACTACTGTTTTCATAAGCTATTTATTTCCTGTTAATACCTTGGAAAAATTCTTAGAAGAGACTTAAATGAAGACAGTATTGCAACTTGGCAAGGTCGCTTCAAAATTCATTAGTGCTCTTTTTCTGTTTTCCTTTGCAGAGCTCTGGTGCCTGTCATCAATAGTCAAGGGGAGAGTTGGGGGCAGTTTTTGTTTGATTCTGATTCTACAGAGGAAAATCCTATTGGCTTCAGTGTTTTGGCCCTAAAAATTATTGAATTTCCGCTAGGAAGCTGCAACTTTAAAATATTCTGTACTGATACATTTTTAAGTCTGCCCAGATGTAAAATGTTTACATTAATTAACTTCACTTTTTGAGTACTTGAGACAGAAAGATTTCCTAATTAAAGAAGATATATTCTGTATTAGTCTTTCCTATCTATTGTGATTCAATCCATATGATCAATCTATTTTCCGTCTGTCATGGATTGCAGACATCATTCAGCTGTGGTGATTTAACATAATGCCGTGCTGTGTTTGTACAGAAACACCGCACAAGGGAGATTCCAAAGGGATTTTAGCAACCCTCTTCTAACACAGGATTTTTGAATAACATTACTTGGCCATAGGCAAAAGAATTTCCTTTTAGCATTTTTGTTCTCCAATGAAAACACAAAAAGTGGAAGTTAGATAGTATTGTTATTACAGCTCTGTTGCAATGAGAGAAAAAGTGGTGTTCACAACATCATGAATACAGCAGCTGAGAGACAGCCCCTCTGCTAGACCTTCTTTTGACCAGCCTCTTCCCTAGATTTAGGTCTTCATGGAGCTGATCCCTCTCCTGGACCATGCCTAGCACATCCCACTTCCTTTTCTTAGAATCCTCTGTATCATTGGGAGTTTGAGAGGGCAGAGAGCAAGTAAAAAGTTCAGTGTTGAGATTTTTGTGTTTCAAGTGTCAGTTGCTATGGAGATGCTTGGAAATTTTAAGGTTTGCTCTGTGTGGATTTCTAATGGAAATAAAAAGATGAAGACGGAACCGGTCAAAAAATCCATAAGCAGAAAAAGCCACCTATACTTGTCCTTGGCCGTGAGCTGAATGGAGTAGGAAGCACCAGAACACAGCAGTTCTGTTTCATGCACTCACTAGAGCCAGGGAAAAGTGTTAATATTTTCATAGAAAACATTTCAAAATAATCTGCCTTCTGCCATGGCTTTTGGATTCTTAAGTTTTTTTCTGGTTTGTGTTTTTTTTGCCTTGCTCTCCTTTCATTTCATCTTTACTGGTGCAAGAGAAGAGAGTAGAAAGGTGGCAAGTAATCTAGCTAGCTGGATACATAGGTAGGTATCCTGCAGTGACAGGGCTGTAAATATGACTTAAGTTAATCAGGCCTGTTGAACTGAAATTTAGTTTTCAGATTTCCTCCCATAAACTCAGCACATGCCAGACTCGTGCTTCAGTCCCTGTGACTGACATGCCATGCTGAAGGCACTCATGCATCTGTGCACAGGCAGCTGACGGTACAGTGTGACACTGCTCCGTTGCAAACACCGAGCAGACTTGTCTCTGAACACGCTGTTTATTCTTTTGACTTGCATTTGTCACCTGTGTATGTGGAATTGTAATTTAGTCTTGTTCCCATTTACTTCTCCTTTATGCTATGCATAGACAAAGCAGCAGTAGGTCCTTGAGCGGTTCCCAATTTTCACTAACAGTTCGCAAGTTTCTGTTCCTAAGTTACTATGTCTAGTTACTTGGAGTTTAGAGAACTGGCTCGCTCTTTTCCTTTAATCATTGCATGCAGTATTCCGATTGCATAAGGTAAGAAAGTCATAGAGCATTTCTCTCCCTCTGTGAGACTTAAAATAGAACTACTATTTCAAGTCACCCCTCCTGGGTGGAAGGCTTTCTGCTTTTAAAAGCTGGTTCTTACTTTTAGATTCTCTTTAGAGTTCAGCATTAGGTATCTTGCAAATCCAAATTGAAGTCCCACAAGATTTTTTTCTACTTCTTCTTAATACTACCAAATAGATGTTTTCTTGCATCAGGGTTGTCCTTTGCACCATGAAGGGGTAATATGCACTAGAGAGTTGCTATTTTAATTTCAGAATTTTGTTACTGAGGCAAATAGTGTAATAAAACCAGCATTAAACTTTGATAAACTTGAGACAACTCTGAAAAAAAGTTTCTTAACAGAAGACTTCCTAGTATATGTTTGGACTACCATGTAAATGGCCAATAAAATTTTGGCCATAATCCCGCTTCCCTCCTCCTCCCTCCCCTCCTTCTCCTAGTGCTGCAATTTACAGAAGCAAAAAGAGGAAATATGCTGATGACATTTTCCAACTGAAGAACAATTTTTGCTTAGTGTTCCCTGTAGTGTTCTTTGCATAACATTCTCATCTCTTACTCCTTTTTAACATGATGGCAGAAAGAACTGGTTGCTGCAAGCCTTGGTGTGCCCATCCTAGCTTTCCTGCAGAGAGAAGAGCAACGTGGAGGCTGAGGACCCAATTGCACAGTTTTTAGCCAGGGTTCCAGGTAGTTCCCAGTGCCCAGGATGAACCCTGTTGTACCACACATTCACTTTTGTGAGTCCTGGATACACTGCTGAGGGCATAGGTAGTGTCTTAAAACTGATTCTGTTGAGACTACTGTCTGAAAATATCCTAAAGTTATTTCTGCTTATCAGAAATCTTTAAGGAGACAGGCACATAGCAGAGGGACTTCCACAGTGATACTACTTCCATCAGATGGTCGCAAGATATTTTGCAAGGCATATTTGAGAGAGGAATAGGCCTTTAAAAACTGTCAGACCACTATCCCAGAAGCTGTAGGGCTGCTGGCATATCAGCATTTAGTAGACTTTCCTGATAGCTGACAATATTAGATGTTTTAGAAGACAATGATAAACTCTTTGTAAAATAATAGTTTATTTATTTTTCAGGGAAACTAATAGTGACTAAGTCATTGGGCCGAAACCACTAATCCAAAACTGACAAGATACATTGCATGGACATATCATGTCAAAATATCATATTAATGTACAAATAACAAAAGTGTCCCTCTCCCTGTTATATAAAAGACTTTATAAAGTCAGGAAAGATTATAGCCAAAAGGACTTTAGAAGTTCAGAGAAAAACGCTTGCTGAGTGAAATGCTGGTGAGATTACATTTTAAAAAATGGAGAAATTTTCCAAAACTGATGAGCAGGAGATTTGGCTTATTTGGCAAACAACAAAAGAATAATCCTATTTTGCTTATTGCACTTCTGTGTCCGTAATTTGATTCCAAGAAGGCTGAAAGGAGTGAGATTTACCTTGGTAGCACAAAATGCCCACCATATGCAGGGACTTGAGGGTTCTTTACGGCATTATTGAACTTTAATTCTCTTAATGCTAAGACATGATGTGGGCAGACAGAGTTGATGGGAAGGATCCAAAAGATAACCCCATTTCTGCTAGTTTCTGTTCACTTCTGAATGATATCCAGCATGTCAGGCTCAGGTTACTGTTCACAGCCTCTCCCTGCTATCTCCTTTTCCTTCTTTAATTCAGTTAATCTTTCTCTATTCTTTCCATCTGTTTAGTTAGTCTGTCCTAAACTGTTTCTTTTGCAACTCTGCTGTAATCCTGCAACCAGCAAGATAACCAAGAGCACTGCCTTTGGCAGCTCAACACTAGTGTAAATTTGCCAGGTCTCAGAGTGGCTGATAAGGCTTTCTGCTACATTTTTTCTTTGTCTAGCAGCAAGCTTGGAGGAAGCCGAATAAGAAAAGCACTCAGTTGCTGTTTTGCTGTCCTATTCTCCCTCTCTTCAAAGGATTTTTTTGTCTTGTGTTGTCCTCAAGAAACTAGGAATCAGTTTTAAGTAAGAGTAAAAAAATTATCTGTTTTCTGTTCTACCAAAGGGACAGTTAACACCATAAAAATTCAGGACAAGGGAGTAAAGGAATGATCACAAGAACTTGCTGCAGCTAAATGGAAAGGAAGAAAGAAGGAGGGTTAACTCCATTTCCTTCTTTGCCCAGGTCTCCAAAAATGTCCAAGTGATTATTAATGATACTGTTTGTCATCGTGTCATAAAAGAGAAGATCATGTTAACACCTGTGAATCTCTACACTTGAGTGCTTCATTGAAAAGAACTCAGAGCAAATGTCCCTCCTCTTCTTCTGCCATCTTAATTGACTGCTTGTTATTGCTGCAACCAGTGCACACGGCAGAACGCATGCTTCTGCCTCAATATATTTAAAAAGGCAGTTAAATGCTCTGGCATCTTCATAAGAAGATTTCCCACCCTCAGATTGTCCATGATGAAGGGGACAGAACTTTTCAGCCACTAAGTGGCATTTTATAGCAATGGAAATTTGGCATTTATACCTATTTCAAATATGTTCCCTTGAGTCTGTTTCCTTTTAGCAAACACTTCATTTTACTTACTTTTTCATCGAGTTCTGCTGATGACAAAACGAAGCAAGGAAGGCTGACTGGAAAATTGGAATTCCGTTTCATTAAACTGCTTCTAGTTTCAAAATTTGTTTCTGTATTCATGCGAATGCAATCCGCGACCTTTCCACTGAAAACAAAGCACCACTCTGTGACAAAGCCCCCAGAGAAGGTTCACAGTGGCTGCACTCCCCAGGAAAGGACGAGACTCCTCTGGAGAGCTTTCACTAACCAGACTGGGGTTGGAAACTTGGTTTTCCATAGCTGGGAGACAGCCAAGGCCTTTCTCTTAGCTTGTCTCTCCTTCCCTCTATATATCATCTGGAGAAGCTATTTTGCCAAATTTTGGTGAACTGACATTTCAATGTTTGACTGCTGCAACAAAATGACATTTTTGGACAAAAAAAGAACTGTCAAAAGACTCTTAATGTTTTATAGTTGAGTGCCCAAAAAACGTTCTCTGTACAATTCATTACTGTATAATCTTTTGAGAAAAGAAGCAGCCCTCTAAACTTTTCTCTCATCAGTTGCACTGAAAACAGCACTCCAGTCTTGATGCTTAAGAATCAAGTCTTTTATGCCACAACTTTGATGACAACACAAATGTAGAAAAATAAATTGTCAGCACAACATTTAAGAAAACTGAACTCTACAACAAGCCCAACTCATAAACAAAAATTAGACTCACTTTTTCTCTGAATCCTTTTTTATTTATTTTTCTGCACTAATACTTGCAGAATACTTGGGTTTCATATGCATAATTTAGCATGGAAAAAAAATGCAAACAACTGAGTTGTAGGTGATGCTTGGGGTAGAGAGAGTAAAATGAGATCTTATTGTAGTTGAACTGGCTACATGGCCTGTCCACCTCTGAGAGCAGAAAATGTACCCTCAAGTGTACTGTGACATGCTTTAATCAGCATAAAATGGAAGTGCCACTGAAAACATGGATCTCACCCTTGATACAGTTTATCATTCTCTTTCCACCTTCTCTTTTCAATATGACCCCTTCCCACACAAAGAACAGGATAGCTTTATCTGTTCTTCTCCCTTGATTTTTTTCATCACGTGTGACAGGAAAAATGGATGGATCGGAACTGGGAATGAGTAGGCAGCTGGAGATGGACAGAATAATATTTTTTATTGTAATGGTGATGTCAGTTTAAGCAGGATTACAGCATTTGCTGATGCCTGGTAGTTTCTCCAGATAAGGTCACCAGGAGCCATGAATTTCCCTATGAAGGTCAGGTTATGGGGAATCTGTTTTTTATGCCAATTGCCTCCCTGTGTTTTCAGTACAACAGAAAGGAAGCATATTTGGACCATCCTGAGAACACTCATTTTTCACAAACAGAGCAGATTGCCCTGAACTCTTTAATAGGTGCTTGGCACTCCCCAAGATGGGCTATATTATATCAAAGGTAACCTGTCTGGCACACACACCACAGAATGTGATGTGCAGCACAACACTGGGTTTCACTTTCCCATCTGAATTTGGACAATCCACATACCTATTATTTCTTCAGCTATTGGGACTGGGATTTACATGCTTAAATTCCACAGATTAAAAAAACAGACTATTTTTTTGACTAAACAGTATTGTTCCTTTAAAAAACACACACAAGACATAAATAAAGACATAAATGCAGATGAACTGTTAAGTAATTTGCAATAGTTTGAAATAGTTATATTCATACCATGCTTGTAGACTTTTTTTCACTGGACTACATTTTGCACTCGTTAACAAAGATGCTATTCCATTTAAGTCAACTGGGGCTTCTCTGGTGTATCCTAGAACAGAACTGGAGCCAAGATATGTATCTTACTCAGTTCATTAGATTCTCCAAAGCCGTAGATTAAATAAGCAAGTATGTCACTAAATCTGTTCAGCATTAAAATGATACAAAATGTATTTTTCTTCTTCCAGCTAAATAGTTTTCTTCAAATTTGAACCAGATGGAAACATAGTGAGTTATCTGAGATGAGCTCATCTGGACTTCTGAGTGGAATGTCCGACATTTGGTCACACATCTTGAGATGTGAGTTAGGGTCTGAATGGGGAAGTTTTTATCATTTTGTGTTTACTCTTGTGGATAGGCTCATTAGCTTCAATAGGCAACAAGACTAACACATGGCACATGCACAGACAGAGTAAGACCATGCAGGACACGGTTCTGTATAAAATCTCTCAAATGTAGTTCGCACTCCAAAGAAAACTGTCCCTCAAAAGTCCAGCAAACACAATAAATGATAGCTCAGCGTCAAAATCAGTTAAGAAATGTGGAGCGGTTCTTCTTTTTCTATGTCTTCCATTAAATCTGCTTATGCTATGTTTGTCTGGAAGATTCATATTTCAGGGGGCATGCTGACTTGTAAGTCTTCTATGGAGCAAGGCATACTGTTGCAATTTGACTAATTATAAAAAGCAGGCATCTACATTATTCCTTTTAATAGTTATGAAAAAAAAACTATGAGGGAGTTTATAAATGTAGAGCAGCGGATATTAAATCCCCTTGTTTTCAGGATTAAAACCGAACAGTTCCAATGAGAACTTGCTCCCACATGGCAAGGCTGCCAGGAAACTCCATGTGTTTCAGCTGTAGAGTCACTTTCTGTTGTCAGGTATACCAAGTGCTGCAGTCAAACAGCTCCTGTGTCAGAGAACTACCTGTCCTTTATTAGCCCAGTCAGGCTAATCTTACCTTACTGAACTCAGGGGAGCTCTGCTGTTGCCTTCACTGAGGCAGGAATTTTACCTTTAGTCAAGAGCCTGAATATTAAATGCATTGAGCTCCTGCATCTTCAGCAAAGAAAATGATACCCAAAAGTACCTCCTCTGTATTATTATGCACATTTAATTTTTGGGCAGTGTTTGACGGCTGCTTCGGGCTAATTTACCAGGCTTCCTGGTAAGATGCATTAGCATAGGTGGAACTCTTCTCCGTGAGAATTAAGCTGCTTCTAATATTTAGACTGAACAGGTTTGGTTTTTTACACTGCATTGAACTGAGGCCAGCATACTTTTAACGTGCAACTCTCCTGACTCCCATGAGCAAGTTGAAAGAGTCTGTTCTGTGGCAATGAAGAAAATCTGTATATCTGAGAGAGATTTAGCAGCCATCTGCCTGAAAGTTTTTCCAAATTCTACTACAGACTTTTGGGTTTGTTTTTTGTTTTTTAAACACTTCATATCGTAGCCCTAATCAGAATGGCCTGAATTTATCCCTCCTATGACTCCACTGCAGTTCAATAATTATTTTGTATTTATTCCTTCCCTCTTTTGGAAGGAAGATAGTGAAAAAAATCTGCATTTAAACAAACTTCAGGCTCATAAGACAGCTTTCTATCCTGAAGAATTCAGAGTTTCTATGGTTTGGGTTTTTTATTTTAATCAAAATCAGATACACAAAATCTGATTTTTGTTGGCTAAATTCCAATTTATTTCTCTTGCCTGATGTTTCCTTCTGGCTAGCCCTGCATCTTCAGCTGTGTGTAGCCAAGAGGAATCACCAGCCATAGGGACATTAGGTGAATTTAAACTGAATAAATCTGGGCCCTGGTGCCTTCATTTTGTGACTTTCTTTTTTGATATCCCTGAAGCGTTTGACAGAGACTTAAAAGTTTGTGAGCCAAGCTTTAGATTATTACTTGAACAGCAAAAGATGAAGCAGACTATTCTGAAATATAAACAAATTTGCACGCGAACTCAGAGCTGAATTTATCCAGCAGAAATGTCTCAGTAGGACTTTACGGACACCAGGAAGAATGAAAAATAGCAGGATTAAAAAAAAAATAAAATCATACTTACTGGAGCTGTGGACATTCTCAGGATAATTAGTTACATATGTTTTGGTTGTGCCCTAGGGTAAAATAAGTTCTGGGATGAGGTAATAAATAAATTAAATGTGATTTTGGAAATAGTTATCCCTCACTACCCAAAATGTCCACTGCTAAAAGAATTTGGAAGCAGCCAACTTTGGAAATCTGAAAGGACCGCAGACACAATTTTTATACGGGCAACAATACTGCAAAGAAGACACCACAAAAACTGAAGTCAGCACAATTTTGAATGCTGCTGATTGATGCACTGAGCTAATCTAATTGATAGATTTTCAAAAGATTTGTTTGAATAAGCTAGGCAATTTAGAAATTAGGTATATAATAAGGTAGCCCCACTTAAAGTCATCAATTATCATTGCAGCAGCTGAAATACTAGCTTTATGTTTTGATCACATGGACAAATTTTATTAACACTGAATTGCTTTCTCCTGCCACCACCCTTCTTTTTTTTCCTCCATTGTTTAGAGTGGAAAATATAAATACAGCTAAGTATCCCTTATTATGTTGTATGTTCATTTACTACTGTTATTCAGTCTTGCTTGCGGTACTTTAAGAGCAACCTTTTTTCAAGTGTCCTGCCCCTGTGATGAAATAGAGAACCCGCTTGACCCAGCCAATCTGAGAAGATATATTCTAAGTACTTGACTAATCACTAGGCTTGTACTTAGGGCTAATTTCCATTTTCAGTGGAAAAGGCAGATTTCAAGGACTTGACAACATGCTGTCGTTTTATTTGGTCTTGTAGAAGCAAGGAAAAAGTAAATTTGCCAGAGTCTCCTGAGGTTTTGGTAAATTGCAGAATTTCCTTCTCACAACATGTCTGATTAACCTCACAACTTTTTCATCCATTTTCCAGAGAACTTCATAGAATTCTCACCATTTAAAATGTATTCTTGTGTTGGACAAAAAATATTAATACTTAGTCTACAATATCAAACTCATTTCTACATGTCTTTGCTTCAGCTATCCATTTTAGCTCTTCTCATTCCTCCTCCATTAGATGCAGGATGATTCTGGGCTGGCAGCTCCATAAGAATAGTCTCCAAAGAAAGGACTCTCACAGTGGGAAATAAGAATCGGCCAGTCCTGGATCTGGTGTATGTTTGCAATGCCTATTTAGCATTTCATTAAACAAATGGACAAATCAAGACCCATCAGTTTACCACTCCTGCCCCTTTGTGCCAGATTAAGCCTCAACCAGTTTACCTCAGCCCAGTCATAGGTAATGAAAAATTCAAATTACTCCAACATCCAAAGGATTTTAGTCAGGGACTAGACTTTGTTCTCTTTCTTCTTAGTCAAAAGGTCCCTAGTCTTTGGATTCGTCCATCAGTAAATTTTAAGAACTTAGCAAAAAGATAAGAAGAAAAATTAATTTCCAATTCTGTCTTTGCTGTTCTCCTGCTTTTTCTATTTAGAATACAGGTGTAGGTTTTCTCAGGTGCACAGTATCCCCATCAGGCATCCCCTTCTGAGGCAGTGACAGAGCAACTGAAACATAGCAGAGGAAACCGATGGCAAGGTATCCTAAAACTTACTTGATCTTGGGTTGAGGAGTGTAAATAAAAAGACAAGGAGAAAAACCAAACCTAAAACCTGACCAGGATGTTTTGAAGGAGCCTTAGAAGGGACCACCACCTGGAGAACTCAATATGCTTGAACACAGTGGTCTTCCAGCTGCTGCAGAAAGAATGTGTCAGGAGATCCACACAAATTCCAAAGTAGCCTGTGTGCTTATTATAGGAGCATTTTCACATAATATCAAAGATACATGCTAAATCTAAAAAAGCTGTATGAGCAACTGTATTTTCTCCAGCTGAATTTAGCAACACAATCTGTCTAAAGCCATTGAAATTTATCTTTTAATAGCAATCATTTTCTGTGTTCTATCAGCATATTTCTGAAACACATTCAAGGGTGTTAGAGAAATATGAGGTATTGTGGGTAGAGGTAATCTGGACTCTGTGCGCCAGTGGGTGTTTACAAACACACATTAACCACAGTTGGGGACTAGAGTTAAGTTAGAGTTAAGCAATTTTCTACGGGATTGCATTTTACAATGGTAGGAGGGAAATAATTTTAATCACATAAGTAGAACAAGAACCATTCATTCACTTTTTTCCACAATGATGTGTCAGTGCTCGTAGACCTTGTTGTAAAATCCTGTGTTCTGAGCAGCAGCAATTTTTGTAACATAACTGGTAGAACTTAAGGATCAGGATTCATAGATAAATCAGGATTCATAGATACTAGGTAAAGGGCTATGCATTGTATCATTAATAATATATTAAAGTTTATAATCATCTTGATCTTATACAGTATCAAATGTAAGGCTGTAGCAAAACTCATACTGATTTTTTTTCAAGCTGAGAGCTACTGCTGTGGTTGCACCACCAGACTGGCATTCAAGAGATGTAGGGATAGCCACATGCTTCCTGTGTGACTTCTTATAAATCGCCTAATCTCTATTTCTTAACTCTTCTTCCATGAAACAGAATTATTTCCTTGAACCACAGGACTGTCTATTAAAACACGTGTATTAATGAGCATGTACAGTGGCAGTAAAAACTGTAAAATGGCAATTGGGAAAATGTCAGAGTGAAAGCTCTCTGTATTCCTACTTGTAATTTATTCCTAACTTCAGGCCCCTCCATATTTTCTGCAGACCTATGCTAATACCCCACTGGTAAATGTTTTCACTTTCTGCTTAATTCCCAAGAGAATATTGCAAAAATACTGTGTTTGTCTAGATAGTCTTTTATCAGGATACAGTTTTTACTATTTCTTTCAACATATTGTGGATACAAATACATGAGAAAATATATCAAAGCACAGGATTATCAAAGACTATTTACATAAGAAATGAAGTATCATATAAGGAAATAATCCCACAAAACTTTGTATCCTTCAACAATCTTTGCCAGTGATAAATGTATTGCTGAAAATTTGATTTGTCCAGTGTGAAATTCAGATATGTTAGAGATGCAAGTGCTGGTCACTTAATAGGTAGGAAACATGTAAATGGATTATAGCAATGCCTTCTTTAGGACCTTTCATTAAAAATGCTCTGATTAAGTCTTGAGTGTATTGGAGCAACACTTTTCATGACAGATAAGGAAAATGAAGAGGCGAAGAGTGAGGAATGATGTGAGATTGCACAATTGCTCCACGTGGAGTGAATCTGCCCTAGCACTGAGGAACCATTTGAGGAAGCTTGGAAAAGGAGAAGGGTGTGGCTGGTGAAACCCTGTCTCTCAGAGCCATAACCACATGTTTAAAATAGCACTGGAAAAATACACTCTGGCCCATCTTTGTTTTTGAGTGCAGTAAACTTTCTACACGAGTCTTTTAAAACAAGCATGCATGCACAGGGAAGAATAGGATCTATCAGTGGCATAAAGCACGTCCTTAATTTCCACACTCCTCTCAGTTCTAGGTAAGAAGGAGCTCCCAAAGGCTCCCAAAGACTCCATGTAGTTATTGTCTAACTGAAGTATCCTCTGTAGTGATGCACAGTGACAGAAAATATTTATTGTTAATTCCATAGAAAATGAAAGAACAGAGAACAAGGAAAATCATTATTTATAATAAAAAGATATGTGTGGGATCATGCATCATGAGTATAAATAGGTGGCAGTCAGGAGTAATATAGTATCCTGGCAAAATAAGTTTTCACTTAAGAAAATATTTCATTTAGGCAGGGCAAGAGATTTTTCAATGATAAAGAAATAATAAAGAAAGCCATGCAACTAAATGCAGTGATTTTACTAAAGGTCTCTTTCTAACCAGTTACTTAAAGAGAGAGGAAGTAGACATGGAACTATCACAATCACAGCTATCATTTGATTTTGATAAAATGCTTCAGGAGACAGTAAAATGACCGAATGAAAACAAAAGAGATCCTCAGGGTGATCTATCTCGAATTGAGTCTAAAGGCCTTTTTGTCACTTCATGCCTGCACCTATTTCAAAATTGTTCAGAAGGCCCTTTCCAGAGGGCAGCAGTCCCATACGCAGGAGGCTGAGTCAGTTCTGAGCAGCCGTGCACGAAACTTCTTTTCTACTTACATAGCAGCTTCTTTTTTTAAATTTTGATTTAAACTGAGATGTGATACCAAGGATTATACCCTGGCATGACACTGGGATTTGAAGTTTTCATTGTAGAGTCAATGCAGCTGATTGATCAGTTACTAAGACAAATGGAGTCCTGAATAAACAAGTACAAGACAGCACGTCAAACAACAAAAAATATTGTCATGCTTCATCTCAGTGTTGTAGATCCTTCTGTATTGAATACAGACTTTATGTGTTTGCCAAGGTCACAGGATCACAGAATGGTTGAGGTTGGAAGGAATCTCCAGAGGTCATCTGGTCCAACCCCCCAGCTCAGGCTGGGCCAGTTGTCCAGGACCATGTCCAAATGCATTTGAATATCTCCAAGGATGGAGACCCCACAACCTTGGGGCAAACTATGCCAGTGAAACAGTATTTCTTAACATTCAGAGGATTTGTGCCAGCTGTCTCTAGTCCTATCAGTGGGCAGCACTGAAAAGAGCCTGGCATCACACTCTTAGCATCCTCCCATCATATATTTATATACACTGATGAGAACCCCATGTGCCTTGTCTTCAGGCTGAACAGTCCCAGCTCTCCCAGCCTTTCCTCATAGGATACATTCTCCAGTCCCTATCAAATCCAAAGTCCTTCACTGGACTCTCTCCAGTAGCAGTTTTACAATAAACCTCCTTATAATTGGTAAAGCTGAGGAAGAACTGTATATATTTCTTGCTTTCTGAGAAAGACACATTGGCCAGCATCAACCTGGTGTAAGAAAGAGTCACAATTTTGTTCACATAACATATGGTACTCTCTCAGTCTCCTGCCTTCCAGATTTGTGCATTGTGGGATCATTTGCAGAGGAAAACTGAGTGTCCTGGGTACAGAGGAAAAAGAGGAGTGGAGTTTTCTAGCACTGTTAAATTCCATACTACCCATGTCACGGAGGGGGAGGGCTGTTTCAGCAGAAAATGCCGAGCTGCTGGAAGCTGGAAGTGGAGTCAGTCTTACCTCGGTGGTGGGGAAAGATAAACTGGTCTCTTGAATACACACAAGGTGTAACTGCTGCTGAAGCCATGGAAAGGGGTGGCTGCTGCTGCTGCTGCTGCCCCGGAGAAGGGAACCTCCTGCATCAGGACTGCCGATGCAGCCGACAAAGCCACCGTTTCCTGGCAGCACGACTACTGTCCAGACTAAGCAGCTTCCCAAGTACTGCAGGGCCCAGTTTTTTCAAGTAAATCGTTCTTATCTCAACTGACAATCTCTGCTTTTAGTGGGTCCAGGTCTGGGCATTTACTGCTTTGGATCTCTAAAGCAGTTCTGCATTTGCATGCTGTTGGGTTGAAGTCATTAACACAGGTTTCAGTTGAAGATGTGAAAGACTGCAGTAAGATGCTTGAAAAAATGTAAAATCTCCTTCACACGAGGTTTATAATGACGAGTTAAAAATTACCTGTCAGGAATGTGTATGGATACCTGATCCTGCATCAGTTCTGGGCAGTTTGAGGTCCAAGTTTTTTCCACCCGGCCATTTCTACAACATCTAGGTAAGAGCTTCCTTTCTGCACTGGAAATCAGTTCTTAGGTTGAAACACTCCTGATACATCTTCCTTATTGCACATACATAGGCCAGCTGAACGTGAATGAAACCACTTCCAGCACTAGTGCTTCTAGTTGCTTCTGACTTCCCAGCGAGTAGCATCATGCCCCCAGGCTCACAGAATCCCAGCCCACTAAACCCACCTCGCTGAGGTTGCTTGAGCCTACACTCTCCTTTTACAGAGAATCACCATAAAGAGACCATTTCACCCACCTCACACCTCTTTTACATTTGCCTTGATTTATTGATTATATATCAAAGTTCAGTAAGGAAATATTTCATACTACTTTGCAGTCTTCTCATGTCAACTTGTAAGTTTCTAAGCATATTGATCTGTCATTACAGAAAACACAGTTTGTGTTGGGGAGCTCACAACTAATTCTAGCCCCATAATCAGATATGGATATTGCAGAAGGGAGAGTCTATCAGATGCTCCAGAATACTTTGAAGATTGATTGCAAATAATTTATTTTTTTTAAGATTGATCTGACTCTAGATTGGTTAGAATTATTGTTAATAAACAGTGAATGACTTTATGCTGAATGTTGCTGCCAGTTACTTCATTTAACTGTGCTCACAGTGAGAGTTTTAAAAAAAGATCTTATGGGAATCATTACATTCTCTCACTGTAAAACAATTTCTTCTTGTTTCTTCTTTGTGTTATGTACTCTTACTGCCAGTTCAGGCATTCAGCCTTGAAAACCTTCTTGGCAGTCTGACACTGCCAGTTCTCAACAACTGTTACCCAAACTGTGTGACAACAAAGGCTGCCATTCTGATCTCTAGAATGCTGCCTTTTTTATTAATTGACTGTAATATAACAGTTATTACTACAGCACTATTGCAGTAGTCCCACTGTGTATTACAATAGTAACATTTCTGATATGCAAATATAAATAAATTAATATCACAGTCTAAAGGGGTTACAGCATCTTCCTATGATCCTCTGGTTAGGACCCAAACCCTGGGTCAATTACATCTGTATTCTCACAATCATTCCTGCTCTGCTGGTTTGGACCAATCTTCAAACATCTGCATCCTTCAGTTTCATAATTTGTGAAAAGACACTTCTGTAGACCTTCACAATATTTGTGAAAAGCTTTGAAATACTGGATTTAGAAAACACTCGCAAACCCCAAAGTAAAGGCCTTCATTTGTTTGACTGTGTCTTACCTAGGATCTATGTTAGCAACAGGTCCAGCTTTAAGGGGTCTGGTGATAGGAGAAGAAAAAATCCAGACTGTAGGCATGATAAAAGATCAGGAAAAAAAGATGTCTACAACAGGCTTGCCACCTGCTGTTCACTGGGGGTTTTTTTAGTTGTCCCAGAGATCTGATAAACTCATGTCCAGGGTAGCTGAAGTCAGGAAAACTTGAGCCCATCCTGCTCATATTCCAACCTGACCAGCTGTGGACCGGCTGTGGTCTGCAAGCCAGGCAACGATGTCCAAGCTGAGATACCCTGTGTTAGCATGGGCCAGGGCTTTCAGGTAGGAGCCTGGCCATTTTAGTTAGATAAAGAACTCTTGGGCTGTCTAAACCAGCACAAACACACCTGGAAATATTCATGGAATCATAGGATCATGGCATATTCAGAGATGGAAGGGACCCACAAAGATCACTGAGTCCAACTCTTAGCCCTGGACAGGACAGCCCCAAGAATCACACCATGTGGCTGAGAGCATTGCCCAAACGCTTCTTGGAGTCTGTCAGGGCTGGTGCTGTGACCACTTCCCTGGGGAGCCTGTTCCGGTGCCCAACCACCCTCTGGGTGAAGAACCTTTTCCTGATATGTAACATAAACCTCCCCTGACACAGTTTCAGCTCATTCCCTTGGGTCCTGTCACTGCTCACCAGAAAGAAGAGATCAGTGCCTGCCCCTGCACTTCCCCTTGTGAGGAAGCTGTAGACTGCTATGTCTCCCCTCAGTCTCCTCCAGGCTGAACAGACCAAGTGACCTCAGCTACTCCTCATATATTCAGTATACTCCCCATCTCCAGGCAGGTATGGTTATTGTTAAAGCACTCAGTGTAATAATTTTGCATCTCACAAATAGTAGGTCCTTATTTTTCCTTATTCACAAATTCACTTCCCCACAGTCCTAGTCCTTTACGAAAAGCAGCTGTAGGTCACTGCATCAGAAGGGACTCAGGGATTCTCAACAGAGGAGACAAAAATGCATTTTGCCTCCCTTTGGATGAGAGGTCAGACTTTTTGTCATTGGAGGGGAGGGCAAAAGGCAGCGGTATGACAAAGACTGAGGGTAGAGCCCTCAATACTCGTCCTGACATTGGAAGATGCCCTAAGCTCAACAGCTCTGCCCTCCTGCTCATCCCTGCCAAAGACCATGGTGACAAGCCAAGGAGCAAGAGCTCCAACAGACTGAGGAAGCTGCAGAGCCTTTTTTGCTGTCACTAGACATCTGCCACCCTTGACACGGCTCTGCTTTGCCTGTGCCGGCACCTGGCCCTGACTGAAGCCCTCTGCAAACAGTGCTGTCCCAAGTGCCCCCCAGCTCTCACTAGAGTGTGGGCCCTGGACCACTGGCAGCCATGGCTGTGGGAGTATAGGAGCTGCTGCTGTCCTTGTGGGATAAACCTTTGGCTCTGACAGGAATTAATGCCAACTTCATCTGAGAAGGGCTTTAGAAAATCTGTGCAAGCAGTTAGGGGATGAACCGCCTCCAAGGAAACTTTCTCCCTAACCCTTATTAGTAGTTAGAGGTTGGCCACAAAACAAGTAGCTTTACATTCTCAGACTTCCAGACACCATTATGATGGACATCCCGACAGGAGCCGATTCAAAACAGATACATGGTGCTTTGTTTGGTAATGTGGGTGTGCTGGTTTGCGTGAGGTACCAGCACTGCAACTCTGCATGGGATTGACATGGCTTTATCTTTTCTAAGCACTGGTCTTTAAGAGATTAAAAAAGAATTTTTTTTAATCTGAAGCCAAAATTTTGACAAGAC
Source organism: Cnemophilus loriae (assembly GCA_013397755.1). NCBI lineage: Eukaryota > Metazoa > Chordata > Aves > Passeriformes > Corvidae > Cnemophilus > Cnemophilus loriae. The sequence goes on along the minus strand of VZTF01006691.1, from coordinate 3,726,011 downwards.
TTCAAATTGCCCTGAAACCAAATCCAGACAATCTACAAACATTTGAAAATGAAATCTGTTATGAAAAGTAATTTATTTTTAGGAGGTTTAAACATATTGTAATTGACATTTCATGCAGTAGTGTAGCAATGCTGTCTAAAAGGATGCGTAATGTACAGTGCTGTCAATACTCTATGAGCTGATTCTCATGTTTTATTTTATAAGTGGACAGCTGTGTCTAAGTCAAGGCAGAAACCTTTTACTTTTCGGATCTGGAGGTCTTCTATTTGTACTGTGACACATTTTTTACAGAATATGTCAACAGAATTTCCATTCCACAGAAAGTTTCAAACTGTTTTCATTCTGAAGGAGACCAATTTGCAAAGTGACAATATTTTCCATGACAGGGAAATCCCAGCTTTTAACTGATTTCTGTCGCAAAACAAGGAACTGTGTGGGTGACTCCTTCCATCTCACTCCTAGCCTCAGTGCCACTTCACGCATTACTTACTGTTGCTTTTCAGCACAGGATTTATGTCTCCAGGGTTAGCAGGTATGATTCTGACTACAGGATTAGGAAGATTATATAAAATGAGCAAGCCATATTTTTGGAGATGTCTCTCTTCGGATCAGAATCACACTCTAAAGCCAAAGTCACAGCCCCAGATTTTATACTGTGTGTGACCAAGCCCTGCATTTTCCAAGTCATAAAAATTATTATGACCTGGTCTTAAAGAGAGTCGGGTCCTGAGCTGTGCAACAGTTTCTCAGATCCTTTTATTTGCATGAACAGCTTCATCTGTAATCATACTTGCACCATATGCAAACTCTTCAATTCACATGAATTATTAATTCACAGCTTAAGCTGCACATTTCCTCTATTAGTCACATTTCTGGGAGGCTTCTCATTACTACAGCATATGGAAGTCTTCTTTCCCATGGTGCTGTGCAGTGATTAATTGTGGGAATCAAAATATATGTAAAAGATATCATTTAGGACCAAACTCAACATAGAAATTTCCCTAGCGCAAACCTTGTCAGGCAAGCAGTAGAGTTACTGAAAGTTTACTTTGCTGCAAGCTTTTTCAGTGTTTGAAGACAATGTAGTTTCATCTTGTCCAATACTGGATGGACAACAGGAGTCTGAGAACTGTGTGAAGGGACTAATGACTAACTGGGAGGAGCTGATGGCTCAAATGTAGTTGAAGGCCATTAATTGTGGGCAGTCATTAATTATCAGACAACACCCAGTGTCAGAGTTGTTACTCTTATGAATAGTTGTTTAAAATCTTGTCTATGAATGTTTTTAGGGTTAGGTAGTTATAGTCACCACATGTGGGGCATTTCCAGAAAATTAGCACTTGGTATGTTGGGCAGATTGCTTATGTCAGCTCTCCCCATGGCTCTCATTTGCTAATATATTTTGAATGATAAATTGTGGTTTATGTTTTTATGCACTACCAGCATTTAAGTTACATCTACTGACTTTCAACAGCTTCTCTGTCTGTGTGTGTGTGCACGCACAGGCCTTTCAAGAGAGTGTATTGCAGACGAGAAACTCCATGTTGATACATCTCACATGACTTGTAACAACCAAAGGAAAGAATTTTAGGTAAATCACAAATGAAACGGAAAACCTCCCAGGGTGTTTCAGGTTATGAGAGGATACAAGAAAAGGACAAAGGAAGGTAGAGCAAGCTGCTGCCAACAGCCATGTCAGCATGTCAGTGTTTTAAAGTCAGTTGCAAACATGCAAGCACATTCCTGTTGGACACCCTGCAGACTGCTCCAAGATGGGTACAGGACTGGTAAAAAAGTACAAGTTCAAAGAACTATGACGAGCTCAGGAAAATTATGTTGGCTTCCAATTAAAACCTCGCCAGCAATGACCTATATAATATTTTTATGGGCTGTATGAAATGAAGATGTAGTTTCAGTTCCATTCTCAGCAAAGGCCTATTTGCATCACATAAGTCATCATCAGAGAAGATGCTAATATGACTTCCTTGTTGGGGAAGCCAAGACCTAAGGGACTGTGGAAAATTAGGCTTCCTTTTCCTATTAGAGTTGTTTTCTCCAGGTTGAGCTGGAAAGATATTGCTAGTGAAACACAAAAAATATTCCTGTCCTATGTATGTCTCCCAGCTGTCTCAGCATGCTTACTTAACAGCTTTCATGACTGCAATATCCATTTTTAATGGACATTTTAAGAAAAGAAAAATCTATTGGTTTTTTGAATATGACTACTAAAGCCACCAAGCAGACATATAAAAACGAGAGCACACGAACAGCTGCAGATGTAATCCAGGCAGCCAAAAGACTAGTGTGAGCTTATTCTTCTAGAACTCAAAGCCTGCCAGAGAACANCTCCTCCCCATCTTGCAGATATGTTTATTTTCCCTACAATTCCATCGATTCTGATGGTTTTCCTCACATAAGAAAACAAACTGCTATAAACTCAAATTACTGTTAGGAAGACTTAGAAATCTTACTGAGATCAAGTTACTGTAAGAACAAACCGGTCTCCAGTATAACTTTATTAGTAATTTTGCTTCATATAGTGCTTTCTCTGAGGGCAGAAAATTTTAGAAGCATTAGACTGTTCTGTAGGGGAAACTTTTATCTTCTACACATGGAAAAGAGAAGGGTCAAGGAAAGAAATAAGGAAGGAGTTTAATTGTCAGATAAAATTAGGTAGTTAATTCACCCTTATAAAACATAGAGACAACCATGCAAATCTGAGAGTTGTGTATTTCCATGACAGGGAAACTGCCTCATCTGCAGATGCAGTCGTGTATTTTATGCACACCTGTTTGACTGCACGACAGCTCAGATTCTTTTTCTGATCATTGCTATGAACTTTTCACAAGCAGGTCCCTGTGCGTAGGTGCATTTTTTGATAATGTGGCCTCTAAGTCTTTCTTCAGAATAGTTTTACAGTTTCCATGAACTTTGCTCAAAAATGTGCCAAAAGACTTCCAAGTAAAAAACATGCTTTTGCAATTTACTGAAACTTTCCTCTTGTGTTCCAGAGAAGCAACCTCCCCATTAGTCACCAGAGAGACACATGAGCCAAGCAGGAAGGAAAGGGAATCAGCTTGTAAAAACAGGCAATTCCCTTCTTTAGTGTCTACACTTAGTCATTAAATAAAAAATAGAAGTGAAATCCAAACTTTTTTCCTTTTTTTTTTTTTCCAAATGAGCCATTACTTCAGTGCAGATTGAATAGATGAGGGCTATTCACATCTTGATTTTGATCAGGAATTTTTGTAAGCAGTTGCTTTTCTCTGCACTTCATACCCAAGCGAGGGCTATTGTGCGTTTGAGGTACTCTGCATCCTTCCAAAGGAATGTGGTCTCCCAGGTATATCTTTTTACACTTCTTTAAATGACCAGTGAACTATATTACCCAATAAACAAGGGGGTTGGAGTATTTTTGCCAGATACTAATTTCACTTAGAAAAAAACTGAGTCAAGGCCAAGGCACAAAGTTCATATTTAAATCAAATTCATTTTCCTCTAAAGATAGAATGTGTTGCAGTTTGAGGTTTCCAGCTGACTCTTCTTAAAAATGGACATTTAAAAGCTTGCAGTGTTGAGCCTGCTTGAGTTCTAGGATTGGTTCAGTTGGGAACTGTAAATGTAGATTTTGCAAGCTATGTCACATGGAAGGACAAGCAAAGGAGATTATTATGTCTCTTCCAGCCTTAAGAATATGGCCATCAAGTAAAAGTTGAATTTTCAAAGGAAACTGTCAGTTGATGCATGATGAAATGGTAATTCCTGTTCATTTCCCACTACAATGTATTCAAAGCCCAAGAGTGACATTCAAACCTTACTTCCTGCAAGACAGTACTGTACTTAGTAACACACTGTGTAGTATGAATTGTACACTTGTAACCCACAAATCCCCCTGCAATTTTTCAAGAATAGTCGGTGATAGGTAGCAAACCCCAAGCACATGGCTCCTTTTTCTTGAGTTTTTCTCTGAAACCTTTCTCCACAAAATCACTTGAAAGATTTTGACGGGGACAGGGAGAGGGGGTTAGCTCCTGGATGCTCCCTATTTTGAAGTGTAGAAATCCATAAAATAATCAGTGTTACATTGTTAGAGCACGTACTTTCCATGCATCCTGGCCAGAGCAAATTCTGAAAGGCTTTCTGGTGCCAAAGCAGTTGAATTAAATTTAAAAATAGCTAAGTTTAGCCATCCCTCCAGATCTCTGTTTCTGAGTATCATCCGGCTGCAGATGGAGGTGCAGAAGGACTCACAATCGTGGGTCAAGTTATTGTAAATCAGCTGAGGCCCTGGAAATACCTGGCTGCACACTTTTAGTTTGGCCAAATGCAGGATAGTATGGCTTAGTTTAGCCATCTTTCCCTGCAGGCAAAGCTACATCAAATTGCCTTACATTTTCTGTGGGCTAAAAGCATTCACACTGGATTTACCACATTTCAGCTGACAGATGGCAGCTTATTAAACACCAGTATGCTGATGAATATTTTGAGCCCACAAGATTTCTGAGACTTTGAAAAGAGGTAATTCCTAAAGTATGCTACCCAGCTTCCGCCTACACTGCTGGCTATATGTTTGCAAATGCTTTGTGGGTATGAGATGCCATATTTGCAAAACCAAGCAGACGTGGCACTTCAGTCCCTCTCTCCTCCCTCCTGCTTTAACAAATTATCATCCTATTGAAACAAGCAGGCTTTTTGGCACAGTTGTAAGTGTGGTTACATAACAAAGCCAAAAAAAGCAGCTCCCACAAATCCAAACCACAGATTAAGTCCAGTTTTAGAAGATCATATGTACAGTAGTGACAATAAGAATTAATGCCATAAGAAGGAACAACTCTCTTGCTCCATTCCTCACAATAATTATGTTTAAAGGCTCATATGTAAATATTCCAAAATATAATAAAAATAGAGTCTAATAGTCAGGATGGCATTTTCCATTTATATCTTTTCCCCACACCTATAAGCTCACACTGGAGGTAAGCAAACTGGTTTGTACTGGGCATTCCTTCACTAACCTAAGAGCTGTCTCTGGAAGCAGTACTTAACAGCATTTTGTGTTTATATACACAAAAAGGTGATGGACTAAGGAAAAGGAAGAAAGGCTGTAGGCTTCAGAACTAGTGTGTCTTGAACTTTTTCTGGAATGGTCAAAAAAGTGCACCTATAGAGTACTAAGCAGCCTTTGCTGGCCCAGAATACCACTGGATTCCTTTCTCAGGCACACGTCTTGTAGAGACAGATGCACAGCCATGTACCCCTACATGTGAGTACTAAGTAACAAGTTTGGAGATTTTTGGTAGGTAAAACATTATTTTTCTCAGTTCGTTTGGGAAATGCTTCTCATTATTACCTTTTCCAGCAGTTTGAAATGAGTCATGAAAGAACTGGTTGGTTGTCAGACAAGCTGAATACATGGGGGTCTTGAAATGTGTATCAAGTGGAACTTGGCAAACACCTGGATGTTCTTCTCTGTTTATATTTATTTTGTAATTTTGCATTATCATTATTAATGAGGCCAAGACTGAAAACTAAAAGCTATGTGCTTTATTCATAGGAATTAGAACGAGAACGACATGTCTTTGGCTACACTGGAATGCAACAGTAGTTGAGAACATAATCAGAGAAAAGAACAAGAATTTTCTGAGGCTGTAAACTATGATATACACAGGCTTAACAAAGTGTCACATGTGTCCTGAGATTCTGGCCCTGTTATGGGCATTTATTTTTTAGTCCCAGTGGTTGATGGAGGAAAAAATCTGCAGCTACCATTTTATGAAATACTCGATAGCTCTGGAATTGATTATGAATGACGACAAAGAGAAATTAGTTTCAGACATTCCAGAAATAGTCAGAGTTCTCATTTAAAACAAAACAAAACAAAAAAACCTACTCAAGAAATAAAGCAACCCATGCCCCCAACCCTAAAGCTAAATTTTAGTATATGAAGCACAAGAACTAATTCGTTATTATTACACTAACAGTTGTCTTAGATATGTAGAGAGCTTGAGTGGTGAGTAAGGACTAGAGAGCCTTGTCCAGGACACAATTTCTAATAATTTTTGAGTCTACACAACTCTCGTCTCTGAGAACAAATCACAGAATGAACAAACAGAGGGTGGCTGCCTAGCTATTTTAAACCAGAATCTTCTACTGGGCCAGAGATCAATAGGAAAGTAATACCTGTAAGGTTTTCACTGAAAGTGGTCAGAGAAAGCACCCTGGCTGAACAAGGTACGTGCTCTACAGATCTTAGGCATCAGACTGAACACTTCGGAGTGGCTGATTTTTCGGAGTGAAACCAACGTACCACTTCTCTGGTTTGATTAGGATGCTATCAAGCCAAAGTTTCACCACTGCTTTCTCAGTGCTTTAGAGTTTTCTCAGCAAACAGGTCTGCTTCAGAAAAGAACCTCCTCAGTGGAAAGTTCACTCACAAATAAAGTACAAATAATGCCTTAACCAGCAGCCCAACTACCTGATGTTAATTGTCACCAACATGTAAATTCCAGCCTGAATATGCTGATAGGAAATTCACCATAGTTCAGAGATGGCTCAAGACCAATGAATCAGACAGACAGAAATCACTCTTTAAAAAGTGTTGCACAGTTAAAACCAGAATAGGTAGTTCACTACACAAAACAGCTCATCAAGCCAGGCAGTTTAATCAGTGTTAGACTGAAGCCCTGGAACCTGTGAAGAATCATCAAGATACAGGACTGGTAAGATCAAGTAAATCTACATAGGAAAAAAATGCTTCATCTTTCAGCAGATACCATTATCTGTTTCATCCCACCCCATCTCATATCGAAAAGCTTAAGAAAAATGCCAAAAAATTAGAGCCATAAAATATGAATCAGTTTTGTGGCTTTCTGTATTGGTAACAATGCAGAAGACGTTTGCCTGCCAAAGATGGAAATAGTCAGCGCCTCAGTCAGAGAGATTCACCTATCAAGCTCCTTGGAAAGTGAGTAGTTTTTCCACTCCTCAGGAAGGAACTATTATCCCTGAAGATGTCTGCAATTGCCATCTCATTTCTGGGCAAAATGATTAAAAACACAGTAATCAGAAAATGCCAACATCATACAAGTGCCAGCTTTCTGGAGGCCTCACAGTCAGGGTTCACATCAGGACGCAGAACGGAGACTGTCTTTATTGCCACTCTGGCCACCACTAATACAGAAAAAACCCTGATGCTCCTATATAGAGCCATATGTAGGGATGCAATAAGCCATTATTCAGAAAAAGGTGACCCTGCTTGTGGTACCTGCAATGTCTTGCTCGAAGCAGAGCTCAGAATGGTGTTTAATTGTATCTTCTGTCTAGGCCTTCATCTGCAGAGTCACACATATCCTTCTTGTTAATCTCTGGTGGATACTCCAAGGTGGCAGAGGCATAGCTGATAACACTGCAAGGACACTCATTCCCAACAGTTACAGCTATTACTGTTATTGAAAAGACAGAACACCAACATAAATTCAGCTCTTTGGTAAAGTATGGCTGACTGGCTCCAGCTGAACTCCAACAAGACTGAGTCAGTGTTGGTCAGACTGGGAAAAATGCTTTAAGGGCCTGAAAATCCTCCTGAAACTTTAAGAGCTATCATAGCCATATGGTAAAACATGGTACTGACTGATGCCCTCGTAGGTGTGGATGGCTAGAAAGCATCTCTTCCCTCCTTCGGTCTGCTGGAAAACTTGTTCCTTACTACTTAGTGAAGATCAACCCATACCTTGGTCAGACGAAAAATCAGGCAGCTCCATTTGCTGTAGCAAAACAAATACAACTTTTAAGCACTGACACGCTTCCTCTGTCCTCTTTCACATGGACTCAGACCCCTGCGTCAAGATGTCCTTCCAAAAGCTGTGGAAACTTATTTGAAAACTGGATGCCTGTTTGAAACCTTGCTCCTAATTTCTAAAGCAGTTGATGGACTGAACTCCAGAAACTAAAATTAATTTTGATTAACAAGCCTCTGCAGCTGCTTTATCCCCTGGGCCAATGCAATCAATGCATCAAAACCTTCCTCCCCATCATAGATCTTGTCTCAAATAAAACCCGAACAAATTTCCAGCCCTGCGAAGAACTCTACCCTGAGCACTTTGGGTTTTCTAATGAGTATGGCAACGCACCATGAAATTTACTAGGCACTTTGATAATTTTTAGAGATAGCATTTGCACATCATGGTAATAGACAGTGATACTGATCCCATAAATAGCCAAGCTCAACATTGAGGAGAAATGAAAACAGGAATATAGGCAGTCAGGCAAAAGAGTGATGCTAACATGAACAGCAGAATAAACACAGGAGAAGCTGAAGGAAAAGGAAAGCTTTTCTTACACTTATGGAAAGAAAGTGGTCAAGAACAGAAAGGCAGAAGCACAAAGCTTATGAAGATGGGTTTCTCAGCTGAGTGTCCTAAATACTGCTCAATTTTGTGAAAGATATAATGAAATTTAATGTTTCCACCAGGAAACTTGGATAGTTCATATCACTTTTAACATGAACCATCCTAACAATAAAAATAGAAGAGTAACAGCCTGTGTTATGTAGGCTATATCTGTGTGTATCTGGGCCAGAGTGAACGGGATATTTTTCTGCCATTCTGATACAGAACGGCTGGAATGGACCTTGAATGTGTCTCCATGACTTGACACGGAGACATTTTAAACAGCCCCCCAGCAGTTCTCAGGAGGTACTCCTCCTGAACTGTGTACTAATCACCATTTCTGTGCTCCTAAGAATTAAGCACTGACTTCATTGCGTGGAAAGTCTTTAAAAAATGTAGAGGTGTGTGTGGGGGGAAGTAATTTCAAGTGATATTCCAAACCCCTCCTCCCTGGCTCCAAAGAGTAATTACTCATCTGGAAAAAGAAACAACACTGCTATTTCAGTGTGGCTTAGGACCTTGGGCCTGGTTTCATGTTTCAGATTAATGCTTTCTGCGCGTTTTGGAGATTCAGGATAGCAAAAAAGCCACCCTTCAGGGAGAGCTGCATCCTACAAAGCCTTCTGGAGACATGTATGACTTGCTGCCCCTTTCCTGTTTTCCTGCATCCTATCGAGACACATAGCTATTTTCCCTCCCACTTGAATGAACTTCTAACCTGCATCTACAAGGCCACATCTGTTCTTCCTGACCCTCTGTCCAGGCCTCCAGTTACTCTGTGATGAACATTTAGTATACTTTGTTGCAACATAGCTAATAAAGGAAAACAGATTCAACCAAACAGTTTAGAAATGAAGTGCCAACATGAGCTGCATCCAGTCAACTGAAAAATCTGGTGTTATGGTATCTCATGATCCTGCCTAATTCTAGTGGTAGTGGCATGGCTGGCTAGAATTCCAGATCTTTAAAAAAGGGGCCAAAATTCTTTCTTCAGCATACTATTTCGTGTATCAATTAGCAACACATAAGTGTTTCAGTGATGGTTCTACCATTTCTTATATTCCAGTGTGGTGGTCCAAGAATACGGACACACCAGGGCAGTGGTGAGATGCACCGCAAGGAGAACTTCAACGTCACCTATCATTCCGAGGAACAAATCGAAGCAAGGCAATACTTTACAGAAACTAAATGGCCTGAGACCGAAATCTGGAACATGAGAAAAATTCCCATACTGTGAGAATAAAGTGAAGAATAAAAATTTCTAAAACTAACATGATCAAGAAATTAGCAGCAGCTAAAGAAAAATTATTAGAACAGTGACTCAGTAACTTGTCTTTCCAATATAATAATAAATCAGAATGAAATAAAATATGAACTCTGTGAATACCTGTATCCTCATTTCCACACATTTAAAGAATTATGGAAAGAAATGGATATAAGTTAAATAGAATTCTATAAACTGTCAGCTCCTTTATTTGTATATTCTAGAAATGGTTTAGTATAGGAATTTCCAGACTCATTTAGACACAAGGTGCATTTAGGCCAGAACACTTCCATTTAAGTGTCCAGCAGGAAAGGTTTCAGCAAAGGGCACAAGAAGCCTCACAGAAAAAAAAAAAATCCAGATATGGTATAGTTTTAGCCTTACTTTCCACCCCAGCTCTCCATACACTCTCTTCTTCATCACTTAGTAAAATATGTGGGTCCTTTTCAAAAGTCAGAGTGCTCTTCAATATACCAACAATAAGAATCCGTACTGCTATAAATTTTTTCAGCAGAAGTAAGACAGTTCATTAAAAAAAACATGAGAAGAATGAACTCCCAAAGCTCTGAGTAGGACATTGACCTATAAATCCCACATACACCGTTGCCAGCAGTAACAGATCGTAGCAACTAGACTGTGCAGCATCAGATCCCTCTGTCTGCCCTCTGCTGAGGATATTATAGACAAGGTGATTGTCTCTGTGAAGCATAGGAATGCTTTCAATAGTGCAAAAGCAGACACACAGACACACCTCAGGTCTACCATATGTGTAGAACAAATACCTGGTTGATTCTGAAAAGTTCAGAGCTCTTAAAAATTCTGGCAATGTGCATTTTTCTTCTGCTTCACTAAGGTAAGCCTACAAAGTGCAAAAGTGACATCTCACTACTTCAAATAATTCTTTCATATTTCCATAGCTCAGATAATTCAAAATATTTCATCGATCTCCAACAGACTGCCTAGAGACAATCATGAAGACTCCTACAAAACTTTGCATATCATCACAATCTTCCTCCAGGTGCTAAGATATCCAGAGGTGAAAACTGCCATCTCTTAGCTCTTTAACATTGAAAAGTAAATCAATCTCAAAAAAAATCCAAAATTTCACTCTCTTTTCCTTATAAAAAGTCAGGTAACTCACCCACAGCAATAATAGGTCTAGTTCACCATATAAGTATATAAACAACTCCTCATTCTTTTTGATGTCTCACATCCGAGTTACTCTTTTAAACCCCCAAAACAACTCAGCCCTACCTAATGGCGGTCATAAGAGAAAGTAAAAAGCTGTTCCTCAGGTGAGCTTTAATTTTTCCTTCCATAGGTGCACAAGGGTCTTCTTTTTCTTAGAATGATGGCACCGGTGCCACCAAAGTGGCATCATCACTTTCTCCTATGTGTTGCTGAGTCTCAACAGGTACTGCATAAAAACTTGCTTCAATCACAGCTATCTTGCAAGAAATTAAACTTCTGCCAACACTAAATTTAAGGTCTAACCTCTGTTTAGTGGAAATTACCCTCAGTCTACCTCCAGAAAATGGTGGGACTTTGTTCTTAGATTTTCTAAAATCTTCTGGGACCTACCATAAATTGCAGTTTCAGGGAGCTGTTTGAAGGACTATGAACCAGGTTCCTAGAGAATAATGCAATTTAGTGACAAAGTGACTTGGGCAGGGACATAAATTACAGGGACAACTGAATAAAGATGGCTCTTGTTCCTTGTCTAATAGTATGAGTTCATATCTCTAGCCAAAGCCACAAGAGTTAATAGGTTTCTTTTTCAACACAAAAAAGTTCACTTAAGGAACGAATATACAAATATTTTCTATCAAGCAAGGAAATTTATCCCAGAAAAAAACTACTTCCTTTCTTGAAGCCGTGAGAGATCCCAGTCCCATGCCCTTGCAAGCTAAGAAACACACAAATCCTTAGAACAAATAAAACAAGAGACATCGAGTTACATAATTCTTTAATAAAACACTTAAATAAATCTGAGATTATTAGGGAGAGTTTTGTAGTAACTTGGTCAGTTAACTATGTGTTTGGACTCAACATCTTTTGTTTCACATTTTCTCTGCTTTCCACATTGTGACAGCAAAGTAATTTTTATTCAAGATCACTGAAACTGGAGACAATTTCTACTGCTGCATGTGAAAAAGAAGGAAATATATCCTGAGCTGCTGTTTCTGAATGATGGGGCAACATTTTAAAATCTTCCCATTTCATTCCTGCATGCCCAAATTGTTTCCGTGGCATTTTGGCTGACATAGGTGAATGAAATAATCTGAGGAATCCAAACTTGAAGTCTTCTAACACCAACCAAACACTGCTGCCAGTAAAACATCTGGATCTTAAAAACTGTGTTTCATCCAAAAGAAGTTTAGTGATTGAGTTAAAATACCTACTGAGTCTTTTCACAGAAAGTTTTAAAACAAAACCCAGCAAAAGATTTCAAGTTGAATTTCATTTGGCTTTTTGCTCATTTCATCCTGCTATGGAATTTAAGAAATTTAGTAGAGTTATGGGGATGTTTCTTCCTTTACTTTTTTCATGTCTATTGTTTAATTTACTCAACAAAGTTACTTCCAGATGGGAAACCTAGGGACCAACAAAGCATCATGACTGTGGTGCCCTTGATAGTCATGAAGTTATAGAGCAGGAAATAAGCTCTTCGTATGTGATGATAACTGGACATTATAAAATTTTATGGTACACTTTCTTAAAAGGAGGAAAGAAATAAGAATACAAAACTAAATATTTGCCCCTTATTTTTATATAAAAATTCATTTCATGTCAAGCCCCATGATGGAATTACAACAGGATATAAAGATTTAGTTTTAATTAGCTTTCTATTTTTTCACCTGCTGTATTCACTGCTCTGTCAGAGCTGGTGTGTATGAATTCTTCTTGCACAGCACTTGCAAGAACTTGAACATAATGGCTGAAGACCTTTGAGGATCAGGACAGATTTTATCTTTTAAAAGTGAAGTGGTAGCAGCTAGGACAGTGTAATCTACCAGACCACCAGGGCCCACAGATTTCCAGTGTGTTGAGGTAATTCCTAGATTAATTTTCTAACAATTGCTTTGTCTCATATCCATGTCATGTTTTATTTCTGTCACCTGTATGTCCTTCTCCTTTTTGCTCCCTTTTCTTTACCTAACCTCTTTGGTTTCAGATGGGCAGTCCTCACATTTTACCAGTGTAATGCCTTCAATATAAGTAACTTTACCGGTGCCAGCATTAGTTAGCTGTATTTAAAACATCTACAGAAAAATAATATTAATAGTATCTCCCTTTGTGTCTATTGCGAAATGTGAAGTATTCCTCCTGAGCAACATAGCCCAAGGTCTCGGTACTACTGCTTTTTCATATTGATCACAATTCCTTGCTGCAGGAATTCTACCTCAAAATGTATTAATCCCTTGCTTTTGTCTTCTTATTTCTCTCCAGAAAAGGAAATAACCTATTTCAAGAGACCAAAGACTCCTCACTGCCCAGGAGTCATGACAAATTCAGCCCTAGGGAGGAGCAGTGGCTCTACGTTAGCCAAAGTATACACTGAAATGCTGTTCTGGCACTTACGGTTTCCAAAGAAGTGTCATATGACAAAGATGTCACTTGGTACTTGATAGTTTAATCAAACCCTCAGGGATAGATGACATTAATTATCTCGTAGTACAAAAACATTATTCCCTTCCCAAAGTGACATCAATTCAGTATGACAAATGCATCACCCTTTCACTTTTCTGACTAGAAAGCTAACACCAAATAGTTCATCAGCAGTATCATTTAACCTTTAACCGCATTGTTCCTTGGGTGAAAAATATTGCACAAATGAAGAATATTGCCATGAGCACAGAGGTGAAAGTCAGGCCTCTGAAACAGATTGAGGCCTCTCCCATCCTGCCATCTTTTCCTTAGCAGTTGTTAAGCAGCAGGTTATTCTCAGCTCCTACTTACCTAACCACGGCATTGGGATCCTTTTACCTGTCTACAGATGTTTAGCTCTCTGTGAGATCATTTTTCAGATACTGAGCGCTTGACGTTCTCCTTGGTTTTCCACTTAAATGTGCTCTGCTGAGGGGCAAACTCACTCTGGTTTGCAGGAAGACCTCAATTCAGAGCAGCACAAGCATTTTGATATATCCAGAAGGCCAGGCTGGTGCTAAGGGTTCTCACTTACCTTTAACAAATGGCTCTGTTTGCTGCCTGGCCAGATGATAATTTCGTCTGGCTACACCCAAGGGACATCAGCGTTCCTGAAGCATCTCTAGCTGTCCAGGAACACAGCCAGACTCCAGCAGCCACCTTCTTCTGGCAGAAGCATTACAATCCAGTATTTGATTAGATTCCAAGTTTATGACCCAGAGAAGGCCCTAGGGGAGGTCTCAGCATGGAGCAGGCAGGTGCGTCCATCCCCAGGCCCACAGCCAGACAGCAGCTGCCAGCAGGGCCCCTGTGCAGGCTGAAGCTCACGCTGGAGAGCCAAAGTGGCCCTGAGGGCACTGCCACACCCCAGGGATCCCACATTTCACCCTGTCCAGGACCCCATTTCATTATCCCCTGGGGTCATTGGTCCCTACCCCAGCAGCACTGCAGCAGGACCAGTCTCCAGCTCCCCACAGCCCTGCCCTGCCTGGCCACAGGCACCATGTCCTGGTCCAGCCTGTCCCTAGGAGGGTGCCTGGTGCCCAGGGCTGGTGTCCCCCAGGCCACCTGCTCCTGGCAGGGGCGGTGGGACAGAGCCTGGCTGCCAGGCTCGCCAGCAGTAACCAGCACTACAATCAGCACTATCCAAAAGGGGGGCTCTTGCCAGCAGCCCATCAGGCAACAAAAGCATCCTGGCACTATTTTAGCTGAGGAAAACAGAAAGAGCTCTTGGAGCTGCTGTAAAGCGCCAACAGCTACCAGCAGGGCTTTCATTTATTTCTGAGAATGTCCTTACATGCAGCTATTATTATGCAAGGGGTGCATTTCATTGCAAACAGCTCAGTTTTTGCTTTTAGCTGGAAACTTCTTGGATATTTCAGAGGGGCTGGTTAACTAGGCTTTGCTGGAAATGGCCATTCCAGTGGTCATGGTCCATGGTGCCTGGGCCAGCATCCCTGCACGAAATCAGCAGATGTCGCCCCAGTGAAAACCCTGCAGCAAAGTGTTAGTTTGGGAATAACACTTCTTGGGATGACTGTCCCCTTGAAACATAATGAGAGAACGGCTGACTCCCAAGAGCAACACGAAGCTGTCACACAAGGTCCTCTGGAAAGCCGGGCCCCAAACAAGCACACAGGCATTTAAACAGGTGCAAGATTGGGCTTGGACAGTATTTGCACAGAGCAGGCACGCAAGAGACGCAGGACCCACTCCCAAGGAGCACTACAGCTTCTGGCAGCACTGTGCAGACCCTGCATGGTTCCTCAGTGGGGTGCTTGGGAGGAAGAAACAAAGCACGAGACAAAGAGGAGACAAAACAGACTCTTAGTCATAAAGCTTAACAAGGGGTGAATGAAAGCAGGGTGAAAAGATGGATTTTTTTCTTGACGTACAAACACACAGATTTCCTCCTTTCATGTGGAAGTGAGAGCCTGGCCATGCATGGTCAAATACTGTCATGGAGTTTCATATCCCTCAGATTCACCCACTCATACAAGCATGTTTTGTACCACAGACCTGTGTTGCTCTCTGGAAGACTGGCTGGCAGATACTGTAATGCCATGGGTACTTTCACAGTGGTTTAGTCCCCTACCCCCACTTTTCTGAGTGATAGTAGAGAGTCATGGAGAGAAGAAACGGCAAATACCATGAATCAGTCTTCTCCAGCAATTCTGCTTTGCATGTAAGTTTGGAGAAAGGATTTCCTCTCCTACGCAGCGCCATTTTCTCCTCATTCACAGCCACAGGCTTGTCCTAAGCTGCAATCTCACAACCTGCAGTTTTACCTTCACTTGTGCCTTATTGTTCAGCACTGCATGTACTATCTTGTTCACTTGACCTGCCTACATGACATTTAGCTCCACTGGTCTTCTAACTCAAGCCCGTGCCATCTTGGCATAAATAGGCTACTTAACTGCACGCCGGCACTCCTCTGTCTAGGAAGCCACTACACTGACTCACAGGGTTTATTATAAGGTCCATTGCAGACAGATGTTTCGGCACTCAGGGCCAACTGGAAGCTACGTGGCCATTTTAGAGAAGTGTTAAGCCACAGCTGCAAGTTTATGAGCTGGGCTTTGCAACCTGCTAATTACAGGCACAGCTGAGAGGACATGCAGAGGAAGATCCTATCTGCTGGTGAGTGACCACACAGCTATAGATACAGGTATAAGGAAGCGAGTAACAATAAGAAAAGCAACATACAAAAATTTGCTGGAATGAAGATACCTGGTATGTTTCACTTTGGTGAAGTTCAAAGATGAGAAATTCAACTTCATGAAATCAGGAATGAGGAGATAAACATGTATCACTGTAATAAGGTTACTAATCATAGAAGACTGAAGGTCCTGTTTAAAATGAACAGGACAAGGTAATAAAGACTATCAGCGGAAAGTGAAACATCACAAAAAAGCTGGGTTATCAAAATAACTGATTTTTCAATGACAGCTTGATCTGCATTGGGGAGAAAAGTGGTGACAAGTAGCACCTGTAGATCAAAGCAGACTGCAGTTTATCCTCTCTTTTATTAGACTGAATCAGACTATGCATACCAAGCCTCAGATATGGAGAAAAAAATCCAGTTTCAGAAGATATCAGGCAAAGTATCCTCTGAGCCTTCAGAGCCTTCCTGAATTCTGCCATGCTCAGATCTCAAAGCTTCATTGGTGGTTCATCTTACTCCAACCTTCTTTCCCCTCATGCTTCCCAGCATTTGGTGCTGTCACTAGTGATCAGGATATGTTTAATGTTCAGGTAACTTAAGTTACTCCTTTGTGGCTGATAGCCACCTCCTTCCCACCCTCAGCTAAGATGAATACTTCACAACAGATGAAAAGCATGTATGTCTTGTCTGGACTATGATTTACTTACACCCCCCCAGAGATGTTTCAGGGTGAGGTATTTCACTTTACCCTGAAGTCAAACAGGAGCATGCATTTAGATACAGATTTACTTCATTCTGTCTTAGCGAAGAGAGGGATAGGATAGCATAGGACTAACGTGCATTATCTTACTTGTGCTTGGCACAGCTGTAAGTTTTTACTATTCCTAAACTGTTCAGGTCCCTCATCACATGGAAGAGGAAGTGCAGTCCGCTTTCTGATTCCTTCCATGTCCTGACTGCCTTGTAGCTTCAAGGCTGATGCTTTAAATCTTTAACTTCTTTTCTTCTAATTTTCCTCCCCAGAGTCTCTTTCCTCTTTCAGGCTTACCTATAAAGCACATCAGGAAGTGGTGGTAAGACCACAAGTCTCAATACTTGAATTACTAGCCAGGCATCAGCAAGTATCTGCCTACACACAACTACACATCTGCAGGAAGGAGGAGGTGAAACCACCTTACACTGAAATCACAACCTGCCCAGCTGTAGCTCACAGTGTGTTGGAAGTCAAAACGCAAAAGGTACATATAACTTGACAAAAAAATGTCTCAGTCTTACCACTTAATTGTACATGGCAACTAAGGGAGCCCAAATACTGAAAAAGTAAGTTTAATATAGGAAGTGTCTTACGTGATGAGGGACCTATGATACAGTGTACTGTCTTTATATTTTCCTACGCACTCGAAGGATATGCATCTGGAACGGTTACATATTTTCAGTGTATAAAAACTAATTGTATATTTACTAGTCAATAGAAGTCAAACTAATTCAGTGTCCTGCATCAAAACCACACTTTGATAATCAAATTACATGCTTAACACTAGCCCACGGAATATAAGCTCTGACAGGTCCTGATCCAGCCTCCTCTCTCTGCTTCCAATGAAATCCACAGTCTCATTCAGTCTTGGATTAGACTTGAAGAACTGCACACAGCAAAATGGCGTGTGTAGGGAGAGGGCAGGAGAGCTGCAGCGAGCACACCAGACTGTGTTGCCTGAGAGCTTTCCAGGCACAATGTTGAAATGCCCTGAAGGTGTTATAAAGTGATATCGTGTTAAGTAAGGCCACTAAACGGGTTTGATCTATTCTGACAGTCTCAGTTCTCCACAGCTAGTGGGAGGGAAACAAACTGTCATTTGGAACAGATCTCTAGGCACCATCCAGTTTGCCCACCTTATTATTTTTTCTGGTTTTTGTTTTTTTAACACAGGCTTGGAAATTTATATTATTTCTTTCTTCCTTATTGTGGTTGAAGATTTACATTCCTCCTCAATGTGGTCATTTGTCATAGATACATTTTGGGTTCCTATCCTCTAAAAAGCAAAACGAAACAACAAATCCCATATTATAAGCATTGTTCAGTCCCTCCCAGGGTCGAGCAGTCTCGAAGCGTAAGCAGTTGCACAGGGAGGACTACGTGATGTGCAGACCCCATCTGCCCCAGAAGAGCGTGTGCAGCACTGGGCCAGCAGCACGCTGAGCCACAGCTCCGCTCCACGGAGACACTTTCCATGTTTATTGTTCTTGATTAGAAAAACATCCCAAATTTTAGAATTGACATTTAAGACTGAATAAAGTTCCAGTTTGGTTTTATCAGGGCAAACTTTATAATAGATCATCTATTAGCATTTGTCACTATATTTCTTTTATGAGTGTGAGTGGGAAAAGCATTAAGGAAGGCTATAAATCAAATGCATACTTCTGGTGAGTGCAGGAAATCCTTTACGTTTCATAGAAATAGAAATAAATGCAGATCTATTCATACTGTCGATATTTTAAACATCATCCGAGGTGGTATTTCTAGAAGCAAAATTATCAGAAGAAAACAAAGGAAGAAAAATCCCCCAAAAATACAGTGGTGCCTAAAGCACTAACTAAAAGCCATTGCCTCCTACACATATAAGACAGAAGAGACAAAAAACCCCCTGCATTTTTGTTTTCTATTTTTTTGGTGGGGGGGGATGTGGGATAAAAGAAACCATGGTACTGAGATTTAAGACAATTCTCTTAACACTGATAGTGTGCAAGCATGTCCACTGGAAAATAATCTACCCTTAGCGACTAACTCCCAACAGAAAACATGGCTACTTGTCAAAATGTACATATCCCTTCATGTATGCAGGAAATCATTTTCAGCAAATTCAGAGCTGACCTAGCAGGATGGGAGATTCTGAGCAGGGCACCATTGATATATTCCATTGGAATGGGTTAAAAGACACATCAGCATGTTATGGATGACATCAGTGAGAATTTAAATATGCAGCATAATGGTAAAGCAATTAATAAGAGCAGTTGCTAACAGTTGCACAACAGAGGAGTGTTTTAAAATTCCTGTGCTCTTTAACAATAATGTGGAGAGACGCTGTGAAGGGGAAGGCGGGGAAAGCCTGGCATGGAAGAGACATTCCTTCAGTTCCTCTCAAAAGTTTGAAAAAACCTCTGGATAGGAAAATACTATTGAGCAGCCAATTCTTTCCACATTTGGCTAAGCCCAATGCCCAAAATACACAGAACACTACTTCACTTTGAAAGGATTGCAATACTCCTATCTGAGTCATCTGAAAGCAAATAAAATGAGACCTAAACAAATAAACCTAATTGCGCATGGAAACAAATCCAGCTCTCCAGCTTGGCCATGGCTTTGTTTTTGTTAGTTTAAAGCCTACATATGCAGTTTTAGTGGCATCAGGAGTTATACAAATATTGACAACAAATTGCCAAATGTTGGTTTTTTCCCTTTAGTGCACAGTGTAAAGAAGCTGGGGTAATGCTTCTAGGAATGTTCTCCAGTGCACTGAACCAAATCACAGCTTGATGGGATCCACTCCAGCCTCTTCTCCGAAGGGTAGACGCTAATGAGATTGAGGTTGTTGATTGTTATCGTCAGAGACTTTTATTTTTCACTCATGAACTCTACTGAACACAAATCCAGGCTTTCGAAACGTACCTCAAATGTTTGCACCATAGCCAGGGTATTGTTGCATGCTCTGTCCTCCACCCCGTGATTTGTTGCTAGTTTGTGTCATCCTTAACCTGCTTCTGGTGGTTTGGCCGGGAGAGAAATAAATAATGATGACAACTGAGAAAACCAAGCTGTTCTCTGAGGTCTTTCTTTTAAAATGCTATTGCTACTTGCTGGCTGTGGAGAAGGGGCAGTCGCCTTGAGATAGAAATCACTCATGAAATCCTGCTGTCATCTGTCAAAGGTATATTTCCATCAAGTTGGTCTGAATCCTTAGCAGCTTGCTAGGAAAAATGAAAACATGTCAAATCTTGATCTGTCACAAGCCAAAGTTAGAAAAAAGATATTTACATTTGACTTTTAAATGAAGCCCAGACTTTCCTCTCACACAGAGCCAATAAATTAACACATTTTCTTCTTCTTTGCTTCACGTTCACAAGACACCTACAACTTTTATTATTCTATCTGGCTGGATAACAAGGTTTCCATTTTGCAAAAACATAAACTTTTAGTCCCAGCAAAAAAAGAAGAAGAGGAATTTTAGAACTGAATGAAGACTCTGAGAGTTTTCACACAAAGAAGCCACAGAAATCAGACTCATGCATCTTCCTCAAAAGCCCAACAGTTAAGACGCTTATCTACAGTACTGGAGAGATGAATTTATATTTCTGTTTCTTCTAATTCATCCAGAGAAGTTACAACTTGGTCTTGTACATCTCAGTGATCACCTAATGATCAGGTTATTGAACACCCTACAATATACTTCTCTTTCTCTCCTTTTTTTCAGAAATTGCATTCTACAGATAAGAAACTCCCCAAAGAGTTGCATCACAAGTACCGAATTTCCATGAAAAGTTTCAGGGTTTAGTATTAAGATCCCCAGCAAAAAAAGTTCTTGACTAATTCTAAACCTCTTAGCTTCGACTGTTATACCATCCACTCTTCAGTTATCATAGTGTTACCTGCTCACTCTAGGCAGGAAGACCTCAGCATATTCAGGAAGACACATGCATCTGCAAAGGCTTTCTGTACTGCATTGCTTACCACAAAGCAAGCACCCCCAAGCACTTGCACAGTAAAGGGTGGATCACTAAATCAGTGAAAGGGATAGTGGAAAGGCATGAGAACTTGGGAGGTTGTGAGAAAGTGAAGGAAAAAAGATCCTCTCTATTTCACTAACTATGGACCTTCATAAAAAACGAACACAATGCTTGGGACTGTTAGTGCTGTGAGCAAACACTGAAATATGACAAGGCATCAAGGCATGTTGTGTTACATGATATTCAGGCAGCTGCTGTGATGGCAGTTTCAATCCACCAACTGGTGCAACGAAACAAATCTGAAATGTAAAAGCTAGATTTCCACCAAAATATTTCTTTAATATTACATGCATGTAAGTCAGGGAACTCAGACGACTAATCCCCACAGCTACCCTAAGTCAGCCTTGAAGGACAAAGCAACAACGCAGCTGCACAGACAGGGGCTCAGAAGGTATTCTAGGTTTCAGTTTCCTGACTGAAGTATACAAAATTTCTCTATCCATGTTTTGTTGGCGTATTTTCTTTGAAATTTGTTGAAGGGGGAAAATACACATTGTTTTTCAGTGGAATGTAAGTATGAAATGACTGTATACCAACATATGAAGATAGCCAGCTATAGCCAAATTTGTGTGAACACCTACTAGTGGAAAGTTTCACCCTGCGGGACAGACCTCAGCAATATGTTTTAGGTCAGAGGAGGAGAAGAGAGCTGAATCTTCTGTCCCTGACTGCAAACTGAGAACCAAGGAGCTTCCACAGCATATGGCACCCTTGAAACCTGGCCTACACTTATAACAGTCCCATGCCGGTCACTCGGAAGCCCCAACAGCCAGTCTGTCGGCACAGAGTTGGTTGGCATAAGCCCTCACAAGAGGGGCAGTCCCACTGCACACAGCAACAGAGCCTTGCTTACTCAGCTGAAATACCCTGCAGGTCCCACACCATGCGGGAGGAGGTTGATCTATCTGCAAAAGTCACCACTGAGGCAGGAGAAAGACATATGTCCTAGTGAAAGAAGAGAGGAAGCAGGTGCGCAGGTTTTGTCTGATTTAGCCATACACCTTCTCTTCATGGAGATGTCCATTCAAATCACTTTCAAATTTCCCTAGATTAAAGCAACAGGGAATGAGAAATAGAAAGGAAAGTACCATCTGAAGCTGTCCATAAAACAGGATATGCGTGGATAACAGATCAGAGGATGTAAAGGGCATCTCACCCACCTGCTCTGTCCCCACCTCCCTTTTTCTCACACACTCACCCACTCTTCCTTGGGCTGGGCACCTTCTTGTCCACTGAGGCAAGTCAATTAAAACCAAATAAAAACTATAATTATCACACATAGAAAGGAGACTCGGACAGCTACTACTTCCAGCCAGAACTGTGCAGGGGCACTGAGTGCTGTCTCTCCTGGCCCTCCCTCCCACTGGCTCCTGCATCTTCCAGGTCCCACGATGTGAGGATGTCAGTCTCCCACCACAGCACACAAACTGGCAATGAGCATGACAAGGCAACTGTCATTTCCCACCCTGGCTGCCACTGTGGGTGGTCAAGTTGGTATCGGTTCACATTTGCACAGTACTGGATGCTGTGGAGTGTACAAACTGTTCCGTATGGCGTGTGGAGAGAGAGAGCCGTGCTAGCAGTGCATCACAAAGCTGCATTTATGTTATCATATAGAGCCCCTGGTCTGTATTTGTCCTAGCATGTCTATTAGAAGGATAAATGAGAAAAATCATATTTCTCAGCTCATGAAGTGCAGGAAGAGTGGCTGCTAGCAAGACAGTGAACTTTATCTTCGTGTTTCTATCCGTCACCCTTCTGCTTGGTATTTGTCACACGCTTAACTCTCCTAAGGTCTTCGTTTTTCGTTTAAATAGCTTTTACTCCTCAACCTTCTATGCTACCTACTTGTTTAATATCTGATCTTTTCCAGCTAATTTGTTGACTGCTATTTCTGAGACACTGTCAAGTTATTTACCTCGCTGAAGTGACTTAAGTTCCTCCACCCACGCCCCCATCCGCCCCCTGTCTGTCTGGTTTCCCCCTCTAGTCTAGCTGAAGTGACAAACCTCTCTCCCCTAGCCAAACATTTGTTTTTACAAGGTATTTTTATACCATCACCTCTTCCCTGCATCTCCCCCGCCTACCCACCACAAACATATGCTGTGGTGGGAGGACATACTGGTTTCACATAATTTGCAATGTTAAGGTGACAAATTTCCCCTCCTTCAGGTATTTTTTTTCAAGATCTGGTTTGCAAAATACAAATGATAATGGGTTAGTTTCTCTTTGCCTCTTTTACCCTGTGCATGGAGATGTCCTTCTTTGCTTAGAAGAAGTCAGTGGAAGAGAAAACAAAAACCGCTTGATTTATATTATTCGAAACCTATTTATGCTATAATAAGATACAAAAATATGCAGAAATAATATTGTCTAGATTGATAGATTTCTTTTATTCATCCCAAGGAAGACAGGAATTATGATAATTTCCGAGAAAGTAGGCAAATGTAACCACTTTACTGACTTCATTAGCTGGTCACAGTATGTTTTTCTCTGTATTAAAATCCACATGCAGTCACATTCACGCAGTAAAAACAACCTCAAGCACTCTAAGCTTCAGGCTTGGAACCATGGAAAACATGACTGTGGCCTTCATCATACCCAATTAGGGGTACGTGTACTCCGCAGTGATTCTGGTGTGGTGGATAAATGCCTAAACCAGCTTTAAAGCAGGCAGGAACAATCTAGTTAAAACAGCACAGAGCCCAAACTGGGCTCAGCCACTCTAAATATTTACCATATTCTGAGTTGGAGGTTGCAGGGGCATGCATAGTACTACAATTGGAGAACTTCCAGTACCTACATTCACCACAGCAAAGCAAGATCTGATGTGCTAAACATCCTGGTCATTCTAGCAGCATGCATGCATGGAATGGGCCAAACGAAGACTGTTTATAAAAACACTGAGTTTATGTGGCAGGAGGACTGAAAACTGCTTTTTATAAGGAGACTATATCTATTCAGCACACACCATTAGACTTTACGAAGTGGGATAAAGTCTTATTCCTCATCTTAAGACCAAACTGAATACTATTCCAGAATGTAATCTGCATTTTAATTCCCATTTTATGCAGAACTTTTAGTGCGGCACGAGACAACAAAAGAAGTATGCATCAATAATGCATCCTTGTTAATTTAATCTTGTGACTTTGTCTCATATAAGAAGAGCAAAGAAAGATAAATTTGAAAAACAAAACGGAGGTCAACTCACTGCCAGCAGCAGGGGAACAAAATGGGAAAGTACTAAACAGTGAAATTTATTTATACTGTGCAGTAAAAGGCTCCAGAGAACAAATTGTTAGCAGAAGGAGCCACTCATAGCACGTGCAAAGCTTCCCTCAAATCAAACAGATACGGCTGTCACTGTGGGAAGCCAAGGAGCAGAGAGAATGAAAGAGAGAGGAAAAATCCCTCTCCACAGACTGAAAACATTTTGTAGTTAAGGGACTCAGAGCAAAACACGGGCAGTGCCTTCTGTTTCACTGTGGTTCTAGCAAGGTCATCTGGGGGAAATGTCCGCAGAAAACCACCAGGAGTGAGCTAATCAAACGAGAAAGGAACAAGCGAGAGTTTCTCAGTAAAATGCGTGCAAGTTGGAAGGAACTGGCTGTCTGTTCCAAGAATTTTCAGAGATTGCCCCCTTTCATATGTTGAGGAAAAATGAGGAGAGGACCACCAGACCATCAGGGAGGAGCCACCCACCCCAATTATCTGGGGATAGTTTGGCAAGGAAGAGCCATCCTCCAATCATTCTGGAGTTAGCTTCCAGGGCTCTGCTGGAAACTGTTCAGGGCAGTGCAGTTCTGGCTCTTAACTCATCACCAAACTCCTGGCACATACTCAGAACTAGGTGGTATTTATTTGGCAGCACATTCTTTTCTACAACAACAACATGAAATCCTTGCATTAACACCCTCCTGTTGGCTAAAGATACAGCCCTCTTCTGTATGCCATTGCAGATTAACAAGTGACCTCTGCATCTCAGAAGAAGCATTCAAAGATGTATCTGCTGGTGCATGAGGAAAATACGCATGCACATGAAGAAACGACTTCTCTCCCTCTTGGGCCACTGGATTTCCCTGTATTTGACATTATCCGAACATTCACTCAGCAGTTGGACATGGCACAACCTAGCCTGAACCTATTCTCACTAGTGACAATCTACACAATATTTCACTTTTCCCATTTCTCTCCCCTCAAAAGCAGCAGTAGAAAAGAGAAATGTATCTTTGGGACTGCTCTTTTGTCTTCAGTCCAGGTCACAGATCTTCTTGCTTCCTAAAAATAGGACAAATGTATTTTTATACTCAAGTGACCACAGCTCACGTGTACCTACCTGAGCTAGCCATGCAGCGGCCTGCTCAGGTCCTGTTACCAACATAACTGCATCAGCATGAGCTTGGCACCAGCTGCAGAAACCATCTATGCAGGTAAGGAAATGGTTGGCCAAGGAGCCACAGCAGTACCAAACTCAGTGTAGGCTATATGGGCGTCAGCATTCAAAACCTGGCTGAAATACATCTGCAAACACAGGCATTAGCCTATCTTTCTTAATGTTTTCAAAATGTTCAGAGATTTTGAGTGAAAGATGCTGCATCAGCACAAAAGCATTCCCAGAACAGTAAACATACTTGGCTAGACCACTGTCTTTGCTCCAGCTCTGATTTGCTTCAAGTAAATGCAGTCATTTATTGCATGTTTCACCTTCTTGTGGAACAGCTGCTGTCTGCAAGGAGCCAAATAGCAGATGGACTCTCAGTCCTCCTGAGATACCTCTGGCTAACAGCATGCATAGCTTTCCTCAGAGGCCAGCATGTCACTGAACAGTTGGTTTACTCTAAAACACCGCATGCTGTAGGTGTTTCCAGCTGCCTCATGAGGTATTTGTGTCAAAACCCATGCTCCTGAGGAGCCTGTGCAGTCTGAGCCATGTTTTATATCTACCCCAGGAGCAATACGTTTATTTTAAAGCAGGTCTTTCCATATCACAAAATACAAAATTTAGAGAGAAATGACCAGCTCTTCAGGGAAGGCCTGAAGTAGGGTGGAAGCAGAGGCTTTGAGAGTTTGTAACACTGCTCATATTATGAGGAGAACATCTCTTTGGGAACAGGGAAGGATATGAAGAAAATTATAAATAGAGGAAGACCACAATGACAAAGGTGAAGTCAAAGGCTGCTGGACAATCATGACATACACAATGAACAAAATGCAAATACTGTGTGGAAATGCACTGAGGAATTTACATTTCATTCAAAACACAGTAAGCCAACAAAAATATTCAAAGGCAAAGGTAGATACAGCAGGAGCCAAAGAAATTTTTGCTGTAGGACTGTCAGCGGACTGAATCGAAAGTAAAGAAAGCAGGACTGTCGCAGGCTGTAGGAATTTGGCTGCAAGAAGTCTGGTCTGAATCATGCTGCTCACCACATAGGAGGCAGTGTTAGACATGAGGTCTGAGGGCACCGTGAAGCTGCAAAAGAGAGAGAAGCTGGAGCAACCTTTGAAAGAGACAACACACATTGCTCCTCCAAAATATGGAATAGGTTAAGGTAATGCCTAGATTCTGTATAATGTACTTTTGGAGAAGGTGAGCCAGACTCTTACTGGTTTAGACATCTGTAGAGTTTGGTTACTTTCATTGTTTCCAAAAGAGCTGCTCTCAGTTTACATCAGCTTAAGCCTTGTACACTCTTCTGCACTCAGTATTACCCATCTAAGATTTAACCATATAACAGCTTCAAGAAAGAGCAGAAAGTCATGCCAATCCAGCCAGGAATTCCTCTGTGCTCCCTCCCACTCGGAGGAGTTTTGGATATCACAAACAGATAACAACAGATGGTGACACACACAGACCCCTGTGCTAAACTAAAGCCCAGCAGCTGAGGGTCTCCCTACATATCTGAGAAAGTAGGCTCACATCTATTCCTCCATTTCAGCTTTCGAGAGTTTGAGGAGAAAGAGCTGGGGGCTCATGGTTGTTTGTTTGTTTGTTTAATCTTTAGCCAAACTGTTTTCTTTTACATTAACATGCTGTATTTGCCTGGCCAGTTTAGTATAGATACAGGTTTCTTCCCCCCCTCCCCCAAACTATCTCAGGAAGCTTGTCCCACTCTAAAATAAAACAGAATAGAAATATCACTACCTTTTATTCAAAGCTGAACAGTGGGAGCTGCTTCCACAAGGGCAAGATACACTCAACTAGACAAACCATATCTGGTCTATGTGAGAAGCAGAAGCTCCCCATAGTTCCTGGGCTCTGCACCTGAGGAGTTGTTTGCCTCGGCGCAAGGCAGAAAACGGTTCTTGCACCTGCACCATGCTGCCTGTAAGAACACAGCCTGCTTCAGGACTCACACTACCAAGCTGAGCTCCAAGAAGTGGGGACAAAGCAGAGCACACCTAAGGAGCTGATGTGATGAACAACATACAGAAGTGTGATTGTGGCTACAGGGAAACTGAACCCTCTATATTTCTATGTGTACCTATATGTTCAAGAAAAAGCTCTTACTCCTTTTAACAGGCAGTATTCAGTAACTGACTCGAGGATTGCCCTCTCTTTAGATAAGTACATCGTATGAAGTGTTAACAGGAAGCAAGAAGCGTGGGCAGAGACCAAATGTGGCGGGTGACCATGGCCACTCATGTACTCAGTACAATTCTGGTGCATCAAGAAATGTAGAAAAGTGACAACAGCTTTTGCAGGAGAGAACTGGAGATCACCCAAAGGCAAGTAAGGTGATCTTGTCATTGGTACACTCTACAGGCACATGGAAGACTACCAGGGACTAAAATTTGGATCCTTTGCATCCCCGTGAGTGTTGTAAACACCTAACTATTGGCTAGTTTTGGGGAGGGAATGCACATTTCCATATCTTTGCACAACAAAACCTTCAAAAGATTTGTTTTCATCCCCGTGTAAAGAATGGAACATAATTTTAAATCTCAGAATTTCAAGGAACAGAACGATTGTTTACGACACATGTTTGTAAAGAAAATAGTGCAGTTACGTCAAAGCTCGTAATTTACCCTTACAGTACAAAGGTAAAGATCCTTCAAACTAGACTGTTGAACTAAGACCCAACGACAGCTACATTTTAACCTTGCATTCAAAAAAAACAAAAAACAAAAAAAAAAACAACCACTTGACCATAACTATAAGGAGGCCTACTTGCCCCATCTACTGGTCGTGGGGAAGACTGTATTTACACTGCAATTAAAAGCATTACCACAGAGGCCACAGTTCAGTCAATTCTCAGGTTATCGATTCTAAATTTAAACACATACATAAGTGGTCCACCAAACCAGAGCCTGAGGCCAATTATTTAGCATGGTAGAAACAGAAATGACAAAAAAAGAGAAAAATGTATTTTTTTCAAAGGAAATACTAGGGTAGTCTGTTCAGTAACGCTAGCTCATTAACCTTGAAAAATTAAATAAATATGCCTTCTTTTGTTCTGAAGTGGGCCAAGGTAAATTAATGCTCTAAGACAGCAGTCTGCAGAACCCTTGTCATAAAGCAGCCATATATACTGCAGCTCAGTAAGGTCACAAGGGTACCACGCCACCTTAGGGATTTTTAAAATGAGATTTGTTTCATAGATAGTTACATAGCAAGTTAGGTTCCCTAAAAGCCTGTTGACCGTATATTTTTCTTCTCTGCATGCATGCAGTGCATCCATCCTTCTGAAGTGGGTCCATTCCTTTAAGGAACAGGCTGATGTCTAAAGGGAAAACAAAGTTTGAGTTGACCTGATGAGACCTTTTACACTACCCCAGGAGGAAGACTTGCTGGATTTCTTTCTTTTAGCACATGTCTCACTCTCATCATGTTCTTCAAGGGCAGTGCCTGCACTAGTACTGTAGCATCTCTCGGCTCCATGACCTCCCGTGCTGGATGCAAGTTCAATCAGATGTGCCTAGAGAAAAGCTGCAGCCAAGGGAAACATCAAATACCCTGGCAGCGAGCTTCCCACCAGGTAACCAAATATACCTGCAAGCTGACTCACCATGAGATCTTACACACAGCCATCCTCCCTCCATGTGACCCCAGCAAGCCTCTGACAGTCTGCTTAGGCAGATACTCAGAATGCAGCTATATTTCCTGCAAGGCACACAAGTCTCCTGCTCAAAGGACTTCTGGGTCTTGTAGATTCTAAGCAGAAACAGGACTATCAGCATGTCTATCTAGGCCCAGGCATGAAAGTTCAGAGAGGAGTTATTGTCACACCACAACAGAAAATGATGAACCATCTTCTTCAGCAAGCAGAGCTCAACATTGTCTTCAAGAAGTACAGGTGCAGCTCTCTGTTTTGAGGATCTATGACCCTAGTTACCCAGGAAATTCTGTAAGAATAAACTGGCCACAGCAGGGAATAGACTGTAAAGGAGGAGAAGGAACAGCATCCCATCTTCACTGTGGCTCATTCAACTCAGGGGATAAATCTGAGAAGCAATTATGACTATATTTAAATACATCAGTTCTATAGCAGACACGGAAAGAAATCATTGGCAGTAGATCTAGACCTGCTGTTAAACCAAGTGACGGGTTGTACATTAAATTTCATAAAGTACATGCACTACTCTGAAGATCATCACAAAAGGTTTGCTTAGCCTCCTCCCAGAAGTATGTTTTAGGATGAGTCACTTGCCTTAAGGGTATGGTCAAATGTTTCGGAAATCACTCAAGTCCAAAGTCTATAATGTAAAAAACAATGGACAACAGTACCTTGGTGGAAATGCTTGCACAGCCTCACAATTACAGTGTAAGCTGGGATCCAGCATTTCTAGATGACATCCCCAGAGGTCACAAAAATGGCCAAGAGATTTTTCAGCTGAAGCATGTAACATCTAACACCTCATTTATCTAGGGACTGAGGGAGAAGAAATACTGTCAGTGTCCACAAGCATCTGCAAGGAAAACCCACTGAAGACAGGTCCTGAGGGCAATCTCTTCGAGTTCTCCAAGCATCACAAGCCTGATGAGAGGTTCCTTGCAGGCACACAACCACTTGGCTTACTTGCACTAGACATCAGGGGAAGCAAACAGGTGACAGCTAAGGTGTCACTTGGGACAGTGCAGAAAGATGGGGACTAACAGGCAGTGCCCAGAACTGCTTGCAGCGCAAGTTGGTTTCCTCAAGAGCAGGTGTTTTGGGAGCCCTGTATCTAAGCTCACCTGACTTCCACAGTAATTCCTCATCTGCATGGGACAAGTAGCACAGCTCAAGAGTACTTCAATTCTTCAGCCTATAAAAAACTGAGTGATGGAAGAAAGGCCAGTAGGCTGGGAAAACCCACTCTGTCCCCTATGCAAGATCAGATTTAGACATCTGACTTACGTCATGGGCCCAAAGCTTATTTTGTCAATCCAAGCTGATAAATAATCCCGAAACTGGCAAAAGCAAGTGTTTGGCAAGAGCTTTGAATGTGAACCAGGCTCTAACTGAAAGCTACAATCATGACTGCAAAAAAACCATTTATTCTTTCTTTTACTGTTGCCATCAACGTACATGAGACAATCCTTATCCCACAACTTCCCAATCTCTGCCCCATTTTCAGTGTTCAGAAACAATCCTCAATTGTTATTTGCATTGCACTTGACAGATTGAGGACTTTTTTTTCCTTTTTGGAAAACAAGTTGAATGAAACATCCTTGTTCCTCATTGAGAATAATTCTATAATTAATTATGTTAGTTACATACAGTATCTTTGAGGGTGAAAGCATAGCACTGTTCTCTGAAAGAATTTTCATGGTTACATAACAGAACTAAACACGATTTGTCATTCCTTTTAACTTTTTCCTGGGAAGAAAGTCTACATTTTTCAGCTGTGAACTTAGGTTACTGCTTTGTTTTGGGGGTTTTGTTTCATTTTTTTGTTTAGTAGTAAGAATAATGCACAAGAAAAATATAAAGACAGGGTTCTCTAGAGACTCAATGACATATTTTATATCAAAAGAAAATTTGTTTCACTGGAAAATAAGCAGCCCAGAAAATGCTAAATAAGAAGTTTCACTCTACATCTAGACACTTAGGAGTAGGCAATTATCCAGCTGACTAGTCCCTGTTTTGGAGGTTCCTCTGGAATGCAGGGGTAACTATATCTTTAGCCGCAGACGTACTAGAATTCAAGACAAGAGAAACAGGCAAAGCAACTAGCGTATCACTTCTTGCTACTACCACAAGCACTAAAAATATTCTTAAACATGCCACTCACTCACCAGGAAATAAACATCAGAAGGAACTGGAAATCACTGCTTTGCCACCACTCAGTTCTGACACTGTTGCTTTCCACCTCCTTGCAGAAGTCCGGCAGCACCTTTCCAAGCACCACCTGCATCAGGGCACACTGTAACAGCCCAGGGGATCAGCCAGCTCACTTTGGCATAAAACTAGGTACAGGTGCTGGAATCAGCCCAGGGGCCGAGTCCCAGCTGGCACATCTAAAATGATTTCTGGCTCAAGGGAAATGAGAGAGGAATGTTTGGAAAGACCTTGTGTGTAGAAACTTTCCAAATGTTAGTAGCCCTCCTTTAGAGAACTAGAAATACTGACTAGGCTGAAGAGCAATAGATGGCGTGGACTGTTTCAGGTGTACTGGAGGGATGATTCTCTTCTTGTTGTGGACAGAAGCAGACAGTGAAGACTGGGCTGGGCTGGGCTGAGCAGCCCCTGTTCCTGTTCTGGTGACTTTGCACAAACATGACTGTGGCTCTTGCTTTGCTGGGTGGAGAGAGATGTGGCTACCCCTCACGCCCCCACTGCATGGTTGCCTTCCCACTGCCAAAGCCCTTCTGTCAGTGAGATTTCAAAAGGGAGCATGGCTGACCAGTTCACCCAGAAATAGCTCCTCACTTCCCCTCTTCAAACACCTCTTCGAAAGCCTGTTCCATCCATTCTCTCACTAGGAGACCACTCCTTCATCTGTGGTGGGAAAAGCAAATAGAGCTCTCTAGATTTTCTTTGCTTTGAATGAGAGTGTTCATTGAACAGGTCCTGCTCAGATAAAGACTGAGACTTCACCATTACCTTCCACTTCCTTAAAAATACTGCAGGCTTAATAGAGCCTCCTGGCAACAAAGATGAATCCAGTCACTGGCATGCAGATCCCAGAGCTGGTGCCCTCAAGAGAGAATAGAGACTTTCTCTAGCTCTCATTTATTACATCATCTAAGTAATGCACAGAAAAGGGACAAAGGTGAATCCTTGAATCACTGTAAGGATGTTTTTTTCTCCAGGGCGGGCGTGTTAAGTCCAGAAATATCAATACCATAGTCCCTGGTATAGTCTAACAAGCTTTGCACCAACACACACGATGATACTTCCACCTACACTTCAGACAAGTAGGTACTGATTCTGCAGTGTTCCCAGAGGTAATGATCTTGTGTACTAACTTATCTAAACTTGAGGAACTAGCTACAAGACAGCACAAATCCTGAGACACCTTCACACCAAATAATCCTTAGCACCTTGATCTGACTCTGAGTTAGCCTGACTCTGGAATTCCCTGCTTTGAGCAGGGAATTGGATTACATGACCTCCCAGTGTCATTTCCAGGGTATAGTCTGTGATTTTGTGATACCCCTGCTTTTGAGATAGCACATCTGTGAAGAAGCAATGGAAAGACCTCAGATTCGGGACTGGTGGTTCAATTAGAATTAACATAATCCTGGCAAAGATTCTTCATGACCCTTGTGATCAGTGAAATGCAAACTCAGTGGAAAAACACTGGACAGATGCCTAACATTCAGAGCAGACTTGTGGTATTATGCTTTCACTTCGTTTGAGGCAAGGATATCCTTTCCTGTGCATAATTCCTCTTCAGAAACTCCCTGTCACTTTCTACAACAGCAAATATACAGCAACATTGTACTAAACATAGTATTTACCTAGATGTCTAGAATCTGCAAATATAAGCGTACATATTCCTTATTGTATAGAAAGTATCACTGTGATGGTTTCTACAATTATACAAGATGGTAAAGCCATTAGAATGATGAGGAAGACTTTCAACACAACAGCTAGCATTCAACACAGAAATATTAATAAGAAGCCATCCATTAAGAATACACACTTGGAATATGCAGGTGATTTTAAGGGCTGTCCCCTGCTGTGTTTCAGGAAGAGAAGTTTAATGGTAACAGGACAGTCAACACATTACCTAACACTAGAGAACAGAGGATACGATTCCTATGTCCATCCAGGTAAAATTAGCAAAGCAGACATAAATATTATCATTCCTCTTGTATACAGTAGAGGTATGATTTCATAAGCATTTCATACACAAAGGAGGCCATTCACCCAGAACATAGTCTTGAAAATGTCAGAAGTTATTTTCAGATAGTTAGGATCTGAAAGCCCTGCTTGGGATCTATCTCAGGAAAGAGTGAAGAAGATTGTTATACTATAAGTAGGAACTACAATTTTTTCTTTGATTTATCTCAAAAACTGCAGAGGAGACAAAATTGCTGAATCCTGAAATAATTAAGTGGTTGAAGCCTCCTATCTGTTGTAGATATCTGTCCCAAGAGCCACGTTCCTAAGCAAGGCAGTCCTAAATGTCTCTTTGGAATGAAACTCGTTTTGTGGTTATGCATTTCTGTACTACCAGCAGAACACTTAACACAGACACTTCTGGTACTGGAACTGTCTGCCTGCAAGCATAGGTAGGAAAAATAACCTAGGAGATGAGAAACTTTCCATAGATTTAGGGCTAGAATTAGAACCTGGTTGTGAAGATTCATTGTAGTTTCAACAGAG
The DNA here is from genome assembly GCA_013397755.1 of Cnemophilus loriae. Classification (NCBI taxonomy): domain Eukaryota; kingdom Metazoa; phylum Chordata; class Aves; order Passeriformes; family Corvidae; genus Cnemophilus; species Cnemophilus loriae. Next base: position 3,692,510 of record VZTF01006691.1, on the reverse strand, counting down.
AGCTGCATGCAAACTTATTTTATCTTGGAAGACAAAAAACAACAGGAACAAAATACCTCTTGCTCATCTGAGACTTAGAGACGATCAGAACTTTAGCTAGACAGTGCCATCACAGGAAGATTCCTGAAAAATGTGAGCAAAGTGACTGACGGTAAATAGGGCATGAAATGGGATAAAGACATATTTAGAGTTTCTGGGATCCAAGGGGCATACAGATCATAATCCAAGTAGTTCCCAAAGGATGTGACCATTCAACAATGAATCACAAAGTGCCATCAGTATCATTCAACTAAAACTGGTGGCACAACTGAAAAATTGTACTTTTACCTTTATCTGTATCTCTTCTGTGATTCCAAAGGATTGAAGCAAAGGGAAACCTCTTATGTTTTTCAAAGCAGTCATTATCTGGTTGTCACGCCTGCCTTGTCAGGAGCCTTTCTAAGCAATAGGCACCCAATGACCTGTGGAAACCAGAATTGGGTGTGAATGCTTTTGCACCCCCCCGAATAATTTTGCTAATGAATGCAGATGTGACAATTCACTTAATCACATTTTGTCAATTGGACTTGCTCACGGCCTTTCCTCTTCTCCAAGTCTGATGAGTGATGGTTTTTCTGACTAAATAAATCCATCCTTGTGTTCTTGTACTATTTACGGCAATTTTCTATTAGCCAAGCCTGGTTCTTATGAGCCAATAATCACTGACAAAAGACAGGATGATTATAAACTTCTGAGCTTTTGAAATAAACTGATAGCAGCAAACATCTCTCCTCCCTGCCTGGACTGGGAAGGCAGGTCACTCTCCGATGTTTAGATAGTTCTAACAGAATGGTTAATTTTATGTGCATCATGATGCATCCAGACAGGAGTATGAGAATGTCCAGGTACTTCTTTGGAAAACATCTGTCTACCTGTTCTTCTTTCCAGAAAAGCACACAAGAATCATAGCAAACTGTGACATAAAGAAAAGTGGGGACAGTGAAAAGTCCCAAAGTAGAATATGTCAGAATTTTAATTGTACTACCTAATCAGGTAACCAGCTTGTCAACCTGACAAAAATTCAGCGGATATATTCCCTCTGGACTTTAGCAAAGCATTTGGAATGATGCCACATGGGAAATAATTAGTAGCTGCAAGAACTGTAAGCCAAGCATGAAAGTAGCTAAAAGCGGAAATGACAAACAGGAAGTCATCGGCCTGGATGGATTTCACTGGTGGCATTCCTCAAAAGACTGTCCCAGGACAAATTTAACATAATTGTTTGGCACAAAAATTGAAGCATACTAATGAAATTTTCTGATTAAACAAACTTGAAAGGCAATATCAGAGCAAAGGAATAGCTGGAATGGTAGCTGTGGGACAAAATTTAACTGCTAAGCGCAATAAGGAATAAGAAGTTTTTGCAATAAGGAATGACAAGGTTCTGCAAAAGCTTGTCAATTAAAAGCAAACAGGAGGAACTCTGAGACATATTGCTAGGATTGCCAGACTTTATGTATGGGAATGCGTCCCTCAGATCCTCACAGTTCCTTACAGGCTCCTTCATTTAGAGGTGTTGCTGGCATTGTTGATCCAGAAGCACAGAGAGGTAGGCAGGCAGGCAGCAGAGGCCACAAAATCACTCAACCCACATTAAAAACATACAGAAAATGCAGAAAACATACAGAAAAGGAGTAGAAATGTCCAAAAGGTTCTTATGTGGGACATGGGATTTTGGATTGAACTACAAGAAATTCTTTGTTATATGGAACAACCAGCAAGCCCACGTCAGCCACTCACAGGATAACTGTAAGAACCAGAAGAAGACAGAAGCAGACAGTGAAGATTCTAAGATTAGCTGCTTTCCAGGCTTCAGAGGACTCCTAATGGTGCTGTTCAGCCAGAAATGGCACAAGTCAGTTCTCACATGAACCTTCCTCACATCTGTAGATGTGAGGAGTTATGGATCTAGAGCTGGCCTGTTACAATCACTGGCACCCAAAAATTCATATAGAATAGATAAGGGGGAAAATACTTCTGGTTAATATCCATAGTGGCTTCTCTTCATTCAGAGTGTAAGAATACATCCCTAAACTGCGCTTGAGCCACCCACTTGTGGGTCATTGAGAACCCCTCCTATAGGAATTTCTGAAACAATGGGAACACCTTCCTCCCCTACCTTTACTGGCATTGCTAATACTCATCTTTCTGAATTATGGGAAGAAGCTGATAGGAGGCACCCTTCCCTGTGACCTGGGGCCTGAAAGACACTTTTCAGCATGAGTTCTTTTCCAGCACAAATGATTCTGTGATGTTTGGCCTCTTAAGGTAGGCTAGAGCAAAGGATAGCTATATAATTCCTCCTCAGATGCTCTCTTCTCATAATAACCTTTGTCTTGCCTATGAACTTTCTTTAGAAAGGTTTACTTCCAATCTGCTGGGGAGGAAACAGAAAAGAGGTCAAGAGGTATCCCAATTTGCTCTGCGAGCTGCAGAGCCTACAAAGGCTGTATTCCAATGGATTTATGTCCCATGTCCCTCATGCTCCCATTCAACTGATCAGAATGCTGTCTCCTCTGCATATCCACCACTCCACTTCCAAGTGTTTCTCCAGGGCTACAGGAGGAACACTCTTCCCAGCAGTTACTCAAGTTCTTTCTTGCCTCCTTTCACTGTGCCTCGGCCTCCTCTGCTCAGTACCTGTAGCTCTCTTAGAAGGCTTTCAGTTACTTTTTTGGCATGCCAAGGTCAGAAGAGAGGACCCATTGTTACAGAAAATAAGGGAAATAGCAACTCAAAATATTGAAAATTGCTAAGTCTCAAAAAACTGCTGAGGCACCTGGGCCACAAACAAAAGCTGGCCAATTTTCAGCTTTTTTCTACAGCTGTACAAAACATTGACGTTGGGTTGAATTTCAACTTAGTCAAATTTGCAGTTGTTCTAAAAAATATTAGTATTGAGAAAACCAGATGAGTTTTCTGTTTGCCTCCCAAAATATAAAATTTCCATTCTCAGAACATAGTATTTCAGCAGTATAAAGATCTGGGAAATTTCATTGTTATTTTCTTTTGGAAAAGATTCTTCAAAACATTTTAAATTATTGGAGCCAAAATACCAGATTCTCACAGAAATTCAGACCAATTTTTCCTAACCTTGATGAAATCTTCTCAGACAAGAAAAAAAAATGTTTTCTAGTGCATCAAAAAACCCCACACTCCTGTACTTACCTTCAATTGCAAAGAAGGGGAGCACTACTTACGGCTATTTTACAGATGGAACTGAAGCTCAAAGGCTAAATTACTTACCTGCTGCCAGACAAAAGCGTGGTGGAATATGGAACTGACTACAACAGTCCTATTTTCCAAGACAGTGTCTCTAAACACTGCACCATTTTTCTTGCAAGGCCCACACAGTCTGCACTATGGAGAAAGAGACCTCAGATCACAGGGTGCTAAGCTTTGACCTGAACTTTGTGTTTTGCTCTCACCTGTTGTACATCATCCACACAGAAACCTTTGACTTGAACTTTGTGTTTTGCTCTCACCTATTGTACATTGCCCACATAGAAACAGTGTATATTCCACAGCACTTTCTCAGAAGCTGGAGAATAATTTCCTTCCACTAGCAAACATACTTTTTGGGTTGTGTGGCACAACAGAAAAAGCCAATACAGCTTTTCATTTAGTGCTGCGTCTGCATGTTAACATGAAGGTCAGTAGGAGTGTACACAGTACAGAGAAAATGAGTAGTTAATTATTGCTAGACTGCAACAAGGGAAAATACATGCTTTAATTTGGTTTAGAAAAGAGCAAATCAAGAGAACTGCCTCTTCTGGACCCTTTTTTTTGTAGGAGGGCATACATGAAGTAAAATTCACGGTAACTGGAGGCTATTTGATTTGATTTGAGTATCACAGATAAAAAAATCCCCTCTCACCATTTGGAATAATCTCAGTAAATAAGTACAATATTCAGCAAGAAAAATCCCACTTGATTTTTGAAAATCCCGTGGGATTTTTCTTGCTGAATATTATACTCCTTTATTGAGATTGTTCCTTCTCGTGCATGTGGATAATCTGGCAATTTGCCCATATCTTTCGCCATATTTACTCCTTCTCAAGTGTTTGTACTTGAGGGCTTCATTGCATCATCAACAATCTGCAATGCTTCAAAACTAAGCTGTGTTTAGACTAAAATGCTAGATTTGCTCTTTATGGAACAAGTTTTAATAATTTCAAAACATCAGCATACCACAGGCCTAAATTTAGTACAACCAGTTTCTGTTGGGATGTCAAACCACTCTAAAACTTTTCTTCAGTCCTTCCAGGGCTGAAGGTGTATTTGCTGTTCACAATCCAGCTATAATAAATAAGTAAAATGCATTCATATAACAGAATAGATATAACTGCTTTAAAAATATTCTAAGAAGTCATTTTTATCAAGACAATCAGAACAATTTGAGCAAAACTAGCAAATTTAGTTGCTCTGCAGAACACATGCCTAGCCCAATCACCAATTAATAGTAGTTGGAGGTTATGAAAGTAGCAAAGAACTCTTACTTCCAGAGCAAGGTAAGAGTCCTGGAGAGCACAATTCACTAGATTGAATTTCACTTGTCACTGGGTAGCTGGAAGAAGAGGCTTATGTCAAGCATCCATGAGCAGAACAAAGCATTGTCTCAAAGCCAGCTGCAGGACTAGAACTCACCACATGAGAATCAGGCAAGTCTCCAGGCAACTAGCACATGCCAGAGCAATCAAAAATTTCAGTGTAAATTCTGGATAATTACTACAGTACATTCCTTGTTGACTATGGTTTTATCCAGACAGAATAGCAAAAAAATTGAAAAAGACATTCACTATCCTAATGCTTTAAAGCCATGGTCCATGAGCCCACTTTATTAGGTGGAACATGAGTGGTAAGTGATGCTAATTAATAGCAAAGTAGACCGCTTTTAGAGTTTAGATTCACTTCAGTAGTACTCAACTGATATAAACTGCTGTAAATTCAGTACAAATTGGCAATTACAAAACTAACCAAGCTTTTCTGCACCAGAAGGAATTAGTGATCACAACCAACAGAGATGTATAATTATATAAATGCTAAATAACTGAGTTGAGGTACTCAAATGTTTTGCAACATTTAAGTAACACGAAAGCAAAAGGCTCAGCACCTACCACCAGCAGCCACTGCTCCGAAGCCATCTAACATTCTTCTAGGCAAGATCCAGACTCAGCAAATTGCTCAAAGTAAACGAGTAGCAGAGATTGTCTTAACTCCAAACTAAGCAATTTCACATCCTCTGTCACATCATTTATCCTGATGGCTCCACACTACCACGATATATGTTTTTTAAGCATTTGTGTCACCAAGCGACAGAAGCTGCATAACTGAACAATTCCCACATTCTCTGAAAAATCTTTGTTTTGCAGCTTTTCAGTTATAGATGGAGTATCTGCATTTCAGCAATACTTTATTTTCACTGAGGAGGTATTTTAGATGAAAAAACTTTGCTGCAATGGTCTGATGAATTAATGTTTTGTTCAAGATAACATAAAAACCAAGGTTCCCTCATTTCTGCAGTCTAACTGAAGAAAGGTTTAAATGATAAAAACCTCTTTGTTTTTCAGCTCTATTCTTTTCACAGCAAACACTGAATCAGCTTTGTGACAATGTTGCTCTGTTCTATGTAGTGAAACTTCAAACTGAAAGAGAGTGGGTTTAGATGAGATATGAGGAAGAAGTTCTTCATTGTGAGGGTGATGAGGCACTGGAACAGGTAGCTCTGAGAAGCTGTGGATGTCTGAAGTGTTCTAAGCCAAGCTGGATGGGGCCCTGAGCAGACTGGTCTAGTGGAAGGTGTCTCAACTCATGGCAGATGATCTCTAAGGTGCCTTCCAACCCAAACCAACCCATGATCCCTACACCAAATGAAGTACACTCACTCTGGCTCCAACCATCATGCAAAGTGACCTGAGAACTCAAAGGAATCAAACATGGCCACATTTTCTCAGCAAGCAAACAAAAAATACTCTAATGCTCAGAGTGATAATAGAAGACTAAATAAAAACTAACTCAGAGGAGGAGAGGTGTGTCTGAGAGGGAGAGTAATGACAAAGACAGGTAGAAATGGAATAGCAAGTAGCAGAATGGCAGTTTGGAAAACAACACTGCAAACATGGAGTCTTTCATCTGTTGTCCCAATAAAACTGTGTGATGTCCAAAGAAATGGCAAACATCTGCTAACATTAGGAATAACGCTCTCTGTGTATACATTTTTCAAAACATACAGGATCCTGCAATGATCTTTAAAATGTTGTGTGTCATAATGCTACCCACTTAACCACATTAATTTTCTCCAAGTTGAGTCTGTTTTGTCTGCAAAAGTAACTGGTAAGCAATCTCCTTGTGTTTATCCAGACACGAGTTTTATCATTCTATTTACTCCCCTTGTCCTGTGGAGGAGCAGGAGTAAGAATGGCCAGGGGGACACCTGGCAGGTGGCCAAGGTACCTTCCACACACACTTGCAAAACAATGGAAAAAAGTACACATTGGTTTAAAAATTTTAATGTACAAGTTTACACTCACCACGTTGTAACTTTCAAACTAGGGAGGAAATTGCAGCAGTCTGCATGATTTATTCTATTCATAATTTACTCTACAAGTGTCTACAGATTAGAAGAAAATCCTTTTTCCTTTTCTCAAGGAAATAAATATTTCATTTCTATACTCAAGAATCATTCAGCTCTCTAACAGTCTTGTGAGCTATGCACCAGCATTCTCTCTCAAAACTATCAAGTTTTTATCTCTTGGGATTCCAACCAGTAGCCTTTGTTGCTCCTCATGTGCCCACAGAGCATATTCAGAATTCTCCTCCAGCGACACCCAAAGACACACTTCAGTGAAAGAAGAAACAGCTGAAGATGTCCATCTTCAGTTTTGCAACACACCCAGCCGTCAACATTACTTCCTTCCAAATGGATCCGACCACACTTTTAACCCTACAAATCAAATATGAGAGTACCAGCAGTTGATAATTAGACTGTTGGAGAAAAAAAATAGGTCTGCTACTCTAGCTTTGTGTATTAAACAATGAAAGAAGCCAACAATTTCTGCACTGAATTTGCAACTCTGCTTAAACTTGCAAACATATATAGAAAGACAACCTCATCATGATCTTAAGCTTCAGATAATGGAAAAATCTATCCCAGTCATAGGTAAAGTGTTCTAATCTTGTTGGAACAATCATTTAGAATTGCACCCTGCACTTAAATTTGTCTAGGTTTCGTTTTCAACTAATGGATCTCATAACTTATCAGCAGCTAAATTCAGATGAAAAAGTTGTACAAAGGAGAACTGGTCATCAAATACCTGTATCTTGGATAAATGAGCCAGTGCAGTCTTCTTGAACGTTTAGGAAAAAAGACAAGTTTACCAGACATCTATTTCACAATACCCTTCCTACTTCTCTTCAGCTTTCGCCACTTCCCTGGAAAGCAAGTCCTGCACTAATGATCTAACCAATAAGTGTAATAAGGTCATGGCTTTAATCCTATTTGATTTTCACCTGCTGCTGATGTTAGGCTTTTTCAAAAACAAAAATATATTATCCTTTAACATATTCAGATATTACCTGTTTCATCAAGACAGGCACTCTCATATCTTTAATCAAGAAATGCCAACCTTGCATAAGGAACAGCCATTCCATTTACCATTATGAAAAAATGAACTATCAAGGATAGTCTGCTATACTTGAATTTTACTTCCCTTGTATGCTTTTCTAAGCCTTCCACTGTCAACAGCAAGGATCCAAAAGCTATTAGCACTGCATTCCAAATTTTCCTTCATGGAAAATTTTCAGTGGATTTCTGCATGGCCCATCCATCCATGAGGCCAGAAGGCACTGCCAAAATGCTGATGAACTGTGTTTCAGCAGAGTTCAGTATGCCACAAAACTAGGGTGCAACATTGCTCTTTATAGCTACAGCTCAGCCTATCCATGGTTCTTGTTTGCTCGGAGCTGGTTCAGAAGTGGAAACTGGCATCTATTTAAGAAAGTGTGAAGACAACAGAAACTCTGCAACTTATTTGGCCGGTTAAGTCAATTAAGATGAGCTTCATTAAAACCATAGTTTTTCAGTGAGGAATTACCCTGAAAAAATAATTTAATGGCAAATTTATTTAATATGTTTTCTCTGAATGTATTCTTCACTGCATTATTTAAATCCATATAAACATTCGGGCCTTACTTCAAGAGGGTCTTTAAAACAATCGATGCAAACACGTAAATCAAGAGTACCTGCAGGCTGAATATCCTCTTGAACAATACCAGCTCGGTTTATTGACTGTTCTTTCTCTGGAAAACAGAACAGAAAAGATAATACTAAAAAAAAAGAAAATACCAGGTATCTTGATTGCACCCAATAAAATAATCTTGAAAATTTTATTAATTCTAGATGCTACACAGTAAAATTCTATTGAGTATCTACCTACACAATGTGAACCTAGTATTCCTACTTCACTGAGAAACTAACAGCTAGTCTGTTTTGAGAGCCTACAAACAATAAGATAATCATCTTAAAACAATGCCTACTGTTTAATAAAGATGCCAAAAACACCTGCCATGGTCCCAACACTTAAGGAATGACTAGTACTTTTCAAAGCTATCATCCATAAGCTCAACATAAAACTAGTAAAAAAGATTTTTTTCTTTTGGGCGATTCCCATTTTCAGGCCCTGAGAGATCTTGCAAACAGATTTCATGACAGCACCTACAAAATTACTGCTTGTAAACTTTGTGAAATTCAGTATCTGAGGGATATTTTTCCATACATTGGGCCTGTCTCAGGCTTTTTTCTTTGAAAGATTCAACCCCTTCCAAGAAGAGAAATGGAGAAAACTATACTGTTTTCCCTTACTAAATGCCTCTCCTTTTCTTACACTTCCAGTTACACACTTCACCATCACAGTGGTACTTTGAAGCAGGAAGTCAAAGCTCAGGTGGATTAACCTTTTGCCCACACCACTGAACTTCTGAGGCCTTTAAAAACCTGCATGGTATGCATTCGCAGAGGAAGCTCAGAACTAAGCTCACCTTAAAACTGAAATTTTTCATTATGCTATCCCACTGGGAATGCACTGGCACCACATGTTATCAGGCTGTCTAGGTGCAAGCCTAATGCTACTGGCGACTAGCAGGAATATCACAGTAAATGACTCTCCTTGCAAGGGGACAGGCACTGGGGGCAGATCCAGGTACTCCTGTTCTGTTCACTGAGCATGGTAATTGCATTTCATCCTTTTTAGCAGACAAAATCTCACGGACCTGTCTAATTTCAAAGGAAAAGGTACAACACCCAGAAAGGGAGAACAGAATAGATTAGGGCAAGGAATGAGACTTCCTGTAGGACACAAAGGAAAAAGATTTTTAGTCTAAAGTGGAAACTTAGATTAGAAGAGAGGCAGAGACAAAAACAGGAACCAATGTGAGAGTTCTGGGGACACACTTGGGTCGAGCAGCAGGAGCTGTTAACTGGCCAGGCAAAGAAACCAGTGCAAAAAAGTAAGAGATTATAAATATACAGATAGGACATGGAACAGTCAATAGGGAGAGCGCTGTGGGGCCTGCAAACAACTTGGAAGACAGGCAAACCAAAAAAAGGACAACAAGGAAGATTCAGTCTTGGTGACAGGAGGGCCACCTCACAGGGTGGGGAAGGAACAGAGTCTCACAATTCAGAAAATCAGGAAATCTGTGAAAACGTCACAAAGAGCAGCTGTCAAACCACTGTTTTAGTTAATCCAGGTGGAAAAGTTCTGTGTTGAAGGCCTCAAAGTTTCATCATTGCCACTAACCTGAGTGTTTCATATGAGGAAACAGTGTTATTCAAAGCTAGATACAGACAAGAAAATATTAGAAACAGCAAAGCCACAAACTGAGGTACTAAAAACCTACAAAATTATAACATTTCTGTATGAAATTAAGTCAAACTCCTTTGTGCACAATTTAAGGTTCATATCGACAATTTGATTACATACAGTTTTTCCAAGTAGCTTTCATCTTATTTGTTAAATTGCTAGGAACTTCTCTGAAGATGTGTGAGAATCGTGCAGTAAAGTCTTCTTCCTGAATGTCAATGTACTTCACTTGTATAGAATTTGGGAGATACACAAGAAAAACAAGAGTGAAGAAAGAAAAGACAGCATTTCACATTTACATAGTTCAATGTCAATTCAGGTAACTAAAATTCATTCTTGCCTTTTGCATGATTACTATGTGATGCTAATCAAAATGCCCAACTTTTGGGACACAGCATCCCCAAACACAGAAATACTGAGTGTTCACCCACAGCTCAAGCCAATAGAGAGTGGGAGCTTCTACAGAAGTTGTCATACAGCTTACTAGACTGTACTCTGAAAATCCTTTGTACCCCAAAGGTTAAATACTTTGGTTCAAATATCACAATTGTGAAAGTCCACAATCTTGCCTCAAGTATTCTGACAAAAAATGCCTGTGCCTCATACTGCAGTGATGAGCGCCAAGAAAAGCTCATTGGAAACGAATAAAGGTGAGATCAGATGGAGATTCAGAAGCAGGCAATAAGTGAAGTTTAGAATAGGTATCAAATCACAAGTTTGTGCACTTGCTAACTGTGCATCAATAATTTTATGTCCTAAATAGAGATTAAAAATCCCCAAACTGATAGGAAACATCTACTCACATAATTCACAAGTACAAAGGAGGACATGTTCCACTAGTTCTGTCCTTTCCCTACTGCCAAGCCACATTTCTAATATAATATTTTTGGAAAGTATAGCATAAGTAAAAAAGATTTAGTAATAAAGTTTTAAAGGGAACACATAGTAGGAAACATAATTGTGGGAAGTTTCACAAACATAGCATCCTTGAATAAAAACTTGCTTGTAAGTTAAATTTTACTTCAGCTTTGATGGAAGGCCAAAGGCCCTCCAATAAGATCAATAAGCTTGTTAGTCTTTTCTTTTTTCTTTTTCCTTCCTAGAAATCTTCAGTTGTCTTGGCAGACTAACCACATGTATCTTCATGTTATCAGCCCGCTTAGTTTCATAAAAATTAAAGTGAGGGGGCGGGGCTGGTTGCAGCAGAACTTTCCCCCCATTTCCTTCTGCAGTATTTCACAGAAGCTGAGTAATGGATGCTCCCCCTACGGAGCACCTGCCTGGAGCCGCTGAGGCTTCGCACCTGGAGCTGCAGGTGCCTTGAGGACTTCCTGGATAGAGTCGGTTGTGGGCTTTTGCAGGTTTTCCTGGCAGATGTTTCTGGCAGGAAAGCAGCGTTTTCCTCAGGAGTCAGTTTCAGAGATTCTGCAGACTGAGACCAGCTCTAGCAAATCATCACAACTGGTTGCCAAGTTTTAAGTAAGATTTTCAATCGCAGCTGGAAAACAGAACTCAAACAGCTCACACAATCACTGAATAGTCTGGGTTGGAAGGGACCTTGAAAGATCATCTAGTCCACCTCTCCGGCACCGAGCAGGCACATCTTCAGCTGGATTAAGTTGCTCAGAGCCCTGTCCAACCCGATCTTGAATGTTTCCAGGGATGGTTCACCCACCACTACTCTAGGCAATCTGTTCCAGTGGTTCACAACCACCATCACAGAAAAATTTATTCCTTCTATCTACTCTAAATTTACTCTGTTTTAGTTTAAAACCATTACCCCTAGTCCTGTTGCAACAGGCCCTACTAAAAAGTCTGGCCCAGCTTTCTTACAAGCTCTCTTCAAGTGTTCTACAGGGTTTTCCTGAAGCTTTCTCTTCTCCAGGCTGAAGAACCCCAACTCTCCAGCTTTTCTGCATGGGAGAGATGCTCCATCTCTCTGATCTCAATTTCTTCAGCTGCATCTCAATCCCTTTAGGAACAGCTGAAGAATGTTCTTAATCACGTGCTGGCCAATGACTTGAAAGAAGAGTACTGCGAGTTGTATTATTTCGGTTTTCAGGTATCTCCTAGGGGAGCAGAAAGCCCCTCGGGAGTCACTCAGCAAGCAGCAGCCCCAGCATTCCCCCAAGCCCGGGCACAGACCGCGCCACGGCTGGGCCCAGCCAGCNGGCGCAGTGCGGGCACGGGGCCGGTGCCGCCGCGCTGTCCGCCCGGCCCGGGCAGCCCGAGGTGATGCGCCCCGGTCCCGCCGCCTCGCCCTAGAGCGCCTCGCTGGACAGCGGGAGCGGGAGCTGTCCCGGGCCGGGACTGCGCTGATAGCGCAGGGCCGAGGCGGGAGGGCGGAGGCCGCCGCGAGCCGCCAGGGGAGCGGACGGGCGCGGCCCTGCACGGGGATCTCTCCCGNACCGCGCCACGGCTGGGCCCAGCCAGCTCCCCCCGCGCAGGGACTCACTGTACTCCTCCGGCAGCAGCAGCGGCCGGAAATAAATGGGGTAAAAGGTGGCTCCCACCACGGCCACGAAGGCGCCGAAGATGCCGAGCGTGCGGGACAGCCTCGCCATCGCCCCGGCGGACACGGCGCGGAGCCTGCGCGGGGCCTTCCGGGGGACGCGGGAGCGGCGCGGGGACCNCGGCGGCCCCTCCTCCAGGAAGCCGGATCTGCTGCATCCTTGCCGCCAGGTCGGCCGCGCAGCCCCGGCCGCGCTGGGCACCGCCGCAGTAGCAGCAGCATGCAGCCCCCGGCCGAGCCACGCCGCCCCCCTCCGCTGCTCCTCGTCCTCCTCACGGTGAGTGCCGCCGGCCCGCACCTGCCCCCGCGTCCCGGCCCAGCCCGGGCGTCGCGGCAGGGGCCGGCCCGTGCGGGGCCGCGGGTCGTGCGCGCAGGGCGGAGGGAGCCGGAGCCGGTGTCCGGCGGTGCGCGGGGGGCTCGGTGCCGGGGTCGCCTCTCGGAGCCAGCCCCCGGCTGTCCGGCCTGGCCCCGCGCCGCCTCCCAGCCCCCAGGGTCACGCTGCCCTATAGAGCTAGGGGACGCTGAGTCGTGTCGTCCAAGTGTTAAGCTTTCTGCCCTAGGTAACCATAAATTTCTGGAGTGGAAAGAATGGGGAGGCCTTCGACATCTGCTTACAGATGCACGACTGAGCCTAGTGCTGCCCTGGCATATGGAAACAACCGTGTTTTAGGGCCATCTCCTAAACTACTTTTTCATCTTTTATGCTGCTAAGCATAAGCTCTGGTCAAAGTCTTTGTGTGCCTGTACCATGTTGGTGCTGATGGAGAGCAGCAGATCAACACCCCTTTTTATCATGTCTTCTTTTCACTTTCATCTTAAAGTGTAGCATGATGTGTTGGGCATTTGCAGGTGATGGACTGCGGTTATCTTCAGGTTTTGTGCAAGCAGGTGCGGGTTTCATAGGTTTATGTGGAATTTCTAAAGGACTGAACTCGTGACGGGTCCTGTTGAGATCTCCAGCAAGTGAAAGAATACTTGCTCAGTCATTTCCGTATTATTACTCTACTGAAAATGTTCAGTTTTCTAGCACTTGCAGTGTTTGCCTCCCACATTGTTTTTTATCCCAAGATCTGATGGAATGACTTGGGGTAATTCATTCAGATTCAGCAGGATTTAAGAAAAGCAAAAAAAACATTTACAGCTTTAGTGGCTAAGTTGCCCCACACAACAAAGACTTTATGTTTGTCTTGTTGAACTTTGCTTAGTTCATGGTAATATTTTGATCAGCATAGCTGGCCTCTTTATTGTGCTCGGAAATTTTTATATTTAAGTCTCATAATCACACTCAATGTGTAATCTTTTCATCCTTGTTCTATGTCAGAGGTGATGCACATTTAACTCTGCCTTGTCTGATATAACAGGAAGGGAAGAGGCTTCCTCACCAAGTAGGAACATTTAGATGATACACACTCTATGCACTGTGTAGAGGCAACCAAGTGGTAACAGAGACTCAGCCATGGTCTGGAAGTTTGTGATCTGCAGTCTCTGCCAGGCCTTCATTGGTATGGGGTTGCTCAGGGTTCTTTGCTCCATGCTGTTTACTGGATGAGCCTCCTGAAGGGTTTGTTAGGTGAGATGTAACAGCAGACTCAAATATACTTCATGCATTTTGGCAGCACACGCCTCTAGTAATACCCAGGGACCAAATAATACAAAGTAAAGTCTCCTGTGGGGAGCCGTTTAGCAGATCAGGCACTACGGGAAAGTCGCTGGATCAGCAGAGCTGAAGCTAAACTTAGGCATCAGCAGTCATGGTGCATTGTGCTTAAGTGCTCTAGGAACATCATGGAAATTGTTCTACAAAGAACCGGCTTTGGGTTTCAGAGCTTACTGCTTTGGGATCCCCACTACAAAATTTCTGCCATTCACTGGGAATCAGATGAACATATTCATACACTGCTGCATCTTTGTTAATGAACTGTGCCAGACCCAAGCTGTCTTTGCTGGAGGCTAATTCCCATCTCTCTGTATTGGATAACCACTGAGAAAATTGAGAGCTGGCTGTGTGTGTTTTGACAGTAAGTGTGTGTGTGTGGTAAGCACACAGTGGTACCACTGTGCTTTGTAGTATCTACCTGGTAGATTTTTACATCTTGTGATAACCACATGGCATTGTATTCATAGTATATTACCATCTTCCTTATGGCACAGCCCTCATATCACAAAGATTAAGCTACTTACAAGTACTCTTTATTGTAAGATCAAGAAATATGAATGATAACCATCAAGTACAAGAGGTTTAAGATAATTTGTTGCTGCTGCTATGGGCTTTTAATGCTTTTGGAAGTATTTAAACCGAAGAAGAATTAAGTTGGAAATGTAAAAGAGTAGTATCTTTGTCAAGTCCAGCTCTCAAAGATACTCAAATTAGTATTAAAATCAAGGCTATCTCATCAACTTTTATCTCAGTATTTGTGTATGTGTGTTATTCCATCATGTGGTAGACACCATGCCACGTGTTCCAGTGGACACCAACCTCCTATTGCTATTCCTTTTTTAGCCCCTTCAGTTTGCATAGTTTTTACAATATCCCAAAATCACAGGATATTCTGAGTTGGAAGAGACCCACAAGGATCGTCGAGTCCAACTCTGAAGTGAACAGCCCATAAAGGGATCAAACCCACAACCTTGGCATTATTAGCACTATGATCTAACCAATATCCATTTTGTAGAGTGGGAAATAAGGCAGAGAGGAAGGCTGTCACTCTGATGAGACTGCCTATTGTAGAAAGCCAAAATACTGAGTTGCATCGTGGTTTGTGTTTTTCATTTTTTTAGCATTTTATTTGTTCAGGGTATATATCTTGGTGCTTACATGTGTTTATCAGTGTTCAGCATCACTGCACATCTCACTTGCAGTGTCTCGTGTCGGATACAAGAAGATGAAGAGCATTTGGTTGCATTCATGGAAAGTGGTTTAAGTGACAAGTTCCCTAGGAACAATTAATAAATCTAGTGATCTAGAGCTACCCATCTGCTCGCAATCATACCTAGCTTTTTCATCCAAAAGTTCCCTCATTCAGTTATGTCTTCCAGTGTCTGCCCTAAATAAAGTCAAGGTCTTGAAGTAAATAGCCCCTCTAGGCATAGTTGTGTTCCACTAACAATCCTTGAGCTCTTTTGTGCCTCTAAGGAGGCAGGGAACTGGGGGAACAATAGCATTTGATCACACAATTAAATCCAAAATCCTCATCTGTAGGAATAAAGAAGTAGTATAGGACTTAGTTCTGACTTTTCCTAGTATTTACACCTTCACAAATTCTGGTCTTACTGGCTTGCTGTTTCTTCAGTGTAGCTCTCAAGGAGTGTCAACATATTTTTAAGAAATAAAAAGAAAAATAGTTTATCATTAGAGACTTTTACTGATCCCCATATTGGATTGTGGGCAAGGTCTAGTCCTCCAGGGGCACAGCACGTAATTTCTATGATTAGAAATGTACTAATAACTAGGCCGAACCTTTTAAATATTTTGAAAATCACAGAGAAAAAGCCATCAATCCAAGACAGGTATCCAAGATAAATTTTATTTTAATTTGTTTAATCTTAGCAAAGTTAAAAGTTACCCAAGACAGATCTCATTTTGAGCAGTCTTAATGACCATCTTCTCTGGTAATCCTAAGTGACAATTCTGAATATTTTAGACAGACCAGGGGACCTGGCGGAACTGCTGTGCTGGTGGCTGGCCCTCAGAGCTCAGTAATCCCCAGTATCTTTGGCAGTGCATCAAGCTGGGTGCTGACTGCAGGGCAGAAAGAAAAGAAGCTGTTTGAAGCCTTAAGAGACAAGAACTTTAGCATAGAGGATAATCCTGTTGGATGTCCAGGCTCTCACTCTCAAACTATATATAGCGTACATAGCTGTGCAGAGCAAAAGCTGAGCAAATTCAGCCTCCTGGTCTTGCTGCTCAGATTTCCAAGTCCATCTTCAGGATAGGAACATGTCAGAAATGAAACACTTTATGAATATTAATTTGTTCTCAGGAAACCTTTGTTGTTACTTTGTCCTTCAGGGACCTGCACAACAGGTAACAAAATTAGCTAACTTTTTAAGAAGGTACAGAAACATCAGGCTGTGGCAATCCTAGCAAACAATGATACACAATGAATATATGCCAGTACATTTTCTTGTACACTCCTTAGGCCTGATCCTAGGAGCATGTTTAAATAACATGACGTGTAAGTCGCTATCTTAGACCGGATTCTGCTTGCGTAAGGGCTGCAGGATACACCCTGTAAATACAATTTGTTTGTAGAAGCATGTGTAACTTTGAGAACTTGATGTAGAGAAGTTGTTACCATTAAAATCTTGATTGTGGCTCTCCAGTAATCCATGTCTACTTGCTGGGTAAAAGAAGCCTCATATTTTGAAGTTAAAATATGGTATATAAACATGCTTGTGCCGTGTTCTGTTATGACTGTAAGTATATGAGTAATCACGTAAACTTAGATTCTCTTGTTAACATGTTTGTGTTTTGGGTTTTCTTCCAGAACTTTGTGCTGTCCTTTGGAAAGGAGACATTACAGACAACGGCAGTTACTCCACAGTTTCAGAAGAATATGGATTCTGTAGACTTTATCCATTTAAACATTTTAGAAAAGAAAGTTCTTAACAATTCTGAGGTTTCAGTTCAGTATTTATGTTCTAAGCCTTGTATTGTCAGTTTGGAAGCAGTGGCTTCCTCTGAGTTCAGGACTGGTGTACCAGTGTATAGAAGGAGATGGAAGGATGAGAAGAACCTTCATGTTAGCAGAACTCGACAAGTACACTTGAAATTTCCGAGTATCATGGTTTACAGAGATGATTATATCATCAGAAACTCAATAATAGTGCACAGTGTAATACTATACGCGTGGATTAGTCACAAATCAGCTAGCAACTATGATGATGAGCAGAATGAAGACTACCAGGCTGCGGTTGCCAAGAATTATACATTTTTAGAGGCAGTTCCACCTTTTGAACGGCCGTATAAGGACCACAAAGTTTGTCTTCAGTGGGGTGCTGACTATTTGTGGATGCTCCAGGCCAATAGGATACCTCAGTGCCCTCATGAAAGTGGTAGGTGCAATGTCACTTTGTTCCCCCAAGGAAACAAATAACATCTCTGGTAAGCTGTTGAAAAGTGCCTAGTGGTAGTAAATAGTAAATGTTACATACAGTGGTTTACTTGGGAAGCATCGTTGAACATGTAAGCTGCATAACTGTGAGGTTAGAGCTGAAAGTTGCTGAAGCCATCCTGCTCTTCAGATTGTTTCGTCACGGCCAGCCTGGAGGTTGGTAGCAGCCTGGCCCCCTATTTTCTAAGCATATTCAAACAAATTTAGTCAAAACCCACCAGAGTCAGTGGACATCATTCCTTTATCTTCAGAGAGAGTTGTTCAGTCCCTTACTGCATTATTTCAGAATCAGTTCTACAGTTTTTGCACAGATAATTCTCACACAAGTAGTTTCCTTCTGCTTAAGATGATGGCTTCACACTCAGAAACATATTTTCAAGTCTTTGTAGTGAGCTAAACTTTATAGCATCTCTTTTTTTTTTCCTAGAACCATTATGAACGAGCATTTTAGGAAAAAAAATAGTAGTTTTAAATAAAAAATCATGTCTTGCCAACTGTACAGATCACTGAAACAACTTTGCTTTCTAGATTTTTTGAGTTCTTTTTTTCTGCCCGCCTATTTCTAGCTTTACACCTGCTGACGATTCTTTTGCCCTCAATGCATGCTCAAAGCACAACCTAAAAGGAAGAAGCCCATTTGTTTCTAAGTAGTTCTCTCCTAGAAAATCCCATAATGGTATTTGTGTCATTTATTTTCACTACGTTGGCATGTAAATGCTCTGAAGAAGAACAGGGAACATTTTGCTTCCTTTAGAGACTTTCTAAAATACTCGTTGGAGACAGCATGTGATATCTGACAGCACTGTGAAACATATTATTGTCTGCATTATCTATTTCTATTACAGATTAAATCGGTATAATAGACAATAGGAGGAAATAATATTCAAATTTTGTTTCTTAAAATAAGATTGTAACAAATTGCTCAGCGTTTGGTTATTTTGTTGTTTTCTTCATGGTTTTTTGTTTGCTTTTTGGGTTTCTCTAGGCAAGCTGATGATATATGATGGCCTTGAAGGTTTTTCTCCTGTTTCCTAGGAGGGGCAGCTTTATCAGTTTTATTACAGGGTTATCCATATCAGTTAAGAACAGAATTAGTATCTATGCATACATATAATATAGAGAGGCACAAATGGAAAGCAAGTCCAAGAGATGTGGAGAAATGTCACTTAGGCATAACCAAAGATAGGATGAGATTTAAGTGAATAACGTAAATGAAGACTTCTTGTTTACTAACTGGTTCTTTAAGTATCTTAGATTTAAATAAGTCTGTTCTTTCTCTGCTTCAAATTTCATCTGGAAACAGGCTCAATTTCACTTTTTGTGGGTTATTTGGTCCAAGACTGTAACGTATTTAACAGCAGCAAGTGAACTTGTGTTTAAGGACTTACTGAGAGTTTGTGTAAACTTTTAATCTGTTGTGTGGTTTAAATGTTTGACTGTAGGAATGTGAGCTAATTAATTAGTTATGAATGCTTTTTGTCTGTCAGATTAAGAAAGATTGTATTTTGCAGATGGTGTCCAGATTCTCGAATTTATATATGCTTCCAGTGGGGAAAAAACAGGAATTGTGAAGAAATTTGAGCAGTTTGAAAACAGAGAACTTGAGACAGTCAGACAACATCAGATTGATTATCCCATGTAAGTATAGGCAAGTAATTGAACGGGGCTGTATTTGGTTTTTGAAGGCTATAGAATGTACTTAAACTCTTGGGCTATACCACAAATTAAAGGAATACTGCCTACTAATTTGAGAAAAGGTACAAAAGGAGCCTGGTTAGCAGTTCCTTCTGATTCCAGTTTTGGACAGGCTTAAGCTGAACCTCAGTAAGATACTCACAGTATCCTTTAGTGCAGTGCTGTGTAAGAGATGCCACTAGTAGGTGTAACTGAATGGGTTAGGTACAGTTAGGAGAGGGTGAGTGAACTGTTGCCTGCTGTCATGAGCAGACTGCTGTCTCATGACTAACTAGCCTGGGGTTTTCTGCATTACAAACAGATCTGCATTTCTAACATTGTTTGCAGACCAAGAGCAGAGTAAGATTTCTTGCAAGGGCAAGCAGCATGAAGCAGGTTTGTCCCTATAAATTCACACTTTAGTTTATTTTGCACCTGACAAGCCCTTAGTGATAGAATCCTCTGCCTAGATAAATCTCCCAGCTTGAGCTCACTGCATTTCCTTCTACCACTGCTGTATAAACTCTCCTATTTAGAAAGGAGTACAACTCCTTAGCCCCTAAGCACTATTCAGTTACAGAGGAGTTGCTCTCGAAAGGTCGTCTTGCTCTACTCTGGTTCCCCTTCCCAAAACTGTCACAACTCTTCAGTTATATTTTGCAACTTTAGGGGAAAAGAGATATATAGATATTCCTCCCTTCCACCAGATGCTGTTGTCCTGGCAACATTATTACGGAAGTGGGAAATGATTGCAGGAACTGGAACTTTCCTGCTGGTTTGCATTTGGCCTGTGGCCCCAAGAGGAGTGCCAAGAAGACTTGCCAGAGAGCACAGGTTGCATGCAAATTATTAGCTCTCAAATCATAACTGAAGCCATAAGTACAGAGCAATTTTTAGCTCCTGGTCTCTTCAGGATGGGTGACAGCCTGCTGCTCTTTGCTCACCAACACAGTTGCATTCTGCTTCTGGCACTGAGGCACTCAAGCTCTGGTTTAGAGTATATGGCATGAATTTATGCAGCTTTTTATCTGCTCCACGTAGTTGTTGCCTTCAGGTGATGTCTTCAGTGTGTGTTGTGGTTGTGTGACAGCCTGGGGTAGTTCTGTTAGGAAGAGGAAGAGAGTTCTTCTCTTCAGTTATTTTTCAATTCTGTGTGTAGGAACAGTGGTTCCCCACTGTACGAGAGGTCAACAGAAGCAGATGGATCTGACTAAGATTACTTGTTTGGCTTCAGTCAAGGATTTGTAAAGAAAGAGAGCCTGGGATACGTAACTGTCGTTTGAGGTGGCTGCCAGTGGAGAGCCTGCTGCAAGGACAGGCTGGGACTGTAAGGGACTGCTCGCACTGCTCACTGGCATTCTGCAGCAATGGGGATATGAAATGAGTCAGCATTGTCCCAAACTCTGTCCCAAAAAATGTGTCCAGAACAAGCACAGTCTCAGACTGGCAATCAAGGATTGAATGGAGACTGAGGCATTTGAGTTTGCTGTATTGGCAGAGATGAAAGATGGAAAGAACAATATATAAGCGTGAACACATGAGCAGTATTTCTGGAAGTACAGTGTTTGCCTGTAGGTCCTAACAATCAATATGCAAGTGATTGTCATTTACAAACCTTTCTACCTCACCCACGTACGATCTCTGGAGAAAATGGTGTTATTAGCTGTTTAAGGCATAGTGTCCATTAGAGAAAACTTAATCACCCTTGCATTTTTTTTAAAGCAGGAGAGCAGGTGTTAGGCTTTCAGACGTACAGTGGTTTAGTTTAGGAAAAAATACAAGATACTCATGTTAAGCAATTTCTTGAGAGAGAAGCAAGGCAAGCTGACCCAATCCTAAAATATTATAAACAAATATTGACCATTTTTATTAATTATAGAAATGCAAAAACTGAGTATCTCTTTCTAAAAGTCACTAAGAAAAGTGAACTATTTCATCAGATATGATAATAATTATACTGCTTTGCTGAATTGTACATTGGAGGTATGATTTTCAAAGTCATTCAGCACTGACCTAACTGCTGTGGCAATGTTACAGAAATAAGTGATCAAATTTCTGTTAAGAGCACGGAAGCAGATTTAGTCTGGCACAGAAGAACTCCTTAAAATTAGATATTGTGGTATAAATTCTGCTTTTAGTGCCTCAACCAGCTTTGAATAGAAGTTTCTAAGTACATAGTGCTGTTGGTGTTTGGTTTTTTATTTTGCACTGCTCCATAGTTTGCAGAGGCTCCACCTTTATTTATCCTGTGATACTTCTGTGACAGCTATTCATACCTGTCTGTACTGTCCAGAGGCTGGATTCATTTTTAACTGCTTCTCCGAAGCACATTTTCACAGTTCACTTTTAGTATAGAAGACACAGCTTATAGTTTGTACTGGCTTTGACGATCAAGATGACAAGACCATGCATCTGGGGATTTGTAGTCTGTATGTGGGAGGTTGGCTCCAGTTTGTCTCGGTTATGTTTTCAGTTCCTTGGTGATGTGGGATCTGGAAGTAGTTCTGACCCAGCATTCTGGAATTGATTCAGATAATGCTTCCTTACTCTCTTCTCCTGTTGTTACCACAAAAGTCTGCGGTTAGAGATCAAAGATCCAAGAGTCTTAAGTGTGGTTGTTCTGAAGGTTCTCACTGCAGAGGATGTGTTCTATTCTGAAGATTACATGTGTGAAACACGTTTACTAAATTAAAGTGAAACTCATGCTTTTCAAATTATATAGAGAGATTTCTCACCAGGAGTGGATTTTTTGTTTGTTTTTGCTCATTGCAGGTTCACCGTTTCAATCTGGCTGTATCTACTCCATCACTGTGAAAAGGATCTGTGTGGTATACTCTATTTTATTGATTCAAAAGAAATGTATGGTACTCCTGCTGTATTTCTAAATGAGGAAGGTAAGGGATATTATTAATAGCTTTCAGAAGAGGTCTAATACAGTCTTTATAGATCTGTGCCCAGGGATAACATTTATAGAAATACATTATCAGACCTATTTTGTGAAACTGATCCCTTGCAAAATGCTTCATTTTGACTATAGTGTCTCAGTAGGAAAGTAGCTACTAAATTAGCAGGAGAAAACTGAGAAGTAGTTGCATAGCATCTAGTCTTGGCTAACTTCAGGAAGTGTCTGCTTTGTTGGGGGAATAGCCTGAATCTTACAGCCAGGAACATATACTGAGATTAAACAGTCCTACCTCAATGAACAAGCTTTCTTATTATTACTGAAGTGTTATTTTAAATTGATCTTAATTCCTATATATATACAACATGAAAATTTTTGATAATTTGAAGTAGCCTGAAAAAAAGTCAAAGTCATTCAAAGTCTTGCCTACATTGCAATGTTCAAGAATCAGTCTGTTTCCCTGATCCAGAAGAAAGTTAAGAGGTAGCACTGTTTTAGTCTCACAGCGCTTGCAGTAGGGGTCTGTTCTTGGCAGAAGATGTCTGGGAGCTGGCTGGCAGGCTCACAGAGGAAATAAGCATGCAGAGTTTTAAAAGTGCACACCTGGCTTTCTCATAATACATTTTTTTCCTCCTTCTCTGCAAGTTTGACAACTGACCTCTTCCTCTCGGTTATTTTTGTCATTTTCATTTTCTCTGTCATGTAGCCAGTTTCGATAATTAATCTATCCATTATAAACTGGAAAATTTTCTTTGAAGAACAAAAAAAAATGGAAGTTATCAGCTTGATATGAGATTTGCTTGGCGAGGTTTTAGGGACAGTTTTATTCTCAGTGTTAGACTAGATTGTCATAATAACCTGTTCTGGTCTTGAAAGCTCAGACTGGGAGTGTAGCTTCTGCAGGTCCAAGAAGTGGAGGGTGGAGTCGTCTTGTACTTGATCATTGCAGTCACATGCCACCAAGTTGAGTGCTGAGTGGATGCCATTGTTTACTGGTCCCTTCTGCTGTTTACTGCAAGTCACAACTGCTTTCTGATGTTTGAGATCAATTGTGGCAGCCTTCCTGTTTGCCTTAGGTTTAGTCTGTTAGTTGGTTTTCAGTCTGTGGTTTCATGTGGGAGTCTGAGCATCAGCATCTGAGATGTGTAACTGAAATGTGGAGCAGTGTCTGTGGGACTCTCTGAGAGCTGATGTATGGCTTGGTGAGTGCCCAAATTTCTGTTGTTGGTGATGAAGAGGATGTAGAGGAGAGAATCACTGTGAACAATGCATTTTAGTAAACCCATTCTTGCTGTTAATGTTTCTGTGGTGTTTATTTCCTTTTTCTTCCTTTCTTGCTGTCAGGTTATGTGCATATTCAGATGCATCTCATGAGAGGAGATGACCTTGCAGTGAAAACTAGCTTCAGCCTTCCTCTGAAGCAGTGGTTTCGACTGGATCTCTCCTTTAAGGGTGGACAGGTATGCTTGCTACTGAATTACAAGATCAAGGCTGAGATTTGTATAATTTGATTATGCCTCTGACAAACTCCTTAATAGCTGAGGCTGAGAGAAATACTGTAAATTGCACATGCTCACATAGCAAAAGAATGAAAAATCTAAAACTTGAAGTTGTGAGGGGATGTTCAGGCCATCCGGCTTTGGGAAATCAACTTTGATTGATTGAGTTGGATTGAGTGCACCCTCAGCAAGTTTTCTAATGACACCAGGCTGTGTGGTGTAGTTGAGATGCTGAAGGGAAAGGATGCCATCCAGATGGACCTGGACAGGCTCGAGAGGTGGGCCCATGTGAACCTTGTGATGTTCCTCAAGTCCAAGTCTGAGGTGCTGCACCTGGGTCAGGGGAATCCCAAGCACAAACACAGGCTGGGCAGAGAGTAGATTGAGAAGAGCCCTGGGAGAAGGACTTTGGGCTGCAGATTGACAAGAATCATTCAATCATTAGGGCTGGAAAGGATCTCAAAGATCATCGAGTCCAACCTTAGGCCAAACACTACCATATCAACTAAAACCACAGCACTGACTGCCACATCCACTTGTTTCTTGAACACCTCGAGGGATGGTGACTCCACCACTAACATGGGCAGCCTGTTCTAGTGCTTGACAACCCTTTCAGTGAAGAAATATTTCCTAACATCCAATCCAAACCTCCCCTGGAGCAACTTGACACTAATAAATGTGCCCTATAACATTTTTTTTATTGTAATTAATATTTTGTGCTCTTTTAGATCGAAGTAAGCAGTGTTGGGAAGAATTTGAAAAGACATCATCATCAATCTTTTGTGTAAGCAGCATTTTCCCTTTTGTGGAGGAATATGTGTGTATATGTTCAGATACAGAGAATGGGAGAAGGAGAGCACAAGTTTGTAACTGAGATTTCAATTGATTTTCAAAATGTCCGTGGTCTTTTTCTACCTTATGCTTTCCAAACCAGTTTGTTTTACTGTGCTTACATTAAGCACGAACTGAATATTTTTGTTAATGCCATGAGTTACTGTGGTGCCTGATCTAGTACTAGAGTCTGATAACCCTCACTAAAAACTGATTGGCATGTCAGTGGCATTAAGATCAGTCTTCAAATGAACTTTTGGCCTTACTGAACTGTAGTTTTACTGTTGCTGTGAGAGGTAGTATTTCACCAGGGAAATTGTTACTGCTTTGCTTAGTTAGAGAGCAAAATTGATACCAAAAGTATTCTTGCTCTGTCCTTTATTCTAAGCAACTGAATAATTTTTGAAATGGATCTTTAGTTGTCCTCCTTCACTATAATTTAAGATGGACTCTTTCTTGTGCAAATAATTTAAAAATGCCACTGTTAATAAGGGAACTACATAACAGTGAGCTGCATGGCAGACTTCAGGATTGTTCTTTCTCTGCTATGCTTTAAAAACTGGAAATTGATAAATTGCAGATAATAACTCTAGGAGACAGATAACTTAAATTTTCATATGCTGATTTTAGAAAAATGAAAGGGAAAGGTGGAACTGAAAAAATTGAGGTTGAGTAATGATGCATAAAATATCAAAAGATACTTACAGGTCAGAAAAATAAAGCACCCTGCTGGTTTAGTATGTTTGTAGACAAAGGATTTGTTATATTTACTCCAAAATTTATCACACTGAATTGCAGAGTTGATTTTGAGAATAAACAAATGAGAAAAGAAAAAGATACTGGCAATGAGCTTAAGACTGTCAGTTGCATAAATTCTGAGAAATACTAATTTCTCTTTCTTCTTTCACAGTACATCTAGATAGTCAGCTTACTTCTCTTTCATGTTCTCAAGTTTTAGGGAAGATTTCTATTATGATGACACTGCTGGATACTTTGTTCTTGGAGGCAGTGGGTATGTAAATGGTATTGAAGCGTTCTTTGGACCTGTGAAATACTATCGCCTCAATGTGCTGGAAACAGAACAGGTAAGCAAAAGCACTGCTTGGGAATGTTGAAATATTAGCAGCCAACTATGACTCGAATTTAATTTTTCAGATGGAGTGCTCATCAAGTGATAAACTAGCTATGAAGCACAGTAGTATCTGGGAACATACGTCATATATGATAATTTTCTGTTGAAATCTAGCAATATTAGTTACCATTTCAAATGCTAAAAGATAATACTTTGGGAAGTGAGTGTGTAAAGCACTGTTTGTAAATCTATATTTAATAAGGACATATTTTCAGTATTGCTTGTTCCCAGAGTTTCTGATGATATGGTGTTGGATACATTTGATTCATCTATGGTTTTGATAAAACTGATGGTAAAAGTCATATGGGTTTGATCAGTTTTGGAAATTCATCTGTGATTTTTGGCTTATGCTGACCATTTAAATAGACAGTAGTCTATTGTGGCCAGCATCATGTTGTCTGACACACTGATATGATGTGCCAGATAAGTTGATTGTAGTGAACAATCTGTTTCCTTTTGTTATTTGTGTACAGTGCATCTTTCTAGCTGAGCATACACAACAGATACTGGGGATGACATTTATCCATCATTTGCCTTTTTACAGATTTCTAATCCTCTTCATGACAAAGATACAGTGGAACAAATTGAACTTTACTATGAGAGATGTACAGACATTCAAGAAATAGTTTATGATTATGGATATATTGTAAGGCAAGGCGAAAAAACGCACAGAAGTTGTAAGTGTTGATCTATGACATGAATTTTAAACTGTCGTCTTTGGAGACCTGTTTTCTTTCCTTTAACAAACTGGATATTGATCATCAAAAGTAAACTTAAATTCAGCCATAACAAGAAAAAAATGCAATTTGAAGAGTTCAGTCTTGTTACTGGTAGCTAGAACTGGGGTTTTGTCCCTGCAAATACTTTTGTGTCATGGAATAAAAACTTAGATCATCTTGATATGTCTTCTCTAATAAGACAGGTGTGTAAAGGGACAAAGAAATACTTAAGTTTTCATGTACACTATGCAATTGCCTTTCTTCCATCTCATTTTCAAAATGACCTTAAAGGAAAATGGGTGGATTTTTCCAGAATGTTTCTGCCGCAGTTGCCTAACATTCAATAATTAACAAGTTTCTACCAAAGTGTCCACTTTGGTAAAAGAATAATGACATAGCTTAAATGTGTGCTGAAAACTAGCTTATGTTTCTAATTAGAATTTGATTGAATGCATTGTGACCTGAGTATGGAAGAAGAAATGTAAATGTATTTTTAAGTGGCCTATGCTAGCTGGGTGAGTCTTTAGCACTGCTTTGTGTTAAAGGCATGCTCATCTTGTCCATGAATTTTTAGTTTAACAGAAACATTTTTTTTCCATCAGAAATTTGTTTTCAAGACCAAAAAGTCAGCTTTCATGTCTTAAATATGTTGTTTTCTCTAGGTTACTATGAAAACTATTATTTAGAGCTGATTCACAAATATAGAGAAAAATCCAAATGTGACGCTTTCACGTGGGGAAAAGAGCTCAGGGAAAAGTACCACACTTTGTTCAAACTGTTACAAGAGATGGATTTCAGTAGTCCAGATGGTAATTGTGGTTTTTTTTCTTAACTGTTCTTAAATAACTCAAAAATATTTGTTGTGTAGTTTAATATCATTTGACTTAATGTGTTATATATAGTTTTTTTCATATTAGCTAACTTAATAAAGGAGCGTTATGTGGCTTATATGTTGCAGTATGCCACAGATGAAAGAATGGCTTATTAGGTAGAAGGAATCATAGAAGTACCCTTGTGCTTTTAGGGGTTAGTTACTTTGAGATGGTCTTTTAGATTTTTATTCACCCTTGATATTCAATAATACCATGTGTCTCTAGGAATTTTGTCTGCATTGAGAATACCATTCAGCATGAGAAATAACGGAATCTATTATTCTGTCTGTTATTCAGTTTCTGGGAAAGTTGGTTCCTAATTTTAACTCTTGCAATAACTGTGTGTCCTGTATTTTATTTTTAGTGTCAGAAGATGGAAGTGATACAGTTGTAGAAGTCGGCCGGAGGATATTTGAGAAGGTTGTGAAAGGTGTGTCCAGTGCCAATGGCCTCAGCAATTTGGGCTCCTCTGTCCCTCTCCTGGTGGATTCCAGTTGTTGTGGATACCATAAGGCTTCCTATTTCCTTGCAGTTATATTTGAAACAGGGCTCGGTGTGTCTGTGGATCGTATAAAGGTACTGTATTTAAGATGTTCTGTTATGGTCTGTGAAATTAATTACCTTTAAAGCCAGTTAAGAAATGGGATGATCTGTTGAATTAAAAAAAGTGGAATGGCCCTCAGATCCAGGTGGTGGTTGATGGGATTCTCCAATAAAGCTACTAATGAATAACCTCGATGGCAGTGATGTCTTTATGAAGGCCTGATGGTGGGAATCTTTATCCTGCTCAACCAGAACAAGGAAATCAATGATATAGTCAAGATCTAAAAATGGTGGTAAAGTGAACAGCATACAAAGTACTCCTTTTCCTCGTCACTGTGGAGGTAGGATGAGTAAGAGCCCTTGAGTCACCCACAGTCATTTGAAGACAGGTAGGAAAAAAGTCTCGGATCAGGCAAATCTAGAGTGGAAAGGTTGCATAGTACAGTCAGGAAAGAAGTCTGATTTTAGAGTGCAAAAATGTGACACTGAGTATACTATGGTCAAAGGAGCACGGGTAACCAAAGTAGAACAATTTTTTCTTTTGTAAAAAAGTGACCATGCTTCAGCTGAGCAACTGCAAAGTTTGAGAACTCCTGACCTCTTAGGCGGGTTGCGAATAACTGAAATGTTTCAATGTGATTCTAGGTCAAATAAAGGGAAGGTGTTTGTGTGTCAGGGGAAGAAGGCAGCACTAAAATTGCCAACAGATACTTAATTGTGATATAATAGTATAATATAAAACACTCATAAAGAATAGCAAGGCTGTCTGTTGTGGTTACAGGACACTAAATCAGAAGAACCCCTGATGGGCCAATCAGAGACCAAGCTCACCTGCAATTCTTAAAAAACAAGAAAACTTAGACAGGAACGTTTTTTATACCCTAATTATGGAGTACATAGTGCTTATTATGGAGACTAAGTAATTTCATCATTGGATCTGCTTCAGATAGTGCGGGAAACGATTTAATATCCAGCACAGATGGGACACCACTGGTTTTATTACTGTTCAGGTGAAAAATAATAGTAGTGCTGAAAATGTTTTTTGGCAGTTGTGTAGTGCATAGACCAATTAACATGTACCTCAAGGGAGATTTGTGCTGGAACCTTATCAGCCATAGATCCCATCCTAGTCCTGTCAGATCTCTAGGGTAAGTTTCTCAAATGCTGTTTGTTAGCTTCCATATGTTTCCACTGAATTCAGTGTGAAAACTCCAGCTGGCATCAGTGGGACTAGTTAAGTCACTGCTGAGTATAAAAAGTGTCAGAGTATAAACAACACCGTAGTAAAACGACATTGAAAAATTGCTGCACACTTAGTGGTGACAGAATAAATGCAATACTTGAAAAGTATTTAGAGCCTACTTTTTCTTTCAAGTCTTTCTGTGCAAACATAAGACAGTTTAACTACTTTAGAGCTGTGCTTGCTTCTGTAACTGTGTTTACATGATATAGCTGATATATCAGCTACCAGTATGAACATTCTGTTCCCTGTAAATCTCCTGCAAAGTGCTTAACTTGTGAGATGGCAGTGAATTCACTCTTGTTTATGTCTGTTGATTTTTTTCCAGGGACTGCTGTATAGTTTGGTTGGTGCTCAGGGGAACGAGAGACTTTCTGTGATGAATCTCGGCTATAAACATTACCAAGGCATTAATAACTATCCACTTGACTTGGAGCTGTCATACGCTTATTACAGTAATATTGCAATAAAGACATCCCTGGATCAACACAATATAAAAGGGGAACAGGTAAAAGAGTTATAAGTGTATCTGAATTTGTTTGCTGTGCAAGTTATTTTTCATATTCATATTAGGTGGCCAGAAGATTTTTGTCTTGATTTACAAATACTAGCTCATCTGATTCATGTCCCTGCCTGTGGCAGGGATGTTGGACTAAATGATCTTTAAAGGTCCCTTCCAGCCCAAATCATTCTGTGATTGAATGACTGTTACAAAGTCCCCCAAATTATATGTAGGTATCATTACTGTGTTTCTTAGGAAGGGGGAATCAAAATCAGATGCAAATCCTCACAATTGTCCACAAGCCTGTCTTTTATTAAAGTCCAAGCCTTATTCTTGGGCCCTAAATCCTCACTCAGATTTTTAATTATTAATATAATTGGATGTGTTTATTAAGCAACTGATCTGCTGTTTCAATAGACAGAAATCATGAAGTTTGTGCAAAAGATGAATTGTCCTCCCCATACTTACACCTTTTCTATAATCAAATGTGATGACTTGGTTGTTAAATAGTTATCTGATAAAGTTACAAAAAAATGATTTTAGAATAAGCTGCTGAACAGGAGGTAACACAACTTTGTAAAGAATAGTCGAAGTAGGTTAGTACTAGAATCTTGGCTTATCAGAAAGAATGGTTATTGTACAAAAAACAGAGAGATTTTAATTGCTGAAGAACTAAAAATCAGCAGACTTACCTAGATAAGAGTGCTGTGGGTCAGGTCTTCATCAAGCTTTCTGCCAGCCTTTTTTTATCTTTTGGAGGAGATTTCTATAGAAATTAAAAAGCCTTAAAAGGCTTAAAAACACTTCTTTGTCATTTTTAAGTGCACTTAAGACCAAAAGGTGGTTTGGGGGTTTTTTTCAGTTGTTGGTGTCTTGGCATATCTGTCTGGTATAGAGTGGACTTACAGTTTTGGAACAAAGCAGTAAATGTTTTTTACAGTGGATGTAAGAATAGTTCTTAATGCACTGGCCAGCAGAGGAGTGATGAGAATTCTAAAACCTAGAATTGATTGTGAATTTTTAGGGATAAGTAGGAAATGGACAACATTTTCATTTTGGTAGCAGATGTAGAAATTCATTGTGAAATTCATGTGGAAATTAATTTTTTTCTGTTTACTTACTCTTCAGGCATTTGTTGAAACTATAAGACTGATGGATGATGAACTGCTAAAAGCTCAAACAAAAGAAAATGGTGATGTCTTTATGTGGCTAAAACATGAAGCAACAAGAGGAAATGCAGCTGCACAGGTATAAAGTAATAAATTTCCCCGTGCTTGGTTTTAGACCCACTCAGGAATGTACGTCTATAGACCACGAAGGAAAGTTGCAGAGGAGAGCAGACAGACATTTTCTCCTTCCACCCAGAATTGCTTCTTTTTTCTGAGCTTGAACTATTTCTTATGTTCCTGTCCAGTAATATCCAGTAACCAGGCAACAGCCATAACAATGATGCAAGACGAAAGGGAAGAGTTGTCAAGTCTTGGCAACCTCCTTCTCTGATCCTTTTCCCTGGCTTTATGTTTGATACAGTGCAATTACTGCTGCTGATCTGAGACCAGTGGCAATATATTGTCATGCTGAGCAATTTACATGCATCAAATCTGTCTGTCACTTACCTCTGCATTTAAATCAATCCAGACTTCTATGGTACTGACAGCTGTAAAAATAACCCTGCTGTAGAGTTAGTATCAGTACATTCCACCACTGAAAAGCCCTCTGAATATTCCTGTTAACCAATTGTTTTCAAACTGTCGAGGTTGTATACTAGTTTCTTCACGTATTTGAAATGCATCTAAGCCTGCAAAAGTCTGCTTCTGCAATTTCAGTTTCAATACTAGCATTTATAGCGTTACTGCTTATGTCGCTTCCTTTTAGCAACGGTTGGCTCAGATGCTGTTTTGGGGCCAACAAGGAGTGGCAAAAAATCCTGAAGCTGCAATAGAATGGTATGCAAAGGGTGCCATAGAAACAGAAGATCCAGTGTTAATATATGATTACGCCATTGTGTTGTTTAAGGTAAGTCATATTTCATGTTTTCACTTCAAAATAATAATTTCTATAACATGGTGTTTCTAAGTTATCTGCAGTGACACACTATAAGAGTGTATACAAGTGCTGTTAGATTTACTCTGAAAATCAGTAGTTATGAAGCTAATGTTGATTTTTACCAAAAAGGCACAAAAATTTTAAAAAGAACAAGTTAAAAGCAGTCTAGTTACTTTATTCCTAGCCAGATTCAAGACCAAAATACCACCCAAATTGTGGATCCTAATTTTTCCTAATGTGTTGTCACCTCAAGAATCCAACCAGCTATTAGGCATAGGCTTTGGTGTAGAGATGTAGGTAAAAGTTTGATCCTTTCTTAGAATGCCCTTATTAGATCTCTGGGGTTTTTTTTAGTTGTAGTTAAATTATCCCTGCTTGCAGTTAGTTTTTCCCTGCTAGAAGCAGTAGACAGAAGAGGCTAAACTGAAGCGTAACTTCACCTGAGTCAGATAAGGTGTATCAGCTAAGTGATGTCACCCATAAGACATTCAAGCACTAAAGGTTAGAAATATTAGTGAGGAGCTCTTAGGTCTTCTCTCATTCCTTTGACAGTGGAGGGTTTTTCTCTAGAAAATGCTTGCTGAAGTTTTGTTTGTGTTACGTTTGAGTACACATAATCTGTTTGACCTGTGTCTGGAGTTATTTTGTGTGGACATCATAAGCATGACATCTGTATATTTCCTCTGGAGACACTCTAACAGCCTTTTTCAGGAAAACTGAGAGCTCTTACTCACTGCCAAACTGTGTACAACCTATGCCCCTTTGAATGCTATTCATTCTTCCTTAGTTGCTCAAAATTAAAGATCTGTGATATTATTTACCCGTAAAAATCAACTGAATATACTGGTGAAATAATTGTTTCTAGACTGAATCACTGAGATTTTGTAAAGCTGTGAAGGAAGGATGAACACAAAGCTGCTTGTTTTGTTGTAACTGTTTAAAGCCAAATGACACTTTCTAAGTAATAGTATCAATATTAAAAGACATTTTGGATATGCATAAGTGAATTTTTATCAGCTTGCATTTGTAAAGAATTATTGTGTCACATATCTATTTCCTAGGGTCAAGGTGTGAAAAAGAATATAAAACTAGCATTGGAATTGATGAAGAAAGCAGCAGCCAAGGTAAAATGCAATAAATATTTTATTGTAATAGTTCTATACCAGGCACTAATAACAATGAACTCTAATTCATGTAAAATGCCTGTTAACCATAATTCTTTGTCAATACTGCTTACTTCTTCCAGTGTCATCACCATGAATGGTGAAAGCCTTATTTTCCCGAGTTGGGAGACTAGACCACTCAAAATCAGCCAAAATTTTTGTGAAAGAAAAAGAATTCTCTCTACATACATCTTTTGGAACTTGATGTTAGTTAAGAGATTAGCAGAGTGATTATTTGATCCAGGAGTATTTTTTTGCCTCATGTTCCTAAGCATTAAGGAAGAAGACCTGGATGCCTCAAAGCCTCCTGTTTTTTTTCCATAGTAGGGAGAAACATTGACAGGCAACCACAGAGCAGAGGAGCCTCACCCCATTTAATGATCTAGTACAGCTGGATTACCAGGCCATGATCTGGTCCTTAGAATAAAAATGAAAGAGTACCTAGACCTTGAACACATTCCTAGCTCTTAGAACCAGAATTAGTTAAATTACTGACACTGACACTAGGACTTCACTGCTGACCACCATCAGAAAATACTTGTGCCAGTTCTGTGATTCCTTTGAGAGACTGTCTGTTCTACTGTCTGTTTGGGAAAGGCTTAAATAAACTGAGAGGCTTATATGGTGTAATCAAAATTCCCTCAAAATCTGAGGAACAGATTCCTGGAAAACTCCTAGAGACATCAATTTCCTTACTCTCCTTGAGCTTAGATACTTAGGTTCTTATGCTCCAATGCATATTTTCTATACAAAAACAACATCATAATTATTGAAAAGTTTAACGGCTTTTGCGTTTTAATGTGCAAGTTAGTAACACTGCTGGCATACTTACAGCCCCATATGATTCACCAGTTTAAGCAAGGAGGTGGTGACTCATTGCAACAAAAATAAAAACTGTCTCAAGATTTTCTCCTCTTGAGCTGAGATGCAAAGATGCATCTTGGTAATAGCAAGTAACAATATCTTAAGCAGATCTGTATGATGTTGGTGAAATGCATTTTGAAAGGAGCATTACGAAGTTCTGTGTTCATTGCTTTCTGTTTATTCTCAAGGAAATGTTCTAGTTTAAAAGAGGTGGGTTTTTCAATTGCTAATCCTGTCAACCAGTTTCAGGGAGTTAACAAGAATAAGTGTCCTGTTTTGGCTTTGAAGAGGAAACAGGGGAAAAATAGTCACAGTTTGTTCCTGTCAACTAGTGAAAGTCAGCACACATGGCTGAGACTCTGTAGAATAAGATGACACTGGAGTCTTATTCCTCACTCTAAATATGAGGCCACTAAGAAGAGTAGTGGGGAAAAAAAAGTCAGCAAAACTTTCTAAACCCTAGTCCCAGAAGTGACAAAAAGCAGAATCAAATGTGTGACCTGAGACTGCTCTTCTCCTTCCCTAAGGGCTTGCCCCAGGCAGTGAATGGATTAGGATGGTATTACCACAATTTTAAAAGAGACTACAGAAAAGCAGCCAAACACTGGTTAATTGCTGAAGAATTGGGAAATCCAGATGCATCATACAACCTTGGTGTCCTATATTTAGATGGGATTTACCCAGGAGTACCTGGTAGAAATCAAGTGAGTAAATGTTTTATGGTACTATTTCTTACATTAGGGCCCTATTTAGAAGATTTTGCCTCATTCTTGAAATTGCTCTGTTCACCCTGAGTTGGATTTTGATGCCTTTCATCATAAAGAAGGGTTTTACTGGGGGATTCAGTCAGATTGCTTAGGGAGAGAGATGTTGCTCAAATATCTCAGTCAAAATTATGTGCATATGTTTTTATTCTTTTAATTTAGAAACAAAACAGGTGCAGGTTTTACTCCTTCCAGTGACAGCAGCCATGAAGGATAGTGTGTGCTCTCACATCATGTGACCTTTTGGGTTCTCAGTTTTGGATTGGAAAGTTTATAGGGAAAGGATTCCACAAAAACTGAAAGCAGCACAACCTTGTCCCTGAACTCATGAACAGCTATGCTACGTTCACATAGCTTCTGTAAGCCTCAGAACTGCAGTGAGAGGCCTCCAATCCAGACTTGAAAATGTAACTATTTGATACAGTCTGGGTAGACAGCAGTATATTTTATTTTGTTTTTCTGTGACAGAATCCTCTAACATACGTGCAAAATAAATTTTCCCCTAATAGGAATGGTCTACTTTATTTATATTTCTTTTAATTAACTAGGTAGTGTATGGACAACAGCAAAAATATAGTGAGGTAGACTGTAATAAATGCAGGCAGACCTCATACGTAGAGCTAAAAAATGTTTCCAGTGTGGCCTTTGAGTTCTGAGATCTGGATACACTCCAGACAGTGAGCATTTCTGCTGCCAACAGCAGCAGTGCTCACCAACATGTGCATCTGGCAAACATGTTTTCCTTCCCCAGGGACCAAAATACACATTTCAGAGTGGACTGGTCGTGAGAGTACACCTAGAAGTGTACTGAGGTTTCTTTATTCATCAAAGCCAAGGGCAAGAAGTTATGGCTGTAATGGATACTGTGTAGTCCATGCTCACCAACAGAAAGCATATATTGATGGTTAAAATGCCCTGAAGTAAATTATTTCAGGTTGTATGCTGGTTTGGTTTACTTTATGGACTACTGATCTTGAGGGTAAAATGTGGAGTCACACAGCCTTCCCACTTCTGTAGCTCTGGCTCTGCTTTCTCAATCTGTGTTATCTTTTATAAACCAGTTTCAAAGATTTGAGCACTGTGATTGTGCTCTGCTGAACATACAGAGCATTGCTGCTGCTCCACAGCCTTCATTTGGCATAGCAAGTGCAAAAGTCCTGTTGTCCAGGATGCCTTAATAATCTTCCTACTAGTGAATAACTAATTTTACTTTTGTCAGTGCATGCAAGACTTTTGTGTTAGTGAGTGTTAGTTAAATGTTTAGACACTTTTCTGTTTGATGTTCCATATATTACCCAAATATATGTTTTTCAAAACTTTTTCTGGCCTAAACTATTAAAAAGTTAGAAGAAAGAGTTCATTTCATCTAAGTACATTAAAAGTAGTTAAACTCTTACCTTCATTAGCCAGCTACCTATTATAATTCATTTGATGAAATGAGTCCTGAGGAGGAAATTTCAATAGAGATTAATAATGCAGAGTTGCTAATTGTATCTTGTTTCTTCACAGACAGTTGCTGCACGCTATTTCTATAAAGCTGCCCAAGGAGGACATATAGAAGGGACTTTACGATGCTCTCTGTATTACATCACAGGAAATATGGAAGACTTCCCTAGAGATCCAGAAAAAGCTGTAATGTAAGTACTGAGAGCATTTATTAAAGGAGAATATATTTCCAATGTGATTATTTTGATTATTGGTGATTTTTAAGTCCATAGTCTAAATACCTTGTACTTCACGGTGCCTACCTCCTTGGCAAAAGGCTTTGCAGTAATGTTTGATCTGCATGAGTATGTGTATTATTTAAATGACCAGTAGATTTTGAGAGATATTGAGTACTTCTAGTACTTTTTTTCCAGAACAACCAGGAGAGATTGTATCAAACAACTCTGAAAGGCTGTATCTAACAAGGCCTTGGTTTTTTTTGATTTTCAAGAAATATCAGTCTCCTGATGTGGTAGAATTGGTATTTTGCATCAAAAATAGACAGATACTTATTGATAGCACCTATTAACTTATGTTTGTTTTCTTAAAAAAACATTGCCAAGAAAAAAACATAGGATGTCTCTAATACGTTCATAGAGATGAATGGACTTCATGTTGTCAGTCAGTTGTTACAGGATTGATGCAGTGACTACTATTAAATCCCATAGTTTGTCTTACAGAAGAAGTCAGAGGGTGATCCCATATCCTTTTGTGTTCTTTGAGTCTGAGTGAGTTGGGATAACATTGCTGGAGCATGACCGTTCATTTTTTGTTTGTTCTATTCCATAGCTGGGCAAAACACATTGCAGAGAAGAATGGCTACTTAGGTCATGTAATCAGAACAGCTCTCAATGCTTATCTGGAACTTTCATGGTATGTTTCTTCTGTTCTCTTTGTTTTCTATTTTTCACTTACTTTATAGCAAGTTAAAGTAATTAATAATGGGCCATCACCTCAATGAAAAAAAAAAGTAGTAGCACTACAAAAATCAGTTGCAAAACACCCATTGACATAAAGGAGGAGTTGACCTGAAGTATAATTCAACGGTTCTGACAGAATCAGGTGAAAGACAAGGAGGTTGTAGTGTGAAATAGTTGTATCAGCTGTCCATGGTTCTCATCCCATAATATTTGTGTAATGTGCGTTGGATTAACCAGAGGAGCATCTTTCACTTTTACTATTCTCTCTGTTACAAATCTCATATTTTGCTTTCTGTATTCTGTATAATTCTGTGTCACGAAAACTCAGGCTGCTGGATTAGATTTGTTAGTTTTTCTGTGCATGGTTAATATTATCTTTTGTGTAATAGGAGGCTGTAGTATCCAATGAGCCAGTCAAGAGATTTCAAAATAGTGTCCAGGTTAATGCTCCATCTTTGCAGCCTCTGTAGGCATGAGCATCGGATCCTGTGTGTGCAAACATCAGACTGTCATATGTGATTAAAGGAATGGCTCATTTAGTCCTGCAGCCTTCCCCCTGTAGGTACTTTAGAATTAGTGCGTCATGCTGAGGAGATCTACAAGAAACTGTCAGTGGACTTGTTCTGGAGTAACCCATTCCTGGAAGTGTCTTTTTACTCGGTCCACCACAGACATTTCTCCTTAGACTTAGGCTCCCTTTTCAACACTGAAGATCTCTGTTGATAGTTTTGTGGCGTGTTTTGTTGTGCAAGCCTGTGACTTTGCTCAGCTCACTTTGCAGTCCACAGGTAGAGCATTAAGATTCCAGAAAGTCTGGGCTCAACAGCTAGGAGAGAAAATCTCCTGGAATCGTACTTGAGATGCCAGGGTGTAAATTGCATAGGTATAAATTATTGCACTGCCAATCAGACCAAGTAATTTGTGCTCTTCAGTCATTGTTTGCAGACATATGTTTTACACATCTGTCTGTCATGGTAGTTCCATCTTCAAAGACTGATTTAAAGGCTGTAAATGTAATTTCTTTTCTTAGTTGCCCTTTGAGACTTAAGGATCAGATGAACCGATTTCCCAGCTTTCCCCTGAATTCCTTCTGTAGTCCCACGTCTCTCTTGCACTAGATGTTTTTACAGGGCAAGTACAAGGAATAATTTGTAATCATGCAGAAACAGCTGGATAACAGGAGGTTACACCTGCTAGTTTTGTAAGGACAACTGCTTTCACACTTTAAATCAAAGTTGCTTTGCTTAAGCAGCTACTCTTGAAGTCAAATGTGTATTTGACCATATCTGCTTCCAGTTAAACAAGCCATTGAACCCTGAAACTTGCCATGGTTTTACCTTTGTATTGTAGAGAAAATAATTGGCAGCATCACTCTTTAATATGAAACTTCAGAAGGAATAAAGTACACTAAGTGGGTTTTTTTTATTATCTTGGGATTTTAAAACTACACACACGATTTTAAAGACTTGTTCTTAATTTTAAATGTGTAGTCTCCATAATATAAAGTAGATGAGTGGCAGAGAATATGAGAGATGCTCTTATCTAGTATCAGAATATTGAATTGCTATACTGCAAATGCAATATTCAATTTTACCACTTGCTTTACAGTCAGTGAGATGCATAGAGTCCTTAGGGGGACAGTGACTGTTGTTCTATTCATACATTCAAATATAAGGAGAGACAAATCCTGCTTCAAAAAGCTCAGTCTAAAAAGACAAGAAAAAATAAGCCACCTGCATAAAAGGTAAAGCATACCAAGGAAATACTCACATGAGTGTTAGACAGATATATACACAGCTAAGTTAATTATAGATTTGTTTTTTTGAGGTAGAGTCTTTTAAGAATGTTTTATCTAAAACATTTAAATAGAGAAGTGGGCTTAGTATCAATTCTTCTTTCCCATCAGTCTGTCACTTGGAGTAAATGCACACTGAAGCCAGTCTAGCTTCAATGCAAGAGGGAAAAGGCTGCAAATTCTTGAGATCCAGCATGGCTGGTTACGCCAAGCATTGCCTGTATATGTCGCTGTTGCGTGGGTTTCCCAGCCTTTTGTTCTTAAACTTTGTACCAAACTTTTGCTCGTAGGCAATTTTATAAATTTATTAAGTGCTTCTGGTTTTGTTTTTTTTTAACTGTAACTAAAATGTATGTTATTTTTGTAAGGTTTTTCATTAATTTATTTTATCTAACGTTAGGCATGAAGCTCTGCTGCATTACATTTTAGCAGCTGAAACTGGGATTGAAGTGTCACAGTCAAATTTAGCACACATCTGTGAAGAAAGACCAGTGAGTAGATGTATTCACAACTCATTATCCTGAAAGTAGCACTTGTTAATGATAATGTGAGCCTAGTCTCTCACCTGAGATATGAATAAATCAATTATTTTCTTTGTAGGACCTAGCAAGAAAATACCTAGCAACTGATTGTGTCTGGAGATACTACAATTTTTCTGTTTCTCAAGTCAATGCTCCATCATTTGGTATGTATAAGGAATTCTTTTTGAATTTTAATTTTACTTCTTTTGAAATTTCAAAAACTGTGTTTGACACAACTTCTGTGTGAGTAAACAGGTTGAGGGAAGATTAATTCCTGCTAATTGTGCATTTCATTTTCCATGTTTTGATAAGAATATCAGGGGAGAAGAGGTAATAAAAGTGTTGTATTTCAGCACAGGTTTTCTGAAAATTTTCTTTTTATTGCATTAAATGGATAAAATTTTAATAAAATAAAATAAAAAGCTAAGCCCTGAGGAAGGGCTAGATATTTAGGAGTCGCGGCAGTTGACTCAAAGTTTAAGAAAAAAAAGCTGTAGACTTTAGGAGCTCATGCTGTTTGGTTTATCAAAGGAAAAATCCGAAAGCAAATATACTTCCATATCATAATTGAGTCATGAGAAACTAATAAAGTTTAAGGGATTCCTTATCTAATTTATTATTAGTTTTTCCTCTTAGGGTACAGAGTTTATCAACGTTGATAGAGCTTACCTTGGAGAACTAAAGGATTCTCTAAGGTCTATTTGCAAATAAGTTACATTCCTCAGGCCTTAAATTTTATGACATCTATGGCTTCAATAGCTAAGTCATTTTGGTGCCTCTGAAAGCTTTACTGAATATTTGAAAACATTGATCTGATTGTCTTACAAGAGCATTTAAGTGATTTGTAACAAGCATGTGGAAAAGTGGAGTGTAAAAGTAATTCATGCTATTCATTTAAATACACAGTGTGGAAGATTTAAATGTGTGGCAGCTGAGTACCATGTGGATATAGCCTGAAGCCACAGGAGCTGACAAACACTGTTAGCTTTCCTGAGGAGTTTGTAGACACCTTAGCAAGGTGTAGTTTGGTTGCCCCTTTGGTAGATCCACTAGTACAAGCTTACATTAGAAAAACTTCTGAAGGTCAAACTTATAGAATGGTACTGTCATTCCATTTCAGTCCACCGTAAAAACACATGGGATTTCTAGGTAGCTGCTGTAGACGGACAACGCAAAGTGTAGAAGAGTTTCAAACCGTTTGAGGAAAGCTTAGGTCAGATAAATGTAGACACAGTCATGGGAGTTTTTAAATTCATTAGCACAGATTAGTGCAACATCATGCTTGTTCCTGTCTGGGTCAGTGCCCTCTCTTTTGATGCATTTCATTACTGTGCGATGTCACAGAAAGATGTTTGTAAAATATTTGCTGGGCATTGCTTCCTTTTAGACCAGGAAAATTGTATCCCTACCATTGACCTGGGTTGGGTTGGATTTGAAACTAATTTGATAAAATTATCAGCAGCAACATTCTCTAACTTTTGGGAAAGGTTCAGCCACCATAGTGTCAGATACAGAGCAAACACATAGATGGCATGGTTTTAAGCCTCATCAACTTAGTAGGGCTAATCTGACTAATAAGGCTTCAGGTTGCCCAAAGACAGATTCAGCAAGTGAAGAAGGAATGCAATATAAAGACTCTCAAGTCTCAGTTTTTGTAAAAGCAATGTCATTCACTAAATTCATTAAAGAGAAATAATGAGAGATTTCATCCAGGATAATTATTTTCAGTGGGAGGCTGATATAAAGTGGCCACAGGGACAACCAGAGAGAAAGAGTATGTTTGTTTTTTAAGATTGTGCCTTAAATAGAATTACTGTTAACTTCTCCATCCCATTAATAGTTGGTTAATTCTATTGATACAAATGGTCTAAATGATCTCCTGCTGGTTTCTTCCACAGCATATTTGAAGATGGGTGATTTCTACTACTACGGTTACCAGAACCAGTCTAAAGACCTTGAGCTCTCCATGCGGATGTATGCCCAGGCTGCCTTGGAGGGAGATTCACAGGTGGGTCTGCAGTCGTGGTAAAACATCAGAGTGTAGAACAATCTGAGAATTTAGCTGTGACTGGTTCTTCTGCTTGGCCTCATCTGCACCAAAGAAACCTGCTAGAATAAGTTACTATTATTTCAAATTATCTTGTGAGTCAGTAGTTGCTGTTTCATCATAGAAGATAAACTTCGCATAGATGAATGGTCCTAGAATTAGGCTGTTTTGTAAGCTAAAGGTAAATGGCCTAATTCAGTACTACCTTACCTTGGCACAACTGGCTCAGTTGTGACCTTGGTATTTTTGCTATTGCAAGAGGAAGAATTAATAGACTGCTAGGTCGTATTCCAGTCCTATCCTCTGCAATTTTATGATATAAAAAAAGAAGACTGGCCTATTTCCCTTGGTATATTAAGTGAATCCCAGAGTGAATTTTGTTCGCTAACAAAGGTTTCATCTTAAAATGCTTTATAATTGAAGAATACACCGTGTCACATTACCAAAGATGTGCAGTGTTTCACCACTGAGTTTCTTGTTCTCAGACCCTTCTGAAGTGTCCTGGGTGCAGTATTCTGTTTTCCCAGTCCCTATGGCAATATCCCCACACAGTGTCTTGTATGTGAACTTATCTGAGGTAGCATGGGTGAGTTCTGTTTTGAGGTTATTGCGGCAAAACATTACTGCTAAACTAGCAGAGGAAAGAAGAGAGGCATGAACAGTTACTTTAAAGAATGAAAGTCAAAGTGATGGGGAATCCCGGAAAATGTCTCGTGACATTTGTGTTCATCTTCATGACTCTTAAGAGACACAGGGTTGCCTCAGACTTGCCCAAATAGGCAAAACTATAAGATTAAGGACTTAAATTTTCTGGATGAAATTTCTGCTCTCAATTTCACTATTCAGATGCTGTTGATCTGTAGAGCTAGGTGAAGGGGAATTGAACAATAACAACAGAAATCCATTTCTGCTTTCAATCTGTATTTCTCTAGGAGATAAAATATGACAGCTTGATAGGGTGAGTGTGCTTAAAGAGCAACTAAAAATGAGAAAGAAACCGTCTGGAAAAAGATATGAGCTAAGACAACATGTCACAACATCTGAATGCTTCTTTTGCATTTTCAGTATTTACCTATGTATATGGTTAGGAGAAAGGGCTCTCGTAATTATTCGGTGAATATCACATTATAATAAACAAATTTAGGGAAGACAGTTATAATTATTTAGATACTTGGTGCTTAAATACAGATATGAAAATCTGTTTGAAAAATGTGCATTTTTTTCACTGTTAGGGTTTCTTTAATTTGGCCCTTGTCATAGAAGAGGGCAACTCCATACCTTCCTACATTCTGGATCACTTGGAAATTGATCAAGCATTGCATTCTAGCAATACATCACTTCTTCAGGAACTGTATTACAGGTGAGTCTTTTTTACCCTTAATCAGCATCTTTTGATTTTCCATGTGCGTAGCATTTACTCTGGAGGACAGCAACTCCTGTAATTATTAACTTTGTTCACCTTTATGATTTAAGGCAGGTTAAGGTCAACATACTTGAAATTCTTAAATTCTCTAACTATATTTCAGTTTATGCCTGTTAAAGAGACCTGATTATATGTGGTTACATGAAATAGCAGGGAATGGATTCAATAATCCAGGAGGTGTTTTCCAGTTCAATATATTTAAGTTCCTAAGTTAGGCACTGGCAATTCATGTGCAGTCCAAACCAGTATTTCAGTTATAAATGTAGCATAATTTAATATAGAACTTAAAAATGTGTAACTGGTATAATAGCAATCCTTCTATTGATTCTACGACTACATCCAGCCTGGCACGCATATTGTGGCACAGAATATTAGATATCTGAGAAGGTTACAGGTCTGCTGCCTGAATGACCTGTGCCAGCACTGTTCATGCACAAACCACTTACTGTGCTCTGGTTCCAGTACAGAACTTGGGTTTGCTTTACCCACATAAAGCAACAGGTGTTGGAAAGCATGGTGGGAATGCAAAGCTTACACAATATTTGGTAAATTTGTGGACTTGCCTTTCAAACATTTAAAGAAGGAGGAGCTAATGGTTAATACATGAGGTTGTGAACCAAGAGTGAGTGATTTATCGTCTGTTTTGCTTCTGAGTGTTGTGTGATCCCAGAAAAGTGGAGATGATACCAACATTAAAGCCTTATTTGTCTGTTCGCCAACAATCTGATGAAATTGTTCTTCGCTGCAGTTAGCCTGAACTTGTACCCTAAATTATTTCCACTCCACATGAAACTACCAGTCAGATACACAGGGGTTCTGGACCATCTGGGATTGTAAGCTTGAGTCTGAATTCTGCCTTTACGTGGGCTGAATGCACCTGTGTTGCTGTGAGAGTAATTCCAGAGTTGACAGTGCTGAAGGGTTTTCCCATCATCATATGCCTTTGCCCAAAAGGGCACATACTTTTGTATATTTTTATCTATATATACATATACACAATCTACAACTTTATAACTGAATTATATGTATATTTATAACAAAACATGTGTAGAAAATGTATATATCTACACCCCACCCACTCCCTCCTTAACTTTGTAGAAAAGAATCAACTGAAGATTAAAATAGCTGCCCCTGATTTAGCTGTGTAAGCTCCCCTAGTAGGTGAAGTTGTATTTGATGGACCTGAGAAAGCTGCTCAGCTCACCCCACAGGAGGTAGATACCTTATGCTAGTCAGCTAAAACTCTTCAAGCTCTGACTTCATTCTGTCATATGCCATTGTCTCTAAAGGAGGTTTAGCACCAGCATTCTGTATAGGCAACTAAATTTTGTACATCTGATTTTAAATCAAGTCCTTCTGCTGTTGACTCACATTAGTTAGAACTTGAACTGCTTTGCAAGTGGAGCCTGGATGCTTAGACCCATTGTTGACTAGTAAGAAAATAAAAAATACACTTCTAGGGTAAGGTATTCTGTCCTTAATAAGTTTGAGCTGGTATTTTTCTGAATTTTTATTTCACCATCTGTGAGATAGTGATGGTGATATTTGTTTGTTTTTCTGGGTTACTGGTTCTGCAAACCCATTTGAGATTCCCAGATGATCAATGCCACAAAACTGTAGAGGAGGACTAATTAGTTGTTTTAATCTTCTTGTTGTAGGTGCTGGAATAATAGTAACCAAGAGTCAATTAGTCCATGTTCATTAGCATTGCTTTATTTTTACATGAGAGTTCTCTGGAACAATGTTTTACACTCTACTCTGGTATGTATTGCTCCTTTATTACATGCACAGTTCATTTGGAACTCTACCTTGGCTTTGCACTGCTCTAACTATGTTTTTAAAATTACTGTCACAGATCTACTTCATGGGAACCTTTCTTTTATCGATTCTTGTTGCATTTGCAGTGCAGTCTTTTCAGTCTTTATCTGGTAAGTATGTGTCATAGTAAAACTGAAGAAAGAGGAGTGATCTTTTTATTTCAGTAAAACCTTCAAAAATGAAAGCAGAATTCTAGATTTGATAGAAGTACGTCTGAACAGTAGCTTCTTTGACACACAAGACCTTTTTTTGATCATTAAAAAGGGGTAGATGAAGCAAAGCGTAACTTTAAACCTGTTGGTTTCTGAAGAACTTCTCTTGATAAAGGAGATTCTTAATAAAAACATTAACTGCATGAGATGATTCCCCATCTCTCAACATGCAGTATTGTTACAGTAGTTATATGGCTCTGATTCCCTATCTAGTCTCCGCAGCGTGCAGTCAAAGTGTGTTGCCTGTTTCATGTGACTGGATCATTTGAGATGCAAGGTGGAAGAAAAAGTGAGGTTCCAAGAGCTGGTATGTTGGAGTAACTTAGGAAGAGTCAGTTCAGACTCTTCACGCCCGTAACAGAATCAGCAAGCGCATTCAGTCTGGAGTTACAGACTCCTGCTGTCCTAAAACAGAAACTTTTGCTCTGTGTTGTCTCTTTTGATGGGACAAAGAATACTAACA
The DNA here is from genome assembly GCA_013397755.1 of Cnemophilus loriae. Classification (NCBI taxonomy): domain Eukaryota; kingdom Metazoa; phylum Chordata; class Aves; order Passeriformes; family Corvidae; genus Cnemophilus; species Cnemophilus loriae. The sequence continues at coordinate 3,647,550 of VZTF01006691.1, read as the reverse complement.
AACAGAAATGCCAGACTTCAGTCTGTTGAAATTGCCATCATGTTTTCTACCACACTGGAAGAGATACCAGAGACAAAATTACATCGCTGAGGAAAGGGGAGAAAACCCCTACCATCACATAAAAAATAATGAGTCATCATTTAAAAAGCATTTCCCGCTTCAGTCAAGTGTTTCAATTCAGATCACAGGACTTGATCAGGAAATTGTGAATATTACCAGTTATAAAAAGAATTTCTTCCACTATATACATTTTCTTATATTGTGTTTTAACCCCAGTAGGCAGCTTAAGTATACATCAGAAAATAATGTCTTCTGATATATTTCTGTAATAAAATACTGAAAAAATTACTTTCACATTAACAACCTACACCCATAGGAAATAGTATTTTAAAAAACCCAGCACCATTAAATCTGAAAAGATTATTTGAATTAAGACATGTAACTCCGAATAATATGATGAATATGGAAATAATTCTGAAATCCTGCTTTCTTTTCTTACTAGCTATTAATTTATGTAACTTGGGAATCATGCAACAAATGTATAAAGTATATAGTTATAGATATTCTTCTCTCAGTATTTCCAAACCTTTGAGTATTATCTTTATATGTAATTTTACATCCACATAATATTTAAATTTTAATAGACTTCCTAGACACAGTTGGGTTTTCTTAAATAATTTCCTTTCGTGTTTTTCTGAAGCTCATAATTCTCCTGGAAGAAGATCAGAACCATTGTCAGATGACATCCCTTCTTCCTTAGGGAATGACAGTGAAGATGCTACCAGACCAGTACAACAAGATGAACCTACTCTTTCAAATGATTTGTCACAGCAGGAGTCAAGCCCTCAGAATCCTCTTGTTACAAGCTGAAGTGTAGTTTTCTTAAGGTTGACATCCATTGGGAAGACAGGATATGAACAACTACGAATCTAAGAACTGGCAACCAGCCCTGTACATGGCAGTAATAATGCAGTCTGACAGCTAAATTGTAGGGAAGTTCACTGATCTGACTTCTCCACTATAGAGGAAAACCATCCCTATAATTTATTTAACTCCAAACAGTTGATGCAGATTATCTCATTATACCCAATACATGATCATACTGTATGTCATGGAAGGACCTGGGAAGGAAACGTGCAAAGGCTTTGCCTAATTGAAAAATAAGCAAACATCCCACAGGTTTTAACAAAGTTTTACTTACACGTCTAATCTCTTATTAAATTACTTTTACTGCATTTGAGCTTAGTTGTTGGTGAAATTGCCAAAGCTTTCCAAGTTTGAATCATGTAAATTACATAAAAGCAAAACCCAGTCACCAATACTTTCCAAGTTCCATGGAAACCAGTCAGGACTTCAGTACATGCAATGGTAACAATGAGTTTTTTGGCATTTTATATTCCATGCTAATTTTTCGAAGTGAAACACACCAGGAATATTTTCAATATGGTAATAGCATAGTAGTTATGATTGCTAAGCGTCAGTCAAAGTTTCACAAGCATCCACCTTCCCTGGTGGACACAATAAAATGTTTCCCTTCCTGCTGAGACCACTGATTAGAGAAAGGAGCTCCCCAATGAATAAATAAAAGAATATTTAAGTGTGATCAGGTGACACAAAGTAAACAAAAATTTATTTTCATATTCTTCCATAGATAACAGTGGCAAGGTTTTATTTCATATTCTACACTGACTCTGAAAGGCACTTATTTAAGTGACAGTTTATTTGATAAGTGTTGGATGGGACATATGGATAACACGTATGGAATGCAAATACCTTCTATCTGATTTAAAGCTGTCTGTAAAGTGGCTGTAGGAAAGGTCTAACCTTTACAGCAGGTGTGCAGTCACCTCTGCAAAATGATGTAGATCACAGACTATAAATTGCATCAATCTATGCATTATTGAGGGTTAAATCCACTTGCCTTGCACTACATTATTTACTCTTGTAAATAAAAATATTTTTTTAATTGAGCCTGTATGTGAAGGAATTTCTTTTAAGGCACCTCTTGGATGAAGGAGTATCTTGCTGTTGCAGTCTCTCAAGATTATTATTTACATGTCTGTTTTCTTAGCTTCAGGTGAGACAATCAGCTTTCACTTTCTTTGAGGAATACAGTCTTCTCACAGAGCAAACCTGGAATAGTTTTTGTTTTGTTTTGTTTTTCAAGCAAGATGGAGGAGGTTTCAGTAAGAAAGGAATGATTTAATAGGAAAAAAAGCTCTAACCTTCAAGAGAGATTTTTATATTTATATATAAATGTCTATAGACACATATCATCGGGGCATGTTTCACTTGCTGAAAAGTGAAAATTCAAAAGTGTTGAGAGAAGAGTTGATTCTTTCAGGCAGCAGTTCCCTTGACATGTCTTGGGATAAAAATGAAGATGTTGAAGTTCCTCCCCCTCCTTCTGAGAAAGTAAATTATGTTTTCCATTTATTTGATCAAGAACTGTGCAAAAAGTACTTCTTGTTCTTAGTAGAGTTGTAGATACATATTTTGTTCTTTCTGTGTATAGGTAGGGATTTTAATGTATTACAAAGGAGCTTGGCTTTTACATACTAAACTGTTGTACTCACTGGGGTTAGATTATGTGGTTTTGATATCCATTGCAAATGGTCCCCATTATTTCTGAGTCTGTTTTGAGTTGCAAAAACTTGTGCAGCTAAATTTGATTATATCAAATTCCTTAACACAAAGATACGGCCATTTCAAGAGCCCTCTCAACTGTATTTTTGTCACCTAGTAAAAGAAAACTGTGCATCTGTATTAGAACTCGAGCAGGTTTAGGTGGTAAACCCAGATGCATTGCAGAAAGTCAAGTGTGGCGCTTGAAGACAAGTAGACAAATGTCACAAGATAGTCACAGTGTTAGGTTAGGTACCAAATGGCACACACAGATGTTCACAAAACACTATTTGGAAGCAGATTTGGTGCATAAGACGAATCTTGCTTGTAGTTAGCTACATGTGAAAGGTGTATTTCGCTATAAATGTCACATGTAGCAAAACTGAAGCCCCAAGTGAAATACTAATCCCATGAGACTTTGTCAATGGTGGTGTGATTGCAACCCATGTGTTGCAATCCAGGAGTTCTCCGAGCAGCAGTGGTTTAGACTGTGTACATACAGGTCAGAGTTAAGTGTTACCACTCAAGCTCATTCTGTTTTCCTCTCTAAAGCCCATGTTCTGAACTCTAGTAATTAACTAATTTGAAGAGTTCTGCCAGAAACGCGATTTCACATCTGTATTGCAGAAGGCAGTTGCTGAAGCTGCAGTATATTTCATGACGCCAGCAGTTAATAGTTCCATCTTTCTTTATTGTTACCTATTACATCAGAAGTTTTATCAAAGTATGTTAAGATAAGCAACTCTCCACAATAAACTGGCAATCCTGAAGGCTGAAATAATAACAGTTACATTATCATCCTTCACTTCGTATGAGATCCAGCCAGGGGGCTATGAGTTGACAACCTAGAGAATCAACCAGTTCCCAGAGAGAAAGAGAATGGTTATTTATGCAAAGCAGCTACATAGTTCTACTGCATCCACGAGGAAATCAGGGAGAGAAGGGAAAAAGAGTTGCTGTATCAAGAATTTTTTTTCATAAATTGAAACATGATCATTGAAGTTTGTTATTTCCGCACCCCATGCTAAGTGTTCAGGGTGGGAATAAGGAAATAATAAATCACAGTTGCAGAGCTGAAATGCTCTATATACTTTGTTTATACACATTGGATAGAAGTCCACCCATCTGAACAACTCAGATCACGCATAAGGAAGTGTAAGTGATGGCCATTTTTCTTTCTCCCTTGGTTCAGCTCAGAATCATCTCTAGCAAATAAATTACGGACAACAAAGAATCTCGGAGGGGTTATTCACAAAATAGGTGCCAAATTATCTAAAATGAATGCAGTTTACACCAAATAAATGGATTTGTGTGTTACGGAAAGTGACAAGGGAGAGAGGCTGCTACATGCAATGTATCAAAATGCTATGAGATGGGAGAATCAGATGGGTGAAGATAAGTTAAAAAAAAGTCAGTGTTGAGCAGTTCTGAGTAGTTACCAACTACAGCTTTCTGAAGGGAACAATTCAACCCAGTTATGAAAGATTTGTAACTATGCTGAAAAGTTTGTTTGGCTCTGAATTGCACAAAATGGTAGTAGCAGGACAGCATGGAATGTGGGGGACATCCATATGTGGGTGACTGACCGCTAACCACATGGTGTTGCTTCCCAGACCATGCAGTGAAGAGCTTTGCATCTCAATAAATAGGCTTGAGGACGGACTTTAAGTTCTATGTTAATACCTTGCAGTAGAAATGTTACTTAGTGATATAGGGGACAACACTTGTGCATTAATCCTGGTATACTGATTACATATTATAAATATACCCCTTCCTGGTATTTTTGTATTCCCATTTGAGCTACTGGAAAGGCATAGATGATCTTTAAAAACCGCATATGAAACATGGATTATCTGTGAAGAGAATTGATTTATAGCAAATTCTTGTCTGTGTAAGATGCCCCCATTGACTAATGGACTATGACATTTAACACTGGCTGTTGACCCTTATCTTGGATGAAAGATAGCACAAAGGTACAAAACAAGTTGAATAAGCTTTGGCAGAGGAACCCATACATCCTCTCCTTCCTCTCATAAATATGTGAACTCCATTAAAAGACTGGGATGTAGGAAGAGAACAAAAATAAAAGGCTGGATTTTTTTAGGAAAAAGCCCAAGGGTAAGAAAACTAAATGTTAAAGGAAATCTGAGCATGGAGCAATTTCCTATGCTGTCTTCTAAGATGCAGGTGACAGGAACAATTCCTGAATAATCAACAGAAAATTGTAAATAGAAAAAAACAGCATCTGGAATATAGGTGTATTGAAGGTGCATCAGAGCCTCGTTATTTATCTAAATACCTAATTCCTATGCCAGAAGACTTAATTATATTTGCAGTAAGAAAAGTAACAGTGGGTCTATACCTGAGTAGAAGGTGTCTGTGTAAAAGTAGCCACATACAGATCAGTGAGCATCAAAATCAGACCAGGAGAAATGAGTAACCAAAATGGAAAAGATCACTTGCATTATTGCAGTATATGCTTATGTAAGAGTTACAGTAAGCAAGAAAAAACCAAAAAACACAACTAAGCAGAAGCCAAATCACCTGCAGCAGATCAGATATTCTGAAGCACTGATGTTCCAGACTGAAATTGCACCACCAGTGCTGAGTGCCCATTGGCTTAAGAGACTTGGGTTGTTTGAGAAGTGCTATCAGATACCCATCCACCTTTAGGCATCTTAATAACCCTGTAGGAGAAAACTGGCTGCAACAGGTTTGTTTATAACTCTGTGTTCGGTGATCTTTCTCCTAACGTATTGCTTGACCTTGCTTCCCTCCCCAGTCTGCGTTTTCTGATTTCTGTTGTTTCTTTTGTTTGTCCTCATTGCCCTCTCCTTAATCACTCATGAACTGTCTAGATAGCTCCTAGTGCTCAGCATTGCTATTTGCTCTTATCGGTTCTGCCAGGTGAAGAGGAAAAAGCACAAGTCCATTAGCAAACCTAGCACCCTTTTTTGACAGTCTGCCAAGGCAGGAACTGAGAAACCTGATTGGCATTATCTATCTGTTCATTACAGCACGGCCTGAGAAATGGATTTACACAGCACATTATCGTGCAAGTTAAAAGCAAATCTCCCTGGATGGATTTGTATTAATAAACTAACCAAGGTCAGGCTCTACTTCTGGTTGTGATGAGTCAACTCTTCCTGTGAACCCATTTACCTCGTCTGCTGCTTCTTGGGACAAGTCTCAGTCCATAAAGTCCCCAAATGGTGCCCAGCCATTTTCTAGGAGGATTATTCTCAAATGGGCTTGAGCTAGGTCAAGCAGCACACCCCCAAACTGCTGAGACAATCACAACCCAGTGCCCAAGCATATCCTCCAGACCTTATTTAGTTTAGTTGTGCAGACGAACCAAGACTATTTGCCTCTCTTACAGGCCACGAGGCTCCATTCCACCCCCAAGCAATGACTGAGATTAGTCTTTCCAATTTCACCAGCCTGTTTAGTAGTGTGAGCCTTCCAGCAGCCCCAGTGTATTCAGAGCTGTTTTGAAGGCTTGCTTTCTTGAGAGAAGTGTGCTCGGCATGTGTTTGCAGAACACAGGACGGCCTTTCCAAAACACACCAGTACTGACTAACTGGAATGAGAAAATAAAGTCTCCACTCATGTTTTATCTTGTTTCATGAAGATCAAATTGTAGTTTTCCCCTTCTGCTCTGCTGAGTTAGTAGTGGCAATAACACTGTCCCTGCCGGCTTGTCCCATTTCAGCTCTGTCTTCTGTCCTACCCAGGTGACAAGGTTTAGAGGCTTGTATCTCTCATCAGTGCTGCATTGCTCTTCCAAGCCAGCTCCAGTTGCACATGGATAGCCTTTCTAATTTAATTTTGGAGATAAACACAGTACGCTAGTCCCAGAAAACAGGTTAACCTTTGCAGTTCAGTTGGTTACAATACCAGTAGGGGAAACCTAGATACAACTACTCTAACGTAGAAAACTCTAGGCTAGCTCATTAAGCAAATATTAGAAGTTTTACAGAATCAGGCAGCCTGATCAGGAGAAGGAAGTAGATGAAGCCTTCTACTGGAAGCTATAAGTGGCCTCAAAATCACAGGCACTAGTTCTTGTGAGTGAGTTTAACTACACTGACATCAGGACATCGACTGGAGAAGCAACAGAGCAAAGCACAAACAGTCCATCCAGGAGGTTCCTGGAAAGCACTGATGACAACTTCCTGACACAGGGAGTGGAACCTCCCACAAGGAAGAGTGTGCTTCTCAGCCTCATGCTAACAAACAGAGAAGGCCTCCAAGGCTGGAGGGGTGAAGGCTGGGGGAAGCCTTGGCTGCAGTGACCGTGAGATTTGGAGTTCAGTATCAGGCAAGGAGGAAACGGGGCAGGAAGCAAGATGGCAGCTGTGGACTTCGGGACAGCTAACTTTAGCCTCTTCAGAGATCTTATTGGAAAAGTCCCATGGAAACAGACACTGTAGGGAAAAGGGGTCCAAGAGAGCTGGTTGATATTCTAGGATCACTTCCTCCAGACTCAGGAACAGTGCATCCCAATGAGCAAGAAGTCAGGCAAAGGTGTGAAGAGACCTGTGTGGATGTTTAAAGAACTCCAGAACTCCTGTCCTTGCTCAAGTGTAAGCAGGAAACACACTCAAGATGGAAGCAGGGCTGGGCCACTCTGAAGTAATATAGGGATATTTTCAGAGTAAATAGGACTGAGATCAGGAAAGTCAAGGCCCATCTGATATCAAACCTGGCCAAGGATGTCAAGGACAAGAAAGGTTTCTTCAACTACATCGATAAGAAAAGGAAAACAAAGGATAATATGGGCCTGTCACTAAAAGGAAGGGGACTCTGGTAACAGAGGATGCAGAGGAGACGGAGTTACCAAGCACCTTCTTTGCCTCTTTGGCCTTCACTGACAAGAACAGCCCTCAAGGAATCTCTGATGCAGGAGACCAGGGTAAGGGAATGATGGAAAGAAGATTTTCCCTTGGTCAAGGAGAATTAGGTTAGAGAACACCCAGGGAAACTTGACATCCACAAGTCCGTGGGCCCTGACAGGATGCATCCACGAGTGCTGAGAGAGCTGACAGACACCGTAGTGAGGCCTCTTATGATCATGTTTGAAAGGTCATGGAGATCAGGACAGGTGTCTGAGGGCTGCAAGAAAGCATATGTCACTCCAATATTCAAAAATGGCAAGGAGGAGGACCCAGGGAGCTACCAGCCAGTCAGCCTCACCTCGATCCCTGGAGAAATGATGGAGCACCTCATTCTGGAGGCCATCTCTATCCACATGGATGACACAAAGGTGATCAGGAATAGTCAGCATGGACTCACTAAAGATAAATCATGCTTGGCCAACCTGCTTGCCTTCTGTGATGAAACAACTACCCGGATGGATGAGGGGAAAGTAGTGGATGTTTTCTACCTCAACTTCAGCAAGACTTTCAACACTGTCTCTCACCTCAACAGGCTGGAGAGATGGGCAGAGAAGAACCATCTAAAATTCAGCAAAGGCAAATACAGGGTCCTGCACCTGGGGAAGAGTAACCCCATGCACCAGCACAGGCTGGGGGCTGACCTGCTGGGGAGCAGCTCTGTGGAGAAGGACCTGGGGCTCCTGGTGGACAACAAGCTGTCCATGAGCCAGCAGTGTCCTTGTGGCCAAGAGGTACCCCAGTGGTACCGTGGGGTGCATTAGGGAGAGCATTGCCAGCAGATCAAGGGATGGGATCCTGCCCCTCTACTCAGCCCTGGTGAAGCCTCATCTGAAGTGCTACGTGCAGTTTTGGGCTCCTCAGCAGAAGAGAGACATGGCGCTCCTGGAGCAGGTCCAGGGAAGGGCAAAAAAGAGGATGAAGGGACTGGAGCATCTCTGTTACGAGGAAAGGCTGAGGGAGCTGGGCCTGTCCAGCTTCGAGAAGAGACAACTGAGAGGGCACCTCATCAATGTCTATCAGTATCTGAAGGGAGGGTGTCAGGATGATGGAGCCAGGCTCTGCTCAGTGGTGCCAAGCAACAGGATGAGAGGCAAAAAGCAGAAACTGATGCCCAGGGAGTTCCACCTGAACATGAGGAAGAACTCTACTGTGTGAGCAACAGAGTGCTGGAACAGGTAACAGGTTGCCCAAAGAGGTCTTGGAGTCTCTATCACTGGAGATATTCAAGAACTGTCTGAATGCAATCCTGTGCCATGTGCTCTAGGATGACCCTGCCTGAGCAGGGAGGTTGGACCAGATAACCAACTGTAGTCTCTTCCAGCTTCACCCGTTCTGTGATCAGAAATTTTTCCTCTAGATCTTTTTAAGTCTTTACTGCTCAGCTGTGTCTGACCCCAATAAATAAGTTTTTATATAAAATCACCATCAGCCTTCAGAAGCAGTAATAGGCCAATATTTAAGAGTTAATTTACTGACCTGAAAAGCTGCCATGAATTAGAGACATGAATCCAAATATTCCAAAGCCTAGAGTAGTTGCCACATTATTCAGATACCAAATTTGAATTAAGAGGATTAAAACTGGTTATCTACACTGATTAAAAGCATGTCCTTACAGAGGCCAAAATCCACCAGAGGAGTGACAGCCATGCAGAGATAACCATGGCAAGTGCAGGTGTGAGCTCTTGGTGCCAGGGGCCAGAGGCTCTCTGGCAGCAATGTTGCTGCCCAGCCTGTTTTTCAGGCTCTCCTAGGGCAAATTCTTCTACCCTGCATGGCACTGCATTAGCATGCTCTGCAAACATACCCTCTGTGCCTTTACAATGTTAAAAGGAGATAAAAAGTTTCATTTTCATATCTCAAATATCTATTTGAGATGCAATGCACAGGATATCCTTGGCACTTGACTCTAAGCCCCGCAGACGGATAGTGCATGACAGACTTGGTTACACTCTGTTGCTGATATGACAGATAGAAACCACCTTGTTCAGCATTTCAATTGATAAAATACCTATGCACCCTTCCAAGAAAGCTTTGTTACCCCATGTGACAATTCTGTTAGCAAGAAAGAGACAGAAAGAAAGAAAACAAGAAAGAAAGGAAACAAGAAAGCACCAGACTAACCTGCAAACCCCTGCCTCCTCACCTTGTGCCCCAATGCCATTATGCCAGGAATATTAAAATTCTTCTGTGATGCAATAAATGCTTGTTAAGGGTACACGCATAAAAGAAAAAAGTCCCTCCTTCAGATGAAATAATTTTTATGGCCATAAGTCTTCCTATAAAAACCATAACATCTAAATTCCCCAGGCACCCACCTACACCACCACCACTTGCAGATGAAAGCAGAAATTTAGATATCTACCCTGTGCTTTGTGTACCGGCCTCATATAATTCCAGAACTATTTGAAGGGGTGATGATGGGAGTCTGGGTTTAATAAAGGCCCCTTCTGCAAATATATAAGATACCTGCAATTGATTCTTTCACTTAATCCAATGAAAGTGTTTTCTTTGAAACATTTAAATGGTTACACTAGTGTTAACAAATACATGCCTACGACAAAGAAGTTCAAGATGCAATTTTTGAAGATGCACAGTATTAATGCTACTTCACTAAAGAATAATTGGTCTAAAATATCTTAGATATTTATCCCACCCTTGATCTCCTTGACACATGAAATGGTTTAACCCCAGCAGGTGACTAAGCCCCATACAGGCACTCATTCACACGCACTCCTCCAGGATGGGAGGAGAAAACTGGAAGAATAAAAGTAAGGAAACTTGTGTGTTGAGATAAAGACAGTTTAACAGGTAAAGCAAAAGCCATGCATACAGGCAAAGCAAAACAAGGAATTCTTTCATGCTTCCCATAGGCAGGGTAGTGTTCAAGCACTTCCAGGACAAAAGGTCTCCACCACACACAACAGTGACTCAGGAAGACAGACATCATCACTTCAAATGTCTCACTTTCCTTCTTCCCCCAGCTGTATATGCTCAGTATGATGGAATCTCCCTTGGGTCAGTTTGGGGTTAGCTGTCCCAGCTGTGTTACCTCTCAGCTCATTGTACACCCCCAGCTTCCTCACCGGTGGGATGGGGTGAGGAGCAGAAAAGGCTTTTACACTGTGTAGGCACTGCTTGGCAATAACATAAACGTTTCCAAATTGTCAACACTGTTTTCTGCAAAAATCCAAAACATGACCTCATACCAGCTACTATGAAGAAAATTACCTCAGCCAAAACCAGCACAATGAACAAAACCAGAGTTTTGTGCTTTAAATTGAGGCTGGCTCTAAAAGAAAGCCATTTTTGTTTGACTGCGAAAAAACTGAAGCAATGGAAAAACAAAAGGAACAAGGACACCCAAAAAAACCCAAACCCCGCAGTCACTGGAGTCCTGAGAGTATTCTGAAGCCTTTTACAGTCTCCATCACTCTTCTACACAGAAAGAAAAGAGCAGTTCTCTGGGTCTGGATTTCAGTTCTCTGATCATTACAGTGACTTTTTTTGTAACTGCACAGAAGGGCTTAGAATATTCTCCTGGAGGCTTATGTGTACCACAAGACAAAGTGGTTCAAGAATGATTCATCCTTGCATGGACTATCCCAGATGCTATTAGAAAGTTGACCTCTACTCTTTAGTCGGGAGATAACTGTCCCCTTTCAGCCAACGATACTGGGTGAAGTCCAGACTGTAACAGTTCTTGAACACAGCTTGAGTTCATAAACCATATTAGATTGCTGGTGTTGAGCAGCAAGGCCACAGGGAGCATCTCAGACTTTGAACATCCATAACTGGTCCAGGACATGGCTGGACTGTGGTCTGCTGCTTGTACCCCCTAAATTTTCCATATTTTTGCCATAGTTTCTGTACCACCAGCCTCAGCATATATCTCAACCACTGAAGGGTAGTCCACACCAATATACATTTATTGGCACAGGTGGTGTAAATTCATGAGGTGCATAATCTACATCACAAGACGAATTTATTTTACCTCCATTAGATTCAGAACATAGAATCACTCTGTCAACGTCCTCCTTCAAGACCTCTGTTTGCTAGAAGCACATGCAACAGTGTCCTCAAGATTTGTGTGCCACCAATAAAATAGCGAAGAATTACATTGCTCCTTTGAACATTTAACTTCAGATGAAATATCGTACAAAAACCAGCAGGACAGTTTCTGATAGAAATGGGATATTTTTGCAGGAAGACTTTTTTCTCTCCTACAGAAGTAATGAGTAGTCAACTGGTATTTTCCTTTGACACCTGCCACAGAGCCAACATAGCAAGTTTTGACTGCATTTAAAACCTCCACACAAGTTAGCTCTTGACTGGGGAAGAGAAAGAAAGGAATAACACTACTGCAATAAAAATCAACAAAAAAGTCCTCAATGAGTACGCCCTTCAGAACACTGCTGATATGAACAAGAAAAAAAAAAAATCCTTCCCTCACATCTCCTCTGGTTCAAGAAAACAGTCTGAATAGAAACCTTTTTCCTTCCTGCTATAATACTGTGGATTCAGACCAAGTAACAGGTGCCAAATTATAAAAAAGTTGAACACCTACCTGCTCGTTAAACAGCCACAGTCTTAGACTATGGGTCTCCAGGAGCAATCCTGCCCACCATGAGCAAAACTTCACACACACAGATACAGAGCTGTCTCCGGCTCATACTAGCAAGCCTGAAGCTGACTGCCCCTAGCAAGAGTTGATTTTCTTCAATCACTTTTCAGCTGTTTTCAATCACTTTATTTTGCTTTTAAGCCTCCCCAGTTGTGCCCTGGGAGCCTCAATTTAGCTATTTCAGATAATTTATTTGTCTAGGGCAATTTTTCTCATTCTTTTTGAGCTGAAAAGCTGCTTGAAACTTTTAGTGGGAAAAAAGTTTTCCAGCCCATCTTGAATGGCATTTGTTTGTAATCCAATAGAAATGAAGTAACATTTTGAGGGCTACTTCATTATTTTTCGTTTCTATTTAATTTTCTTATTTCCATTTATGGCAATACATGTGATTATTTAAACAACAATTTTGACTGCTTGTGATATCTTACCCAGCACCAGTTATCCTACTAGTCATTTGCAGGCCTAAGGCTAAGAACTGCCCGTCACACAACATGCACATTCAGGCATAGGCAGGCTTTGAAAATTGTGCTCTACACAGGCTGAGGTCAATGCCTCCTCCTGAGGTGAGTGAGGCACCTGGCCCAGGTGAGGAAATTTTAAATTCCTCTGGGATTTGAAACTAGGAGAATTGCCAGGACATGTCTACAGATGGTGCTGGAATGGCCCTTTCTACTGGTCAGATGTGAAATCCATTCTCAGCTCTGTGATATTCTCTGTTAACCAGAGTTTGCTTTGTTGAAGATACTCTATGTACACTACAGGAATTCCACCATCCAGTCTTCCTTGTCGGTTTTAAAAGGTTTCTAAGCCTTTTAAATGCTAAATTTGATGTGAAAGCAATAAGTGTTTAGCATCTAGTGAGGAACAGAGCATTTTGTGAAATTCATCTATTTGACATTTTGGCTTAAATCTATTACTGAACAAAAGAGGGAGGAGCCTCCACTGATCTCCGTTTCCATTCTGCCCTGTGCCTGAGGCAGCCCCAAGCCCTGGTGTCCAAACCCCCAAGAATCAGGGCATCCTCAGGACCCTACAGCTCCACCACACTGATGGGGCAAGTAGGGGACTAGCCCAGAAGAACAGACCTGGCTGCTGTATCCTGCCACATCTCTCGAGTCTTCGCTGCCCTACAAATGCCGTAACACACCCAGGGGTTATGTTCTGCTTTTGTGGATGATCTGGATGAGTGGTCCTTCCAGCTCTTACCAGCTTGAGTTTTTGACCCTCAAAACACCTTCCGCGATGATGTCTATAGTGTCTCTGTGGAAACATTTCCATTGACCGAACGTCTCATTAATTACTCTTGCTCAAAAATTACCCAATGGGGTAATCAATCCTGAAACTGGGATTTAATTAAAAGTGACAAAGGCTGAGTAAATGTAGTTTCAAACATTCCTGCCAGTATGGTGTGACAAGCCTTCCCTGGCAAGGTACTGCTGCACATGGTGTAAGAAAGCCCAAAAGCTTTACACTAAGCTGTGGCTCAATGTAATTTATTCAAATCACCTGTTACACACAGTCAAGACATCTTAACAGCTTTAAAAGTTGCCTCTCAGGTATTATACCTCTGACTCACATCCAAGAGCGACAGCTGAATATGACTTGGTAAGAAGTTAGTTTCACTAATAGAGGAAGACTTTTTGTGATGCTCTCAGGCAATATTTGTATCCATCATAGGACAGGTCATTGCAACAGTAGATGACCACTTAATCAGAATCTCCAAATTCACCAAGAACCAGACCTCTCATTCTCTGAAGGGACTAACAATGACCTTGAATGATCCACAAATCAATCTCTCGGATCAGTTACTGGTTTCAGCAGTGTTGTTTTCGTAGCTGTAATATCTCAGCTTTATAGCCACTGGTGTCTGGTTACTTTCCCACATGGGTCATTCTTCCAGCTGCAGACATCTGTCCTAAGAGTACCCACCTGAAGTGCTTGCACACAGCACTCAATGTGTGGGCATACCCGAGGTGAGGTGGCCCGGCTGCTGTCCTGCAGAGGGAGGTCAGTCTCCTCCATCCCCCCGGCAGTGTCCAGGACGAAGCCCTGGAATGGGATGCCCTTGAACACTGTGAGATCTGCTTTCTCACAGCAACCTCAGCGAATGCTTTGAGCCCATCTTATTGAGAGCTTTGTCGAGACTGCGAATGCACAGCTGGTGGTCACCTGACTAGGAGGGGTGGACTGAAGCTGCTCCATCACATCCATAACCATGAGGTTCCTAGAGAAGGACTGCCAGCTCCATGCATCTGGGCTTACAATGCCTTGCTCAGCTCACCAGGCATTTTGTTTTACTCCAAGGGAAGTAAAACTTATTCCTGTCCCTATGTTTCAAGATAGTGTTGAAATTGCTGCTGATGAATGCAAAGTGCTCTCTGCCTGCTGCCATGTCCATGCGGTCATTTAACCACCAGGTTCAGCCAGCCACCCAGCCCCAGTATCAGTTCCACCTCATTCCAGCCCCAGAAGTCCTGGCCTGTTTTGGAGCTCTGTTCCTCCAGCCCCACTCCTGCCCTGTCTGTGATTCCTCAATCCCCAGCAACCCAAGCTTGCACTGTGATGGAGAGAGAGGACAAAACAAAATGTCATTCCCTGCCCCTCTTTTTCCCAAGCTGGGTAAATATCATCTTGGGTATTCCTTGCTTTAGCAGCATTGCCAAGTTTGAGGGGAAGGGAGAAGAGCTGTCACAGGAACAAAGGCCTGAAGGCAGAGATGGAGTCCCACCTGAGACACAAAGAGCTGCTTGGGATTTCTTCTTTCCCCTTTCCATGGACAGAGGTGTCAGCTCTGAGGGCAGTGAGGATATGCCCAACCTGGCCAAAAGCAGCAACCAGGCTAGGTAGATTTCCCCAGGATATACTCAGACTCAGCTTCTTTCCACTTCCAGCATACGAGCCTGTCATTTGAGCCATCGTGCTGTCATTTTCTTCAGAAATGCTCCTTGTGTCACACCTGTCCTCTAGCACAGGCCAAAGGATGCTCTGCACCTTGTAGGTGGGAGCAGCCATGTGCATCCCACTCTGCTGGGGAGTATTTGAGACTGTTCTAGCACAGTCTTTGAGGAAGACAGGGAAATTGCACTGATAAGTTTCTTTAAGAATGTCTTTTCAGATGATATAAGAGCAGGAAGCAAGAAATGAGTCAATACCATTTGTTTGTACTATGCAGCAACACCAGAGCCAGCCTTCAAGCTGACAACCATTTGAGATCCAGTGCCTGAGGCCATTGCATTAGTCAGTTAAAACAGGGCTTAATGCTCTCCTCACTCACATGAGCACCAATTTTCCTAATGTCAATTATGGCCACATATTGCCTCACCAAGGGCAGAATTTGGTCCACAAATTGTTTGCATGTCCTGTAATTTATGCATTTTGCATTGTGTAAAAAATTCCCAGTCTATCAGCTGTAGTGTTGGTTGCAAAATATCTGCTCCTGTAATTACCCTGATTGTTTATGTCATGGTAATGTGTCCTTAGATGTTGAGCCATGTAAAAAGATTGATACACCAAAAGTGTAAATGGCAATTAGGGAATTTCATCAGGTGCTGAGTAAGATACAATGCTTGTGACAGTTTAATTCTAGCCTTTGCTCTGCTTCTTAGTCTTGTTGAAACATTCAGATCTCAGTCGTTAGGGGAAACCTGCTTAGGGACAGCTCCATGAAATCGGTGCGATTACTATCCAATATGCAGAGTGAACACTCAGCTCTCTCATATGGGTCACGTGTTTTCTTTGAAGCAGAATTGTCATAAAGGGAGTAAGGTCTAAAGAGTATTCTGTAAAAATATCACGAGTGGGTTTACACATCCAGTGTCATGCCTCTGGCATGTGGCAACACCAGGAGTGGCCATTAGATAGTGAAAAAACATCCGAATGCAGATAAAGTGCTTGCATGGAAGCATAGCCCACTGAGATTATGCAACAGAAACATGGCCTGGCATTCCCTGGTATCTGTGCGGTTTCCTTCCTTATGCAGTTCTTGAAACAGTGGGTTTTTGCTCCACACTGCTCACTCTTTATTTTTAACAGACCTGATGAGATCATGTGCTATTCATTGTGTGTTGTTTCAGCTGCTGCCAGTGGTACCACACCAGCCTGCACCCCCAAAAAATTTGCTGTAAATCAGGAACAGCCTTTCTCAATGGCATGGCGAGCAGTTGTCCAAAGGGCCTGTCTGGGTGTCCACCACTTCATGGAGAGACATAGGAAGAGATGATGGAGCATTCAACCGTATTTCAGACTAACCTGAATGCTGCACAGTGGTAGACTTAGTGTGGTTCAGTGCAGTGTTATAAAGAGTTTGAAACCGGGGGAAGCGAACGTGGCACTTCAGCAGAGGCTAAAAAAGCACAGGAGCTGTGGTCAACATGGTTAAGTTGCAAGCAGAGGGGAAGAAGACAGAGAACAGGCAATGAGCTGAAGCATTGTTTGCACATTTTGAAAGCTTCTGAGGAGCGCAGAGCTCCATGACTTAACTGCTATTGGTTAAATAGTGATAGGCATTGCTGAACTTTGTCCCAGGCAGTTTGGAAATGGAAAGGTGGGTGGCACAACGTGTGTATGTGTCCTCGGCGCGCTTTGATTCCCAACAGACAGCGAGTCATGGAAGGTGATAAATTACAGTATTTATGCATGGGTGTAGGAAGCTGTAAGTTTTAAATCATGGGCCTAGGGTGCTTATTGCATTTTCAGAAGAAGCCAGTTTACACTTTAGTGCATAAATATTGGTGTTATAAGAAATACTTCTGCTGTCTTCATTTCACGAAAACATGGTGTAATTGGGAATGAGAGGTGCTTTTGGGGCTGGTTCCTCAGCTACTGGTGAGCTCATAATTAGGAAGTCTAATAACATTTTCAGTAATCTTTAACGCATTTAAAGAGCACTTTTTATTTCTCTCTGGTGAACTTTAACCTCCATAGGTCATGTGTGATTAAAAAAAAAAGAGTAAGATGGACATTTTTGCCAGTTATAAGCCAGACATCACTCAGGTCACGGGGTATAAGGAGCGTTGCAGAGACGCTCTGTTTGCCAGAGAATACAGGAAGAATCTGAGCCTAGTGCAGTGGTGCAGATAATTAGTGGTAATTTGCCATGCATCCTGTTGCCACAATAGCATTGGCTTTGCTCTTCCATGCTTGCCTTCACTGAGGACAGTCTGTAGCACTCTGCCAGAAAATACCTTGACCCACACAATTGCCCTGAGCAATTCTTTTTGCTTTTCTCCATATGGAAATCTTCCATTCATATGAAAATATTGAACACACAGGTGCTTTTCTTTAGTGCTCAGTGCTAAAAAAACCTCCTCATTTCTTGCACGTTGCTTCAGCTCAGGCTAGAACTTGTCTGAATACTTATTTTTCTGCAAGATTCCATGATATGTATATAAATACATATGAAAAGATCTTTTTTTTGTTTAAACTTCTCTTTATTTTTACATTCAGTGCATGAGGACAGACAGGATGAATATTCATGATGAATTATAAAGACGTATACTGTCCTTGAAACAGTTAAAAGAGAGTGTTTAAGAGTTTAAAAAAGTATTTTAGAAACATTTTATTTCCAAAATTTATTATTACAGAAAATTCAAATCTTTTAGAAACGTAGAATTTAATATCCTTGTGCATTAAGCCATATTATGAAAGCCTATAGTTGTTTTTTGTCTTAAGAAATCTGTCTCTGCATTACTCACAATCTTTAAGTAACCTATTGATGGAGCCAACAGTCTCCATAATACACAGTATACACAGTTACAAACAATTGAAAAGTTATATTACAAAATATACAGTAGTTCCTTTTTACATTTTTATAGATAAACATTGCATAGTTTTCAAATACATAATATATAACACAATCACGAGCTTTTTAATCTATAATTTATGAAAAATTCTGTACACTCAAACAATTGTAAATAAAGCACAAATATCTTCTAGTAAGAGTGTGTACCAGGACAAATCGTGCTATCAAGCATTAAACAGAACTATTGGTTGGAATCTGCTTAACACAATGGCACGTTATGGCCTGGAGCAAAGAGAGATCATAGGAGAGACATTTCAAAGAGGAACCATGAAGTACTGATATGTCTGACAATTATTACCCTGGTTCTTTTGTAAGAATTGCTTTCCCACAGTTATTATCACTGTTCTTGATGGCTTTACTTCAAGAAGCAAAATAAGGTGCATGTTGTTCAAGAAATGAGTAAAAGTAGACTAAAATGTTTCCTCTTTCAATGGGTGGTCAATGGAAACTTAAGACAACTTGAAAACAGTTCTGGATATTTTTCTCATATTTTTCCAAAGAAACAGAGCTTGGGAAATGCACACTGAGATTTCAAGAAACAGATTCAAAAAGCACCCAGAATTGTGAGAATAAAATGAAGAAGAATTATTGAAAATATAAAAATTCCACTTTAAAAATGAGATGCTGACAAAATTCGTACTCAACTAAATGAAGGATAAGGGAAACAACTTTAAAAAGAACATTTGACATAATTCTGCTGTTTGCTACTACACTCCAAAAGAGCAGAACTATACCAAAACTAGATGTTTTTGGAAATTCACTCTGATTCTAAGCATTTTGTCACTGGCTCACAATTACAGATAGTCAGAATCTCAGCTGGAATGCAATTTGCAAACACATAGTTCGCCAGTTTTAATGTTAGTTTAAAAAAGTAAATGAAAACAATTTTCACTTCTAAAATGTATGTATTTACCTGATTGCTGAATTTAACCTACTGAATTCCAAGCTCTGCAGAAAACAACTATTGAGAAGTAATTGTGTTCTAGCAGCACTGAGTGGCTATGTTACACTGAGGGTCTTCTCGGCATTTTCATTACACATTTAATTTAAAATTCAGCCACTTGAATGGGCTTTAAATGACACTTGGTTTACACTCAGCCACCTAATTTTTTTTGGAATGTTAGTGACTGGACTTCAGATATTATCCCATATTCACTAACATCCAAGCTATTGAAGACCAGCAGATGTACTGAGTGCATCTTTGAAATGATCTTTTTCTGACTCTGAAATTATGCCTTCTGTCAGCACATGATTCAGAGCAATCTCACAAACATTTACTAAAACATCAATAAAGGTAAAATTTGAGCACAAGCAGCTTCCTACTAAGTATTGCACTACCCATGGATTTGCTAGATGCTGTAGTGACTACACTCCTTATGGATTTTATTTGGGATTTGGATTGCTACGTACAATTGCCAGTAAAATTCACATTATTTCCAAGTAGGGCAGTTCGGAGCACAACAGGAGGGTGAGAACCCCCTTCTCTCCAGTAAACACTACCAGATGTCCTGTGCTAGCCATAATCTGCTCTGCAGGCTCCCTCTGTTGTAGGTCTAAAGCCAATCTCCACTGCTACTCTGAAAACTCCTTTTGTGGCTCAGGCAAATGGAGCCACAGCTGCACACAGAACTCCTGGCATCAGCCTGGGCTGGCACAGCTCTCTCCTCTCCTACCCTGGCCACTTGTCCTCCTTCCTGCAGCGTTCCATAGCTGTGGGATTACATGGTGAACAGGACTGAAGAGGACCATCCAGAAAGGAATGGCCACACAAGCACATCCTCAGGCAGTCAAGACCTTTGGTAGCTACCCGATGTCTCCAAACGCAGTGCTTAACCTTCAGCAGGCAGAGGGAGCAGCAATTGCTTTTATGGTCTTTAGCCTGAGATAACAAAAGATTGTCCCCGCTGCTAGAGGAGACAGAGAGGGCTCCAAATGGGCTTATGTGCACCCTTATGCCTGAGTAGGACTCCCAGAACTTCCGAAGGATGTTCCAGCATTTCATTTTCCTTCACATGCATAGAATAGACTTTGACTATTCTAGGAAAGCTACTGTTTTCCATTTTGACCACTGCAGACAGGCCAATGAAAACATTAGGATTCCTTTTTTTTTTTCCTTTTTTTTTTTCTTTTTTTTTAGATTTCCAGGGCTTTTTATGTATTATGAAGTAATTTCTGCTGAGTCAGTAGGTCAGAAAGGCTGTTCTACAAGTGCATTGCTTATTTGTTTTTAAAATTTGAATTGATTGCCACTTCTTTCATCTCTCTCTTCATGGGACTACATTAGGATTTCTTTTGTTTGCTACTGATAACATTGGAGGAAGGTACCACACAGCAGATCCTTTGTGAGCAAATCTGTCATTAGCTTTCCAACTGACCATAGATTTTCTAGGGATTCTGTCAAGCTTGTTTGACTCCATTCCTTGATGAGTGATGTATCACTGGCTTCAGAAACCTAACAAAATGTTCACTGTGTCCTCAGTGCAAGGTCCAAGGTGGTTTTGATGAGCCTGGCTGTCCTGTGCTATATCTCTGCTAATATGCATGGATCCAATACTATAAGGCTGTGTTGTTCGTGCCTGTTTTGTCAACACAAGCTGCAGCTGGTGCCCTTCTTCCACCTCTTTCTTCATCAGCCATTGCCATGGTGTTTTCATAAACTTCCATAGTTTTTATCTGCTTGTCTTTGGCACCCTCCTGTTCAGCATTGACTTTGCAACACTTACAGAAGCCGCAGCAGTGTTTCCCACAAAAAGCAAGTGAAGACATAATCATATTGTCCCAGGGCTCTAGGGAGTGCATCCAGGTAGGTAGGAAATCCCAGTTTTGGAGCTTCTCAGGCAGTGAATGAGGTCGCCTTTTCTGCATAACATTAATTACAATCACGGCAATAAAAAGAGCAGACAGGGGAAGGCAAACACCCAAAAGGACTCCCCAGCCTGCCAGTGACAGACCAAATACAAACAAAGGCAAAAGAAAGAAACAGAGGAGAAGATAAAATATAGCAAACCATCTGTACTGGGCTGTTACATTTCCCAAGGTCTTGGCCATGCGGATTGGCAGGCGGGTATAAGGTATCGGATAAAACAGAATAATCCCAGAGACATTGAAGAAAAAGTGGCATAAGGCAATCTGAAAGCAAAAACATTTGAGAAGTTCATTAGCTAAAACACCTTTAAATGCTCCTACTCACATGATAATTACTTCCAGCTCTCAGAAAACAATACTGTTCTCAATAAGGTGTGGGAACCATGTGAGAATTGTTCATTATTGGGTTCTGCATCCATAAATTTTCAATGAAAACTTGGGAAGGGTAAATTTGATATTGCACACAGGCTACAGAGAAATTTGTAATGGTACAAACTTGGATTTTACAAAAATTAGCTGTAAATTTATAGGGCACTGAGGAGCTTCCTGGAAGGGGACTTTCTCTTTGGGTCTTTACAATCCTTTGATTCACATACTTCAGATTTTTTTTAAACAAAAATTAGCATTGAAAGGCACAGACTTGCTAAGGCTGACCAGAGTCACTTAGACAAAATAAGCCTATATTGAACAAAACAGTACATTCACTGCTCACCTTTTCTTATTTTCATTTTGTAACTGTTATCAGACTAAAGTAAATATGAAAGTACAGGAGTTTATTTATAAAGGGCATTATAAAACCAGCATGTTATCATGAAATCTGAGCTTTATCAAGATAGCATCTTCTCATGATTACATCTGTTGCCTGAGGACAATAAAATGAATTCTTTAATTTTCTTGATTTACTATAGCTAGTAAAAACATTCATCCTATTCACCAAGGAAACGTCATTATCTTTTCACTCTTTGATGTAAAGCATTCGTTTAAATGTTATCTGCTGCCAGGCTCTTTACTGGGTGGAAAATGGGAGGCCAAAGCCAGGCTTCCTAACTTTCAAATACTTTGAGGCAAAAAGGAATTCAATAAAACCCACTCAAATTACATTTACAATGAGATAAATAGATGCCATAATGCTCACTGCAACATCGGGTAGATAGAGAGCTTGCCAGTTTAAGGACTGTGCAACCTTCACCTAGGTTACAGGAGTACTTGTACACTTCATGAACTGACTTAGGGTCCTGAGAAGGGAGCTTACAGAAATCAGTAACCCTCAGAGGGTTCTCAGTATGTGGGCACTGAATTCCAAGCTGCAAAGACCCCACGCTTTCCTTTTAAGTGGCCTCCCCTGTCTCAGTTCTGAATCAATTCACTCAGATCAAGACAATTTATGAAAGCGAGATTAACGATATATTGACATTCTGAGAATTTTTAATGCAACCTTTTTCTCCAGCAGTTGAAGTGAATGCATTGTCATTAATAGCACACACAAAATCAGGCACAACATGAACAGAATATTTGCATCGCAGCCACTTTTGTCAGGTTTTTCTTCAGAAAAGTTGCAACTTCTAAATGAAGTCAAAGAAGCATTGTTTTATACTGACCTGTAATGCATATTTTAATGTACTCCCTGGACTTGCTAAAGCTGCAAGTATAGCTGTTGTGGTTGTGCCAATGTTGGCTCCTAAGGTAAGGGGGTAAGAGCGCTCAATGCTTATAACTCCAATGCCTACGAGAAAAGAAACAGGACTGAGTTGGTTTCAGAATGATGGAGAAGATAAAACATGGGGATAAAGAACATAGTATTTACAACTTACCAACAAGGGGTGTAATAGCAGATGTGAAAACAGAACTACTTTGGACAACGAAGGTCATACCAGCCCCCGCGAGCATAGCCAGGTATCCAGCAAGCCAAGTAAAAGGAAATGGAAAATCTGAAAAACAGAGGGACAACACTGTTGTTAGCATAACAGAACGATCTATGTAACAGTAATACAGCAGTGAAGACTGTTAAGCACTTAAAATGTAGATATATTATTTGCATATTTGGTCTCAAATGACATTTTGGGGTCATTTCTACTACTCAGACTTATCCTGTTTGCTGTGCTCCTTCTACAGCCTTGCACCACTGGATACACTTTGAGATGAGTGCTAGACTAAGTAGACATTTGTCCTGACCCAGGGTAGCATGTGTGTTACGATACAACCAGGTACCAGAAACGTTTCCACAGAGGTCAACACAAAACCTTCTGAGTGTCTTGAGAGCCTTGGTTTCAGCAACCAGGCACCCACTGCATGGATCAGATATTCAGAAAGCTCTGAAGACCATCCTGAGAAAACCAAGTTGTTTGATCTAACCAGTTCCATGCAGAATATCTCCTAAAAATTCACTTATTAACTCTTGCAAAGAACAGCTAATTACACTGATTAGCGAAACTAGGCACAAATATCCCCTGCAGTCTGCAGATTCATGGAGAGAGCTGAGAAGTGAGACCTTAATCAGTTGGGAAGACACAGAGGAACACAGAGCAGATCCCAAATTAAATAAGCAGTAGCTGTCAGATGTTTACTTTCTACCCTTTCTTTTTAATTCAAGCAGTGTTCTCTGCCCGGGAGAAGACAGCTTGGGGACCACTTTGTTGCCTTTCACATTTCTGTGAACCCTCACTTCAACCACAGCCTGAGATCTGTGCCAGGACAGCTTTTCTCTGCTACAGCTTCTAATCTCTCCATTCAAGAAAGTATGAAGGAAAAGCAGCCTAGCGAAAAAAAACCCCAGCATTTGCACTCAGTGGATCCAGGCTGAAAAAACACCTGGACAGCACAGGGAAAGATAGAAAAACACCACTATTCAAGGTTGCCTTATCCTGCTGAAGAGAGGGTTAGGCAGCGGGACAGGGTAAGATCATTAATTACTGCGACCTTTTTTCAATTTACTTTAGGAGGAATATGCAGGCCCTGTGCCAGAGCAGGCAATCACAATCTCAGCACTTTGGTGCTATCTTTTGAGGATGGGAACACTACATTTCTAACAGCTAATGATTATACATCTAGAAACAGAACCTGGACTTTGGTCTGTAATGCTGCTAATCTGCTGCATTTCTCAATCAAGCTGTTCACTAATAGATTTTTAAATGAAAGAAAAAAACATGCTTGGGAGAAAAACTGTTGGGCAGTGTGCATGATTTTCATTAAACAGTATTTTCTTTAAATTATTCTATAATATCTTCCAGAACAGGAGACATCAATAAACATGTTCAGTGTCCTTGTCAATCCTGAAAACAATCCTCAGGAAAAGCAGGTATTTACCAGTGTTGATTGTCTTCTTGATAACACTTGCCACTTGTCCTTTAAGAACAGAGTTTAATAGCTTAACGATCATTACCAAACAGGAGCACAGAACAAGCAGGGACAAAGCCAGAAGGATGAGCCCAATGCCAAGATCAGGCAGGTCTGAGTTTGCAAAGATGTGTTTGCCTGAAAAAGAAGAGGAAAATTGATTAGCCTACCCACATTTTTGCCTGTGATCTTAAGCCCAGCTCTGGTTTTCATTCATGCCCCTAAGAAAATGGGACCAAAGCACACATAACTTGAGGGGTTGGTGCAAAGAGGGAAAATGCCACCTCCCTTCCTCCACAAAAGCCATGTTTGAGTGAGGCAGGAGAGGCACTTCTATGGACATGCTTATAAAATGCACAGCGGGCACCCCTACGGGGCAGGCAGGAACTAGGTGACCATGCGCAAGGGAGAGGAGTACAAAGGCGGGAGAAAATTTTGGGGTGCTCCAAGCTGCGTGGCGGGTCAGCTTTTCCCAGAGGTGGCTGCATGCCTGAGAAGGGCTGTGGAAAGTCCTTCAGGGCATGAATAGTGATGGAGATATCCTAGCAACCATTACAGCAAAGTAACCGTAGCTCCAAGCCATCTGAACATCGAGAGTGACATGATACTGAAGACCTCAGTTACTGGTGTCAGGCAGCATGGAAAGAGATCCATCTGCAGGCAGATACGAGGATGATGCTGGTAACTCCGGCTGTGCAGCTGTGACAGAGCACGGGCTCCTCGGGCGGCACGCGCAGCACTGCCGTGTGTCCGTGCGCAGGCGAGGGCTTCTGGATACACCCCTGAAGGGGTCTGTTAGCACCATTAGAAAGCTATATACTCTTGCAAAGGTATTGCAGAAAAGTAGTTCTACTACTTACATTTAGTGATATACTCTGTTTCAGTTATATTCTTGAGGGCCCATGTCACATTTTCATCAGTCCAGCAAAATTCAGGAGATGTGCAGTTTTCTGAAGATGGGATTGTGACATTCTGCAGTGTCTAAAGATTGCCAGACAAAGCAGATAGTTCAGTCATCTACAATCCTTTATTAAGAGCTCACGTAGAGTTTTCGAATTTTACTACAATCGAGATTCATCAGGCTAAAAAGTCAGAATTGTAGATGGCACCACACTAATGACAAGGTAAACTTTTGCATTCTTAAAATAAATGATTGTGCTATTACCCAAGTCAATCAGTACAACATTTAAAGATTAAAATATCCCTGAAATCTTCTACATTGTAATAACCATAGCACCAAGCCACTAGTAGCTAAGGAACTTAACTACCGATGACAGGTTTTATGGAGTGAGGCTCATGTCTGGCTGCAGCTGTGAGGCAGTGACACTCCTTTTCCAGCCGGTGCCACAGCTTTCTGGGTCAAAGAAAGACCTCTTTACTGACATCTCAATGCAGGTCATGGCCTGGTGAGTACTACAGGGCTGTGAGCCAGAATGCTACAACACTAGTGCAGCCTCTCTTGCTGGATGAGCACAAATTGCCTGAGCTGATTTTCCGTGCCTCAGTTTCCATGTCAGTAGAAACAGAAGTCCTGCTACTACTTTAATTTTCAAAGTTCCAACACTATCAAGAGCTAATTACAAGCACTATGATTAGCATTACTAAATTACTGAATTTCTGTTTATACCACAATAAAACCTTCCTTATAAGCCCTCCTAGCCTGGACACACTGCAGTCTCACACGAGGTTCACAAGTCGTTATGCAGATTAAGGAAGAGTTTGCTGACTGAGCTGTACTTCCGCACGAGAGCAGCTAACAGCTAAATGGACTCTGAACCACGATCCTGAACACGAGGTATCTTTCCAAAGTGTTTGAGTGATTTTCTTTTGCAGAAATGGGGAAAGAGAAATCATATTTTTTTGCTGGGTACTTCCTATTGACACCTGCATTTGTACCCCTCCCCAGATGACGCAGGTGTGCAAAACTGGGAGTGGATCTAGTGCCCCCACACCTCCAGGGAGCGCCTGTAAACCTTTACAAACACAACACAACGTTTCTCACCTTCCTGAAATTTTTTTCAGACGTCTGAGTTTCAAAGCAGTTGCACTAGGTCAAAATGTTTGTTTTGCTTTAAATATATGGGGTCTGCATGTGTTTATCCTTATCGTAAGTCTGTTTAATATCTTTAGTTAGAAATTAGTTTAACCCAGTAGAAATGTAAATAATTCAAATTATTTTCCTTTTTCCCTACCAAGCTCAAGTCAAACTTCTGGAGGTTTCACATGTTTTTGTAATTTGCCTATAAGCTTGGGCAGTAGGTACATAGCCAAAATACAGGCAAAAACAGGAAAAAGTGTGTGTCTAGAAATATACATGTCCCTCAGCAGGCACTTTCCGTGTAGCTGCTTGTCTTGTGTAGGACTCAGGGGCTCGGAGCTCTCCAGCTGAGGGTCAGGCTGTGCCTGCCGGGGCAGTGAGGGCCACCGGGCTGGGGCTCTGGCTGGGCACAGCCGCCGCAGCCCGGGCTGCCCGGGGTGAAACACCCAGAGACTCAGCGGTGCAACCTGAGCAGGGCTTCAGGGGAGCACAGCTCTGCTCCGGCACTATCTCCATAGGTAGCATTTCACTGGCCGTCCAGACTGTCATTCAATAGGAGCTGAGCACTTAATTTCAACCTCCACGGTATGTCCTTAAGGATCCTCTGCCTCAGGACTTCAGGAATTACTTTTCTATACGTGCCAACAAGTAGAATACTCTAATTTGAGAATCAAAGGATATTTAATGCTGTAATTGCTAGTTAGCTGAACAATGCAAACCAAACACTCAGCTCCATAGTTTACCAAAATACTCATTGATGTTGATCTGGGCAAGAGATTCCTCCAAGCTGCAGGGCTGCTTGGGTGAAGAGGAACAGGACACAGCCCCACTGAGCCTTTCTCCAAGGGCAGTTTTCCAAGAAAGCTGCAAATAGCCGGCTGCCACCAGATCACCCTAACCCAGGTAAAACTAAAGCTGATTAGATCAGTAGATAAATGGTGGTTGAAACGATCTTTTCTCTGGCCTATGTTGCAGATTTTTTCCACTTTCAGGGAGTTGGTAGAAGTATCAGAGTTTAAAGGTGTTTGGGTTCGAAAGGAGTAGAAGGCTTGGCTCCAATCCACCAGTTCTGGTAGGCAAGGGCCTGCACGATACTGAAAGCAGCCAGGTCAAGGTCACCACTGGTGACCCTGCTTGGTTTAAGTAGAGCAAAAACTACATTAAATTTTTTTCATTCTTTTTCTGCTGATAAAAACCCCACCCTCATTAAAACATCTAATTTCACAATCCTATGATAAGGAGCATCAGTTACAGATCAGTAATATATTTCCTGAGGTACTTGACGATTAATTTGACATGATACTCACCACATTGGTTTCGGTTACACACCAGACCTTTACCAGGCTTTTGTTTTTTGCTGATTCATCATTAGTAGCAATTGCATTTATTACTGATTTATCAAGCTTAAAAAGAAGAATAAAAAGAAATTTTAAAATGCATTATTCCAGCTTGTATCACATACTTCTGTTCAGCTCTACTCAAATAACTCCCTTTGGAAGCTCAACCATATAAAATCTGCATGACTAATGCTGGAACTCCTGCCCAACGGGTAGGAGGTGGGTTACTCCCAGAAAAAAGATACAACTCTACATGCCCAAATGCTGTGTCTCATTCTCCCCACATCACCACTACCTCATCTCACCGTTTCTGTTTAATCAGCTGCTCTGACACAACTGCCTAACTGTATTTACTGTCACTCCAGAAGCTGTGTGCACCCCTCCGGCCTCTAGATGCACATGATTATGTCCCATAATTTCAGTGTCATCATCAGGTCCTATGCTGATCCTCTGGCTGCAGCAGGTTGTCTGAGCTAGTATGACCTGCCAGTGTCTAGGCAACAGGCTGCCTTCCCACCCACCCCACACGGCTGTATTTGTCCTCACCTGCCTTCCCAGTCCTCCCAGCTAGGTCTGCCATCGCTACAGTGAAATGTGGGGGAAATAGAAACTGGAAATATAGAGCTGGGGCTTTATGAAATGTGAATAAAAAGAAGAATTCATCTGCTAATGAACTTTACCCCAAGGACACAGAGAAAGGAGTGGGAAGCCTGCTCATACTCAGAGCATTTTGATTAGCTGCGACTGAACCAAGTAAGCAGCTTCCTTGAAGTGAGAAAGAGCTTACCTCAATGATGAGCTTTGTAAAGGGGTCTGTGATAACTTTTAGTAGCTGTGGGGCATCCTCACCACTTTCAAGATGAAAGGACTCAACTATAACATTGGTGAGATGGTAGAGATAGCCAGAAATAACTTCAATGGGCAACAGTGCAAACACAGCAAGCCAGTTAAAGAAATCATGGATTGTTGCCCCAGCAAAGGCCCTGCAAGAAGAAATTTAAAATCAGCATTGCTTTTAATGAAACAAAATGTGTACAACATCAATTAGATACGAAGTCATAAAAGTAGAGATGAAGGCCATTTCAAGGTGGGAATCATTTAATTTCTGGGGTCAAAGGAGATGGCTACTTTGTTATGGAGTACTAAGTTGGCTCCAATTAAAGAGCCAGACAGGTGAGTAAAACAAGAAAAACTAGAAAAGACAAAAGTGATCCTTAACATGAGGCTGCCAAGAGTACTTTTTTGAAGAAAGAAGTGGCTGGACAGCCTGTATTTGTTTTGCCTCTCACCTATTTTTGGTACATTTTAAAGCCTCAACCAGCCATCGCCTCTGGGACCTGTTCTCACTGACTCCTGGGGCAAGAGGGCTTTGCAGCTCTCCCACAAGTTTCTGCAAACTGTTGGTATATAGCTCCCTTCCACCTTCTCCTCCAAAGCCTGAGGAGCCACAGCTCTTCTTTCAGAGGCTTTGGCTAAGAGTATTTCAGTATGCCCAGTGTGCCATAAATGACAAGGTACCAAAGTCTCCTATCCCTCCCAAGTTTACCTCCCATCTCCAGTTAGCCTCTCAGTGCTCCATGAGCTCCATGAGCTCTCTCAGTGGCAATATCAAGTGTCAGTCTAAATTATATTTGACAGCCAGAACACTTCATTTCTCTACAGTTACCAGCTCTTGCTTTCTGTAGACTTAAGAAGCCTTCAACATCGAACTCTCTTTCAAGGAAACCAGACCAAATTCGTGTAATATTAACTTCTTGTACAGCGCTCCCATAACTGAGACATAGTAAAAGGTGGGTGGTATAGTGGGAGCACTTGAAAATTTATCCTTGTGTAAGATCGTTAAAAATGGCGAATTCTTACAAACCCACAAAACTTTTAAAGGAACACGATATGTTTTTTTTCAAGCATATGAAGCCAATATATGTAGGCAGCATTATACCTTTGCCATGGCCATGCTTGTGATTTTCCTATCTAGAAAGGTTGAATAGCTGTAGTAGTGATAGGTAATATAGAAGAAGACCTACAAAAAAGGGGAAAACAATTTTCCAGATCTAGAGTTTAAGTACAATACCTTCTAAATTCGTTCCTGTCCCCAGCTTGCATAAGTGCCACAATCGTGTTTGTAACTGAGGTGCCAATGTTTGCTCCCATGATGATAGGAATAGCTGCTCTAACAGTCAGCACTGGAAAGCAGAAAAGGAAACACTGAATGAAAAAATCAGATCATCAGCAAGCTCTTTGCTTCAATGAAAATTTCCATTACTGTCCGTGAAATCCTGACTTCCCCTGATGTCAGTGGGATTATCTGCTCCAATCCAAACAGGTTTGCTTTAATCAAGCCCCCTGGGAACATGGCACTCCCATAGTCCTGTGATCCCCACTGACACTGTGGCCCATGATTATCCATTTTCACCACGTATCAGAGGGCCAGAGTAAGATAAAATCTCTTCTTTCCCAGGCATTTGCCTACTTAATGCAGAATTTTGAAATGATACCACAGAAACAATGAAGTTCAGTAACTGCCTAACATGAGAAAAGTATGCAGATCATTCCAAAATTAAGTCATTCGGTGCCAAAGCTTCCAATGATTTTTATTGCAGTTGTGGGGTTTTTTTTATTACTACTAGTACTACTACTATTGCTGCTACTAATATTAATACCATTATTATTCCTTTTTAAAATTTTATTTGATATCAGGGAAACAGCTGTGAAAATCTTTTCCTACAGTCTCTACTCTTATTCCCAAAGCTTCTACAATTTGAACACAAGTGGGAATGTTTGCACCTGAGACAAGGTTTATGAGTGATGTCTAGGAAGATACTGTAAGCAGACTTACACGTGGAGGACACCATGCTGACCACAATGGATGAAGAAGTACTGGAGCTCTGGACCATCACAGTCACCAGAACTCCAATCACCAATCCCGCAACAGGATTCGAGAGCACTGAATCATCTTTAAATATGTCCCCTGCTGCTTTACCTGTAAAAAAAACCATATTCTCAGAGTGAGGGAAGTACAAGGTAAAGTCCATAGAAATTATCAGAGTGTTTAATTAAAGATCATTCAGCCATTTAATTGATACATATGTAACAATGTTTGCTATCCCAAAAAAGTACAATGGAACCCAGGGATCCAGATTCATGTCCTGGACTCTCAGCTTCTCAGTTATTAGAGAATACTTTATATTCTCTCATTTCAGTGACTATAAGCCCTGCTGAACTCTCAGAGAAGCATATAATACCACAGCCATCAGAGGAAAGATTGTAGGACAAAAAAACCACACATAACTTGATTTAAATGCTATTACTTGGTATTTTTGGATCCTGAATTAAGGAAAATGCTTTTAATAATACTGATTAATTCTGTTCGTGTACCTTTCCGTGCTTGCAAAATACTTCCATAGAAGCACACATATTTCTCTGAGAACCACTCCTGAGTCCATCACCTGAATTCAACACTTCGAGGTAAATTAAAAAATACATTTCAATAGTTTTCATCTTTGAAGGATTTGAGAGACATTTCAGAGTTAGATGCATTGGTCAAGAGCACAATTTTCCTATTTCACCTTGTTGAAATGTCTTTTAAATGGGTCAGATTTATGCACAGATGTATCTTTGTAAACTGTCACTAAAGTGACAGGAAGTTACTGGGAAATTTGGGCCAATAACCCCTACGTCAACAGCCTTTTGGAATTTGAGATAGAAAGAGCCTTTCAAACAAATGAAGGTGCGTTCAATCAGAGCTACTGACTTCTGAATCTATATCTCAACACATATGAAGAATGTTCTTGAAGAGCAGTAGTTGTAATTAAGTGTCTCAGACAAAGTTTACTGCCTTATTCATAGTTTATTCTTGATATTTTAGATATTTTCATACCTCCTACCAGTTGAAAAGCAGAGCTCAGTACATCCAGAGAACACACGAACATGTAGAGTAATCCAAGAAGCATAATGAACTTCCCTATCCCATAGAGTACACGAATGATTTTTCCTTTTCTATCCAGTTCTGCAAAACAAATACATTATGTATAAAAAAATCACTTGAATTTTTTTTTCTGGAATACTCTACTGCACAAGCAAAAACAGTGGAGACAAAGACAGTGACATGGCTCCAGTGTGTGATTAAACCCAAAAGAATGTTCTTAATCACATTTTAACTGCAGAAGCAGGTATTTTGTTTACCTACTTTTACCACAAAAAAACCTTTTTGGTATGTGACAAAAGCCTTATGAAATCTGATACTGACCCTTGGTTTTGTAGTCATCCTACTGATAAGACCAGCAGGTGCCTGGATATAAAACTATACTAGTGCTGGAATGTTTTACATATATCTCCTTGTGTTTTAAGGACAGTAAGAAGCATGATTTCAGGATTTTTCTTAACTGACTAAATATAATATGCCCATTAAGTCTTAGAGAACATGAGACAAGTGATGAGAAAACAATGTAGGTAACTTATTTATGGAGAAATGGCTACCTGACCACTTGACCCCAGTGTCCTGCAGTTCTGGCAGAGCCCATGGGTCATCTTCTTCAGGCCTTGTCTCATCTATCAAAGCTACTGTGGAAAATGCAGGTTGAATTTCCCCTTTATTTCCAAGTGAAGCCACGTTGCCTGATGAAATAGAACATTTAAAAAATAATTTAATTACTTTCCATCTTCTCCAAGGATCCCCAAAACTTATATATCTCTGTAACTCACGAGTGAGCATGTTACCTTTGTGATTTTCTCCTTCTTTCCCAGCCATGTTCTGGTTTTGTTTGGAAGAGTCCCCAATATAGTTATTTGTTTCAGGCTTTTCTACCTCCGGCCAGGGAGCCATGATCTGTGACTAACAAAGTAGTGTTGATTGAAATGCACGTGCAGTCAAAAAATTCACCTCACAAGAGTGTATGCGAGAAATATGATAAGGGCTAAGAGCAAAGGAGATGAAAGTTAAATATAAGCAATTTTCCCTTGAATGCAAATTTTTACTAATCTTTATAAGTTATTCCTCTATTTGGGAAATTGATTTCTCAATTATTTTTTAAATCACTATTTATTTATTTGTGTACACAATTTAAAAAATTATTTCCATCTCACATCTGTATTTTCATACACTTTTAACTGTCATGAAAGCAAAGATTCCTCTGTTTTCCAAAAGGTAGGCATTTCTTCTCTTTAATTAATTTCAACTCCTTTCAGCAAGAAGTCAGAGAACTGTTTTACTTTCTTCCACGTTCTGGATTTAAGCCACTGCCTGATAATTCAATACACAGACCCTTGCCTGGTAATTCAATACACAGAAATTTTTTAGCAAAAAAATTCTTTCCTAAACCATTGCTTCGTTTGGGTCACAAATGCTAAAAACAATGTCTTGTTGCCTTTACTGGTTCATTCCCATGGAAACACGAAGAGGAGAATCCCGGACAAGGTGGAGGAAGAACCCAGGGTTTTGAGCTTGCTGAATGCCCAGACAAGAGGACAATTAGAGAGCAGGGACCATTTGCAGGTCTGTATTTGCCTGTAACTCACAGCTGATTTGCAAATGAAGCTGAGCTGGTGGCAGCAAGGTCCAGCTCACCCGTCTCACATAGGCTCTCTCTCTGAACCTCTTCCTTCCTGACCCCTTTTGGGCACATCTGACATGCCCCGTAATACTAATAAATAATAACTTAAAAAGTAAGACATTACGTGGCCAAGTCGTGCCAGCACGGGCGCAAGCACACGTGACAGACCTAGTCCAGGCACAAGAGGAGGCCAAGCCTGGAAGCGTCCTCCCTGTTTACTTCACCAGTATTGGAAGCCAGAGGGAGGGACATGAAAGAGGGGGAAGGTGACTATGGAAAGACGAGACAATATGTACCACAATACTTCTGCCTTTGCAGGCTTGGTAACATCAGCCAGCACATCTGAAAACTCAGTGGAAAGGATGGGAGAAGTGAACCCTATCCAGGAAAGCCTCACCTTCATTTCTGTCTCTTCCACCCTCTCTGCTGCACAAGTCGGTCAGAGCTGCAGTCAGAGCTGCCCCATGACCAGCACATCTGGCACTCACACGGCTGAAGCACTGGTCAGCAAGTTTGCCTCCAATGCTCCTCATAAACGGAGCCCCTGTGCCCAGCCTCCAAAAGCCAGAGCTGGTATCATGCTCCCATAAACAAGGTTCACTGGCACTTAGCAGTCACTTTAAGGGAGTATAATTAATCATTCATTTAATCAGAATCCTTTATAGCTGATGATGAAAATGTTTTGTCCCTGCCCACATCAGTAACCCACACAACCTCCTCCTTTAGCTGGGAAGGAAAAGTCACAGACAAAATCAGTTGTGTCTTACTGTAACACAGGTGAGTATTGTTTTCTGGCACCCCACAAAGAAAAGAGTATCCCCCCTTCCACATTACCAGGAGAAGTTATTCTACAATTCCATTAGCAAAAACTACACATTGCACATTCTTTAGCTGTGGTGTAAGACCCAGAGCAGCTCCCAAGATACACAAAGATCTTAGAACAGATGAAAGTCGCTCTTGCTTGTTTCAACAAGGATTCCCATTTGCTTGAAGCAAATTCTCGGATTTTCATCCATGCCAAAACAACCTCTAGCCCCACCCCCGCCCCACCTCCATCTTGTTAAACAAGTTTCATTTATATATGTTCAGCATTTAAAGAGATATTAAAAAAATAACTGCTCTGCACAAGTGATTCTTCAGTGAAATGTAATCATGAAAATATACTGGAAAGTCAGATGTGAAGTTGCAACTTATTCCAGACATGGAGACGCAGAATCTGCTGGACACCACCATCCCTAGAGATGCCATCAGTACAGCTCTTCTGTTACGCTTAGTATGGAAATGAAGGATTCAGCCTGCATGATTACTGTATGGAAACTGAGCTGATGTATTCAGTGGAGAAACTGGAGCTTGAAAACTTCAGCAGACAAACAGCCTCTATGTCTCCTAAATAAACTCTCCCCGTACAAGAATTCAGCAGAGCATTTTTCCATAATAAGAATCTCCCATGTTCCTGAGGTGCTCAGGATACCGCAGGTATGTCATGTATTATTATTGTTTTTGCTTTGTGTGATTAAACATCATAGAATGAGAGTTAATCACCTCTGTGGAGGAAGTTTTTTTATAGGTATGTATATAAAGTCATTCATATGAGCCCTAGCCAACCTCTGACTTGAGAAGACAGACTTTAATACTGGAGGTCTTTACAGCATCTGCCTTGAGCATTTGGGTTTGTGGAGGTATTATTACAACAGCCCATGCTGCGTGAGTGGTATCAAGGACTAATTCTAGCAGAACCATCTATATCCTTGAAGTGTTACCAAAGCTGTCAGCTTTCCCAGATCCCAGCTCTTGTTAAGAGGAACAGTTGAGAAGATAGTGGAGAGACACTTGATACTCTCTGCTGGAGTCCCAGCCACAGCTACTTACTGTTAATTAATCACTGTGCTACAAAGATAATCTACGTTCTATAGTTTTCTCTTTAAAGAATTCTTCCTTGGCCTGAATACAGACATTAACACCTTGAGAAAATACTCAGGAGACCATCTGTGTGCTGCGGAGGAGCAGAGCAGTGGGGTGGCAAAGTGACTACATCGCTCCCTGGCAGCTCATACGCGCCTTTGGAAAGGCTGACGTCAAGTGTGGTAGAAAAGACCAGCATTGCTGACGCAAGATATAAACGACAATGAAAACCCTAATAGTGGTTTACTTTTGAGCACCAAAGACAACTACATGCAAAGGAACACATTAGAGACCGGGCCAATGACAACGCACCCTGCAACAACTTGCTGTGTTCAGCTGGACGCAGCAGTCCAGGTCCAAAGGCAGTTTAGCCACAATTGCTGGATGAGGTGCTGGAGTGATGAGCTCTGCCCACCCCCGTGCCAGCCCATGTGTCTCAGCACTGTGACTCTGGTTCCTGCCTTGGCTGGCAGGACACCAGCCAGGGTGCCTGCACTGAGGGTGAAGTCATGGAGCTCACGTCAGGACACGCATTGGTGCTTTGTATATCCACCTGCTGGGAGCGGTACTGAAACGGGAGCTAATTTCCTCCTGAAAGTGGCAGCTCACAATATGCTATGCATATTGCAAAGGTCTGAAAACTAATGCCTGTGCAAGATGTAATCCAGTCCGTTTCAGTGAACCTCGTGGCAAATCCTCTCACACCGTCGTGTGTGCTCCTTTCGTTGTGAGTATAACCTTTCCTTGCCTTTGGAAAATGCTACCCACGTGTGACATCCTTTCTAACTTCAAAAGAAACTGAACCCTCCCCCTCCTAAGAGGGAGATAGATGGAAAAAATCAACAGCATTCAAATTCTGAAATAAAATGTGAGAGAGAAAAACTCAGAGCCAAAATGGGCTCCTGTGGTTTTTATATCCATACTCTCTCACTACAGCATTTCAAAGAGTTAAAGTCTCTGGGGAATTATCTGAGCAACCCTAGGTGTCATGCAGTTGCCCTATATTGCATTCCTGAGTGACTCACTGGGCTGTAACAGCTTTGCCTCTGTTGCAGGGCTGCACTCTCCGTGCTTTGCAGTTTTAAATCAGAAACAGTTGTCAATGTATTTGTTTTGCTGGACTTAACGCAGCTAATTGAGCTACCCACCTGCGTGTGCTCAGCCGGTATTGTTTGTACCTCTCCACCCATGACAGCTCACCAAAAGGCCACATTGTGCCTGACATAAGAGCTACGGAGAACTAAGCCTTAAATAAATCTCACTCCTGGGGAACAGACGCAGTCAAACCAAGTTGAAACAAAAAGTACTGCAGAAAAGAGCAGTATTTTCAAAATTAACTAATAATAACTACAATAACCACCAACGTGACCATACATGCACCTACAGGCTGCTTAAGCAGCTCCATATCAGATCTTGGGTTCAGCCAGGCTTTCCCCATTCTTTTTCCCTCTCCCTCTCCCTCCTTCTGCCTCAACTTTTCTACAAAAATATATCCCTTCCTTATCATTCACCACAGCACTAGAGCTTTTACCTTAAAAAGGGATTTATCGGCTAATCTGATATCCAAATATATGACTTAGTAAATATGAATATTTGTTGCACATACTTCATAGGAATAAATACCAAGATCCATATCAGCCTTTCTTATACACAGTTTGAAGAAATATTGTCTTTTTCCCCTCAAAATGTACAACTTGCAACACAGAAGCACATTATGTGGAGACAGGAAAAGAAAGCTGCTCAGCCAGCACAAATTCATTCAGTAGCTTTACACCAGCTACTAGTTTTGCCCCAGAACCTGTTCCATGGCAGCCACAAAGCCCCAGGTGCAACAGAGCCGGTAACAACTTAAATAAACACCAGCAATGATTCAGCCTTGCTAGGAGCAAGTCTTGTCTCTGCTCTGGCACCAGCTGCTTCCTTGGGGCTTTTTCATTGAATAAGTCAGCAGGCTTAGCCAGGATGTAAACTTTCAGCTCATGCAGTAGTAAAGGCAAAAGGAGATATTTGAAAGCTACAAAAACAGAGCACTGTGCTCACTTTTTATTCCTATGGATCCGTGAGACTCATTGCTCACAAGCCTGAATCTAACACATAGCAAAACCAAAAA
Source organism: Cnemophilus loriae (assembly GCA_013397755.1). NCBI lineage: Eukaryota > Metazoa > Chordata > Aves > Passeriformes > Corvidae > Cnemophilus > Cnemophilus loriae. The sequence continues at coordinate 3,610,472 of VZTF01006691.1, read as the reverse complement.
ACCACACAAAACAAACTAGCAAAGAGAACTAATATCTAGGTATGTGCAGAGAGAGAACAAACCCCAAAGATTAATTTTTGAATTCACAACCAAGCAAAACACTGCCATGGAGGAGCCAGAGCCAGGAAATACCAGTGAACTACTTGAAATGCCCAGTAGGTATTTAAATAAAACAATTACTTTTTCAGAATAAAATGACAAGAAAATTAATAACCCCACCAGCAAGGAAACAGAACAGATCTACCACATCCCAAAGACAAAATACATAGTAAAGAATAAAGAGAGCAAAAAATAATGACATTAAAAAGACTTACTGATCTAATGGAAGAGCTGATAATAAAAGTTACTGAGAAACCAGTTGATTTCTGCCTACTGCCACATTAGTTGAGCAAACTACATTAGACTCTAATGTATTCCTTTTACCTCCGTGTATCAAACCAAATTAGCATAAGAAAATGTTTCCATCAAGAATAGTCGTGGGGCACACAGGCTTTACACAAGATCTATGCTAACACACGAACTGACCGTATTTCCTTCCAATGTTTCATTAATCATATCCTAGACATTTTCCAGTATCCAATACCACTGATTACTATGACTTAAAATCTCACTTCTTTTCAAATAATAGTTAAACCAATACTTTCTTCTGCTATAGGCAGTTTTTTCAGGGGGGTGGTTTTTTGGCAGCTGCTAACAAAATACTTTCTTTTTTCATCATATTTCATAAAAATAAACCTAGTTAATTGTAGAAAAAAGCACAGTTTGTTTTCAGAACTATGGGGTTTTTCATCACTTCCTTAAAATATAGATGCAGTCAAAGGAAAACAAGGTGAAAATGTTAACAAGAGGATGACATTTCACATGCCACTCCAGTACCCCGCATTACCTCTCACTTGCCATTCCTTGAACTGCAAAAGCAGAGTTTTAGATTTGCAAGCTGAAAAAGTTCAAAAGAGAAGAAAAGAAAACTCAGTCGCTCTTACTTACCAGGACTTAATTCCCAGACAATAGAGTGAACGGATCAGCTGGGCAGCCACTGAAACCTGCAATATATATAGACAGGTGTTGAGCAAAGTTTGCTTTCATCACTGCACACTAACATTCCTATTTTACAGTCCAGAGGCACTGCCTACCTGCGACTTAATGATCACAATAAAACTTTTTTTGCAGGACTGGGCAGCAACCAACACTGATAAAACTACAGGCTATTTCACACTTATCACATTCTAAAAAATGTCCCATCAGCATTTAAGTACAAGTTACAAATGTGTTCGTGTGAGTGCTGGGGAACGGATTGTTCCAGCCCGAAAAATTGCCGTCCGCCTGATCATTCAGTAATCTTTTTTCCAATAGTAATTTTCCAAAAATATTTTGCAGTCTCAAAAGTCTGTCAAAAGGGTGTGAAGGAGATGTAGTACTGTTATTTGTCTGTTCAGGTGCCTATTAATCTGCCTAAGAACAGAAGTGAAGGAGAATCAGATAAAAAGCCTTGTAAGTAGGAAACACGTAAGAACTTCTTAGAACAGGGGATGGAGTTTCATTCTTATCAGTGCTCAATGTTTACAATTAAGGCAAGCTCATTAGCATTTTGGCTGTGGCTCTGCTTCCAAAGTAAATTTAAAGGTGTAAGGACTCCTTTGATAATCACATTCAGAACGCTAGAGATGAAGACAAATAGATGATAAATAGATATGTTATTCAATAAAACAGTGTGGTAGTATAGATTAGACAAAGCAGCCACCAGCATTGCTGTCTGTTCTACTGCTGATCTTAAAAGGGAGCTGGATGGAGGGGCTGCATTAGGCACTGCAGCTTTATTGTCTTCGAATTTTTTCTGTGTCAGTAGGCAACTTACACTAAGAAGCTGTAAACTAGCCATCTAACCAGCAGATCTGCCTTGTCTGCTTGTGTGCAGTCGTATCTCCCAGCAGCTTAGTGACTTAGTAACTTAGTAAAGTAAAACTCTTGCTGTTTGCACTTTTCAGTCCCGTGGAGATGCCCAGCCTTTGGAGCGGTGAGTCACAACTTCCCCTTCTCCTGAGTCGGCGTCAGAAACTTTTAATAAGCAGTGACCATGAGAGCCTCTGCAGCCCCGTGTGCAGCATCACATCCTGGCAGCGGAACCACCAAGCACCTCCCCTGCCTGCAGTGGCTCTGCTGGTGTCGACCCCACTGCCCACACGATACTGGGCAGGGCTGATGGTGTAGCCCAAGGATGGGAGCACCAGCCCTGCCTCGCTATCCCCACTTGCAGTTTGCACAGAGGTGGAAAGGATGGAAAGGAAACCAATTTCTCTTCTGTGTGAAGTGGAGAACTGTCCAAAAGTGGAAAGAAGTAATGGAAAAAGGGCCCAAGGTCTACCTTGGTGGTTCACAGACTCAGTTTTCTTGACAGAAGTGTACCTTAATATTACACTTAAAAATAGTAGGTTTTAATTTATGCCCTACATGTAGGAAATCAGGTGAATCTTTTAATTGGGAAGACTTGTATTTCTTTGAGTTGTGGCTTATTCTCTTCTGAGTCACCGTTTGTGAAACCCAGCTCTTCTGAGTGGGAAGGTATGAGATGTGCACATTTCAAGTACCCAAGTACCCTGTCATGGCTCAACCAGAACGTGGTGTTGTCTTCTGCAGTGTTTTTATTCCAACATTGCTCATTCCATTTGCTAAGCACAATCCTAAGTGCTGACCAAGTTAACATTTTAGAAAGAGAAAAATTCTATGTCATACCTATTGTACTAAAAAAAAACTTTAGGAAAGAAAAAACAGTCACTTACACAAAGGCAGACAACCTACAGTCTGTCTTTGGAAGTCCAGGGTGAATCTTCTGCAGAGTCACTCTGAAAGAGCCTTCATAAGAAGCTTGTCACAAGGCATAAAAGTGGGTGTTATTTGCCCCAAAAGCCTCCCCTTCATTCATAATCAGAGGAGGAGAAACTTATGTTTTTCCTGGAACATCAGGGCAGTCAGAATGATTGTTCAGAGTGCTTGTTACGCATCTGGCACACATTCAAAAGATGATGCTGCTGCTCAGGAAGTATAAGGCAATACTCTATCTTCCCACTTTAGAGTTTACTTTGAAACAACTGACCTAATTAAAAAAATTATTTTGGATAGGAAACACTTAATAAAGCAAAGCAAGCAAGCAAATTTCAAGGGTCCTGGTTTCCTCTAACAAAGGTGCTGGATTACTCAGCAGCTGTTTGAAATAATACCTGTGAAAGGCTAGCATTTAGCAGGAAGTGCAAACACAGAAAATGTCTTAAACACAGAATAAGAAAAAATTCCTAGCATGTGCAAATTCTGTGAGAGGTGAACTCTGTCCAGTCACTGTTATATGTTGCAAGAAGTTATGACACAGACAAGGAACATGTCTACATGACATCTGTGCTGCAAGCTCCCTTACAGATCTCCCCCACAATAGGGATACCTGCTGTGCAAGTGTCAACCCTACTCATCTTTAAGACCCAAGCTCTAGTACAGTAAGCCAAGTGCACCTAAGTCACAACTAAAACAAAAATAATTAAAGGGAAGTGAAAGAAATGGCCATTTATCCTGCAAAGGTGTCAGTGCAGTCCAAAATACATGTTCACTAACAGTAATACTCACATGATGAGATTTGCTCTTTTAGTAGACACGGCTTCAAAAGACAGAATGCATGAGCATGGCTCTCAGCTAACATCAGCAGAGAAACTCTCCCTCTCCTACATTTTAATTTAATTTTCAATATTCCACAAATACAAAGAATGTGCACCTAAACAATGTACATTCAAAAGGGTGGGAATCTAGGAAACAGCTACATGGCTCTTTACAGAAGAGAGCAGGTATTGTTTCCAACGTTTGGAAACAACAATGTCTATTTCATCTTGTTCAGAAACCTTGAACAAATCTAGTTGTCTACATTTGGGAACTATATGAGTGTAAAACATCCTTCCCTCTCACAGATATGTAAAACACAAAGCTCTGATCATTAAAAAGAGAGGCCAGTGCTGATTTCAATAGGAATTATAGCCAGAAGAGTTATTTGCTTAAGGACCCATTCAGCTGAAGAACATTTTCCTCCTTTGTGCAGTTACCTGGAAAAATTTAAGTCCTGGCTTTATCTATCGTCTGAAAAGTATTCTGCCTGTAAACATTTTAGCAGTGAAGTTTATTAATGAAAGCACCCAGTGGGATGTGTTTTGTGAGTATGAACTTCCATATTGGTACACAGCTGGGTATTTATTTGGAAACAATATTTGTAGCAGACTTTAACCCTGGCATTATACAGGATGCTTTGATTTTGTAGCAGAGGGCAAGTGCTACAACTTTTCTGTTCACTAATTAATTTATTTTCCATTAAGAAGTGTAAATTTGTCTTTGAAGGAAATCATTGGCTTTTAGCTACTCTGTACTCTTCTGCTTTAGGTGGCTATTACTGCAAGACATACTCAGAACTTTTTTTTTCCCAATATTTCTGCTATAATTGGGAATAGTAAAGAATAACTCCTAAGTCTACTTTGACAGGAATAAGAAAACACCTAATTTAACGTGTAAAGAAACTGGATCCTATAACAAGGTTCTGTATTACAATACTGTGCATTTCATTTTAGATGAATGATATGCAAAAAAAAAAAAAATAATGGAATTACAGTAGTTAACATACTTCCAGAACTGAATAATGAATAAAGTCATAAAGAGACAGCATTCAACAGAACTAACGCCAGGAATGGAAGGAGGAAATAAAACGTGAAGTGAAGGAGTCACAAAGAGAAAAACTATAGCAAGGGCTTTCAGACATACAAAGGAAAACAAATATTTCAACACAGGAGAAATAGTTTTTATGAAGCAATAATATGGCAAACAATTTTAGACAGATAGAAGTGTTTGAAAGGAAAAAGGAACTCTCTTTTGGTCTTATAATAACTGAGCAGCTCCTTCAGTATAGCGTGAGTTTATTCTCATTACCATCATGTCTCAAATTTTTTTGTCAGTACAAATGCATCCTTGGGACATGAGTTAAGGGGGTTATTTTGTTCACATTTTCCATAATAGCTACATTTTCCATTAAAGTCACCTATTGCAATTGTTTTTATTGTTCATGAAGTACCTTATTTTAATGTCCTATTTAGTTGATGTTTTGCTACTAAGATGCACTGTTCTCAACATTTATTGACATGTAAGGAACTGCTTATCTAGAGCCTGCAGTCCAGGCATAGAGGATGAGGGGTTCAGAGCAGGGGCAGTTCTGCTTAGCCCTGCAGCAACCAGGCACCACAGCTTCTGACCCTCTCCCAGGGGAGGCATGGCCGGAGGCAACAAGGCACAGGCTAAAATGGGGCATGTGAAAAAATAGCACCGACAGTAGCCTGCATTTGATTTCAGCAAGAATGCTAAAAATGTGGGTCATATCATTTGCTTTGAGCACTAAATCCCAGATACATTTTTTAAAACTTTGCTTACCATAGCTGCTCTAAACGTTTGCTTCTTGTCTGGAGTGTATAACTAAAAGGTTTAACTAAAGGTTAAGATATTTCATTAAAAAACAGTCTCCGAAGCAAAGACCTGGTGGTGCTTTGGGGTCAGAAATTTTTAATCACGCAGGAAACCCAATATTATTCCCCTCCTGCTAACCTTTCCTTACACTTTTTATAGTCTCTCCCCTTACCTTGCCCCAACACCACACCCCTCTTTCCCCACTCCTGTTCACTCTCTCAACCAATCTTATATTCCACAGCCTCTGGTTGCCTCCCACTCTGCACACATATTCATGAATGCAAGTAGCATCTTCCCAACAAACAAGTAACAGGGAAGAGGAAGAGAAGAAGTGAAGGGAAATGTGAGATCTCTTAAATAAATAATAATATTCACACTCTTAGGCAAACCTCAATTTACAGATTCAAGTGCTTTGGGAAAGTAAGTGGTATTGGCTCCTTTATTATTCACAGACAGTTTAAAGACATGTTTAATTTTAAGAAATCCATTGTTTTCTTCCTACATGATTTGTTAACTCTTGGCTGACACTGGGCATGGTGTTGTTGGTAGCAGCCAGCTGAGCATGTTTGCAGTGACGAGAAGCTTCATCTCACCTTTCCCACCTGTGCCCTCCTCCTGCGCCTGCGTTGGACAGCCTGCTGGCCTCTGCACGCTGCCTACCGAGCAGCTGCTCAGGTTGCACGGCCACCCTTACTTATCTTCTCCCCAAATGAATTCTGCCAAAAAGGCAGATTTGAGAGTCACATCAGACGAGGAATTTTTGACAAAATGTACAGTCTCCCAAGAACATACTACTCATTCAAAGGCCATATGCCCTAATTCTGTACAAAAATGTACATTCCAAATAAAGTATTAAACACCTCAAACTCCAGGTGAAAAATTACAAGTTATTTCATCAATGACACTGTTCTGTACTTATTGTTGCAAAATGCTTGCCAGTATCTCCTTTCTGAGCCTTCATGCATGAAACAGCTTTTGGACAACTCTGGGTGACTTACCTAAAGGCGATCTGTTGCCATAAGGTGAGAGAATAAATCTCTTTTCTTTGAACTTACTTTCCATACAACTAATTGCTCAACTCACTAATTCTGTACAGGTCATTAAACTAGATCTGCAAAATTAACAGCAAAATCAAACTAGCTGGTATGCAAGAAATATCAGATACAGTAACTTTCCTTAAGATATCATTCGTACGCAATTACCCATGATTATTATCTAATACAAAGGTCTTTGAATGTGTCTGGAGAAGGGCAACAAAGATGGTGAAAGGCTGGAAGGAATGTCCTATGAGGAACTGCTGAGGACTCTGGGTTTGTCCAGTTAGGAGAAAAGGAGGTTGAGGGGTGACTTTATTGCTCTCTGTGGCTTCCTGAGGAGGGGAAGTAAAGAGAGAGAGCGAGCTGATCCCTTCTCCTTGGGACCCAGGGACAGGACACATAGGAAGGGTTCAAAGGTGCACCAGGAAAGGTTTAGACCAGACATTAGGAAGTATTTCTTTACCAAAAAGGAAGGCCAAACCCCAGATCAGGCTTCCTAGAGAGGTGGTCAATGCCCCAGGCATGTCAGTGTTTAAGAGACAGTGGACAATGCCCTTAACAACATGCTTTAACTTTTGGTCAGCCTGAATTGGTCAGGCAGTTGGACTAGATGATCATTGTAGGTCTCTTCCAACTGAGTCCATTCTATTCTATTCTGTTCCATTCCATCTCTGCCAGGATAATCAGGAAAGGAATCCAAGTCAAGTCATGTGCGAGGACAGCCCTCTCCTGTGTGAGCACTGCAGTAATTTTCTTACTGCATTAGGCAAACTAGTCTTGCTGCATAGTTGAGAGATCTTGCAATTAGAAGTGTGCCAAACATCAGAAAAATTGTCTCCTTCTTTCACAGCAACTTCTCTCAGTGATGCCTGTGCCACATAAACAGTTTTGATCCAGTCCTGCTGTCGCCCGTTGAAACTGTGGATTCTTTAGGAGGATTTTATTCTTGGAAACATGACATTGTACATGGTACAAGAACCATTCCCACTCTCCTTGCAGTATAAACTGGATATAAGTCCTCAGCCTTAAGTAACACATGAATAAATGCAAGGGTTTTTTTCTTTAAATATTATCCCCAGGAATTTTTCTATAGAGTTCAGGTGCCCATCTTCAAGATGCATGCAGTGAGTGACTTCACTAGAATAAGAAGACATAACTTCTTGTAAACTTTTGAAAGATGAAATCTCCTATTCACACACAATTACAGCTCCTATTGACTCAGAAGCGTACACGTGTGTGTGTAAGGCGTTATACTGACCAAGGCACGCAGGCAGTAGATGCTTTTTAATTGTTTACAGTTCCTCCTTTTACACAAATTATTTTAGCTTTATAAGAGGTAATTAAGGGAGTAAAAAGACCAACACTTGCATTTACAAAGGAAGGCTGTAATAGACACAAGGCAAACCTGAAGAGGAACCCAAGACAGAAAGCGTTTCCTCTTGTGTAGGGCTTTTGCTGTTTGCTTCCCTTAAAGGACAGAAAGTGATGTGCTTTTATTGCAGCTGTGCCTCTTTATATGGAAAATTATAGAATCATAGAATGGCTTGAGTTGGAAGGGACCTTAAAGATTGCCTAGTTCCCACCTCTCTGCCGTGAGCAGGGACACGTTTCATTAGACCAGGTTTCTCAAAGCCCCATCCAACCTGACCTTGAACAGCTCCAGGGATGAGGCATTCACAGCTTCTCTGGGCAACCTGTTCCAGTGCCTCACCACCCTCATGGGAAAGAACTTCTTCCTGACATCTAATGTAGACCTGCCCTGTTTCAGTCTAAAACCATTGCCTCTTGTCTTGTCACTCTCTGCTTATAAAAAATCCTTCTCCCTCTTTTTTATAAGGCCTGGAATCTATAAGAGCTTTTCCTACTGAGTATACAAAGCAGAACTCAAAGGTATTAAATAAATATCCAAACCTTTGGGCTCAGTGGTGGCAGGAAAATGCCAGCAAAAATTCTCGACAAAGTGTTCTCTGTCCTGTTCTTAAGCTGAATTCATGAAACAGGAATTTGAACATTTCTTGGAAATATGGAGCAATACTTCAAGGACATCTGAATTCAGTATTAGCAATCTTTCCTAAAGGAAACAGATCTAAGCTTTGGCTGGTTGCTCAAGCTCAAAGAGGAAATACTACAGCAAAGATCATCTTCCTGCTTTAAAGAGTGGATCATGTTAGCTTTTAAAAGCTTTATGAACAATTCCTCTGGACAGGGAAATATAATTTTATCTCTCTAAAAAATTAATTGATAAACCACTGGCTATATAGTTTGGCTGCTCTTTAAAGCCTCTTCAGACTTAGGCCCAGATATTATGCTTATTAATAAGCTGGAGTTTTCTGGCATAATGTGACCTAATTAAGCTCTTGCTTTTAAGTCTTGCTAAGTATCTCTATTAGATAGCAGAAACACAGTCTTAATAATCATTTAATGCATTATCATTGAAGTTTATGCACTTTCAATAAAAATTATACTTTTTGCAAACCTATGACTTCCATTACTTTAAAATTAAGTGTTTCTTTGTTTAAGCAACAAGCATAAATTAGTTCAGCGAGAAGACAAGAATTGCTTCTTAATTGTACTGGAAGAACTTTTTTTTTTAAACCTGAAGGTAACAAGTGTCATTTTGCATATATTAAGATTTAAACAGGTGCTTCTGTTACAGCTGATGTGTAACTCAAGACTTTCAGAGTTGTAAAACTGTAACTTTATGCTAATTTATATAAATAATGTATAGCCCATTTACAATACGTTACGTGCTGTCCTTGATCCTCACACCATGCTTGGATTGGTCTGCTATTTTTTTATCAGCTCTGTCTCCACAGGCCTCGTAAACTGTTACTGGTTCCAGGAAATAAGATTTGACTTACCAGCCTTCTCCCCTGTCAGTCACAGCAAGGGTTTGCACATGTCATATTCCACAGAGCACACTGTTTTGTTATTAGGTGAGTTTGGTTCTTTATTTGAAAAATACTGTTGAATAAAATAAAAAAGGATGAAGTACAGAGCTTGTGATATTCGGAGATAGTCACAGCAGACATTTCAGAATAATTGTTACGTATGACTTTTCCACAGTCTGAAGCCCTTGATCAGATTTAATTGTTCCATGCTTGCGGCTGTTCTTTTCACTGAAACTTAGCAGCAGGAATAACAACCAGGATTCTTTTTCAGCCCAGGTGCATTAAGGGCAACAGGGAACACTGTGCATGGGATGAAAGCCTGTCTGAGGCACCCACTGTGAACTGCAGCCTGCCGAGACAAGCAGCGATGGGGATGCAGATGAGACAGAGCTGCCCACCTGTGCTCAGGGACCTGGACAGGTCCCTGCTCCCTCAAGGAGGACAAACACACACTCCAACAGGTACACAACAGGGTTCTGGCAGCAACTGAGCATCAGTTTCTACATGTGGTGTCTTGGGAAACACATGGCTCTTTCTCAGGAGTGAATAAATAGTGTCGTGAAGTACAAGCCCTGGGAAATGGGAAAACAGGAACACAGCAAACTGCCAAAATTTCCAGTAGAGTTTACAGTATGATTGCACATACCAAACAAGTGCACAAGGCTAGATCCAACTCCCCTTTTGCACATAGAAGTAGTCCACATAAATGTAGTTTCCAGTTGCAGTGTGTCTTTCATGTGTGTGATACGTCATGCACTGGCCTGCAAAGCTGGAAGTACTCTTACGTAGCTGGATATTACAGAGATGAAGACAGCAAACCATCACAGCAAAGGGTAGCATGAAGAAGGAGAAATAGCTTTTACAAACCATTTATTTGTAATATCAAGCATGCTATTGTTTCTCTTTTACTGACTTACTGGTATTTCCTCTGGAAAGTCACTAACTCTTTTTCTCAGTCCCACCGTTTCTGAAAGGTGTCGTATTTCCTATGTGGCAGATTCAACTACTGGTCTTGCATTTTGAAAATTAAAACAGACCATAAAATGTCATTAATGCAAAGTCAGCATGATCTGTTCAGGAGGCATATGGAACAGTTTCCAGCTTTTGTGTAATCTGTAAACAAAATACATAAGGCTAATTATGCCTGATAACAGTATAATAATATCTGATGTTTGCAGAGTGCATTTCACATTAAAGGGAATCAATCTGTTAAAGATGTAAGATATATGTTGAAGATGTAAGATTAAGATAGCTATGAATGGTTAAGTGTAATTTCTGGTGAAGGACAAGATAATGTAGCCTGGGACAGGTGCCATACCTTACACGAGATACTGACTCATCTCTGCAATCTTTGTTTTAAAGTTCCTGTTTCAGGTGGTCCTGAGCTTAAAATTGTTCTTTGAAAGGGAGGAGAGGGAGATGCCCATCTGAACAACCATTTCTGAGAATTTTCTGTCCTTGAAATACTTTCTTAAAAGAAATGGTTCTGTGGCTGTTTCATCCAGGCCAGTAAGCACAGGAACATTGGGGTGGCCAGTTTGAGATGGCTGCCAAACTTCCTGCTGAATTCTTCAAAATGCCACCTTTCAGTCAGGTGACAGCATCATATCATCTCCACCAGCGGAGCAGCTTCCTCTGACTCCCAGTGGCCCCTTGGTCTCCAGGTCAGGCTGCCTGCAGCGCCCTAGCTCCTGCTGCCGCCATTTGAAACAATACCTGGGCTTACACAAGCTTCAAGGTGACGGTGGAATCCTCCCCGCTCTAGCGACAGCCCCCGCTGGGATGTTTTGCTTTGAACTGGATCCCCTAAAGCACCATAAGTGCAGAGAACTCCACCACCAAACCCCTTCCTCCTCCTTCTGCCCATATCTCACCCCCTCTCAGGGCAGCTTGAGTACAGCAGCCACAGCTCTCTGGCACTGCCAAGAGAAGGGAATTCGTTGCGGCTGGGAGCAGCCATGGGAATCACACTGCTCCAAGTGCAGTGGGCGGCTGCTGCTCTGAAGGATGCAGGAGCAGCCCAGCACATCAGTGCTGCTCACTCCAAGCAGTTGTCCCAGCACAATGTGCCAGCACCCGCCAAGGGACAGCATCCTCTGGGAACAAACTGGGGTTCTCAGCTCGGTGATGAGGAGGAGTTGGCAGGGCCAGGAATGGCACAGCATGGGCACTGAGCCCCATAACTGCACATCTGACAGCAAGGCTGTGCTCTGCAAGGAGAGGCATGCAGGGGGATGGAGGGGAAGCAGGCTGAGGTGCTCCCTGCTGTTAGTGTAGGAGCTGGTCCTCACCCCCAGCCACCGGCAAATCCAGCTGTACTGTGATCTGCTGCCACAGAGAAATACGCACCAGCTCTAGCGAACAGGGTGAGATGTGCAGCTCTCATCCTCTTCAAAGGGTTTACAACTTGCCAGTAGGAATGAAAGCTCACGGGCCTGGAGGTTCAGGATGTAACTTGCACATGCTTAGTTTAGTCCACAGATCCTGGTGATACAGTAAATTCTTCACAGATAAGAAAATGCACAGGGTTTTTTGTGGGCTTTGGTTTGCAGGAATTGCAAGATGTGTTTTGCGAGATAACCTCTATCTTATCTTTATTTTTTCTGTTCTAAATTAGAACAGTCTGGATGCTAAAGCCATTTCTGCCACAATATTAACTCCACAAGGCAGAACAAGCCTCACTAAAAGAATTTTAGCCTTGGCCTGAGATTCAAGGAGTTAAAATGTGGCATTAGAGCTACAATAGAGTTTCTAGCACTGGAAGATAACTCCTTCTACACTGTGGAAGGTGGGGAGACAGAAATGGCTAGATAAACTACTCTCCCTACTATTCTCCTCCTAAACTACTCTCCTTTCTCTGGCTAAAGCAAACAATGGTTGACTGCTGATGTTCTTGCCATCCACTCATTTTGTATATATATTTAGACTGATTTCTAGCGTTGCAGTCCTCGTGGTTTTTCGGTATGATACTCAGGACCAAGACCAAGTGACTGATTAATGCCTCTCAGATACTTCTTCACCAGCATCACACTTCTCACACTACTACTTCTCCAGATTTAGGTATACTTTTTTCTGAGAATATATTCACAGTTTCACAGGAACACAGATAAGGAAGTCAGCAGGACTAGAAAATAAATGTTTTTATTCAAAACATTTGTGGGTTAATGCATCCCACCACCCAACTTTCTGTTTTATCAACCTCCATATGTTCATAATTCTCGTCTGAATTTCTTTTCTGAGGCCTTGCACATTACAACATGCCTGCGTTGTTTTGATCACCATTTTCTCCGTTCTTTCACTGATAACATGCTACACTTGCTATTTCCAGTTCCGTTATCTCCCTCCTGGGCTGGCAGCCATTAAAGCCATCTGACCCACATTCCCTCTGACCTTTATTACAGAATTTCTTCTCCCAGATGACCTGTCTCCCCAGAGCACTATAGTCATTTCAGGTATGGTCTATATATTCCCACACTCCTGGCCCTAATTGCTGCCATGTGTTTTCCCCCTGCAAGAGAAGTCTTTTTTTCCTTTTTCCCCTCAAAGATGCATCATTAACCTGGTGATCAACAGGACACACATACCCACATCCCCACATTTCTTTTAGTGGTAAAGACAGGGAGAGACCATTTGAGGCATGTTTAACAAACCCAGTTACCTAAAGCACATCATGGAGTAGATCCTCCCTGCCTAGGGGTATAAGCAAAGACAAATTATCTGCTATTCAAAGACAAAATACATGCCTATCATTTTCAGAGACAGAAAAGGCTTATATGGAAGATTTGTTCTGTTTTACAGTCGTGAGCCTTTTGAGGTTCTAGGCTTTTGAACATAGTAATACTTTATAAAAAATCCATTCTTAAATTCCCTTTCTTAAAGTAGATCTTGAAGGTAAGAACTGCCTTCCAGAGCATGTCATCACCTCAGCTGTCCTTACAACACACAATAGCATATAAGAGCACACTGTATTTGAGATTGCATGTGCAGCATGAAACTCACCAGCATTCACCCAAGGCAATTGCATAAAAAGCAGTGTTTCCTGAGAAAAAAAGCCTGAGAAGCAAAATGGGGCATGCTTTTAGCCATTACAGTAAATAATACTTTCCTACCTACAGCAGAGAAATTTTATTGAAGTGTGTCATGCAGAGCAGCTGGCATAGCCTTCACCTGGTGCAGCCTTCGTCTTGTGCCAAGTCACACAGTCACAGCTCTGGAAGGTGCCTGCTCAAATCAGGGCACTGCTCACAGCCAAAGTCAGCAATCAGAGCCAGCTCAGGATGGCTGCCAAACCTGCAGCCACAGGTCTTCTACGCCCACCCTGAAATGAAAAGGCCAGGTCAGAGGCCTTTCCTCCTCCAAGGAGGAGGAAACCAGTCCATAGACCTTGAAAATAAAACCAGAAGGTGAAAAAGCTCATAGGAAAGTCCTCCCACCTTTCCTGGACACCTGGTCAGGTTGGTCAGGCTTGCCAGCACAACTTGATCCTTGTCCCATACAGAAATCACTGGGTAGGAAAACCAGTATGTCAGCTCTCAGAAATTCTGAGAAGAAGCAAACAACTCTAAATCCCTCTACCTTTAAGCCCTTTCAATCAGCTTTGGGTATTTTGCATTTGATTCAAAACATCTTGTGTAATTTACTACTTATGTTACAGACTTGTATTCAGCAATAGTGTACATAAAGGTAGTCAGGAACTTGGAATGGAAGTTAGGTGTGTCAAGATGATTGTCACAGCTTGATGGAACAACATAAAAATTCTGTGTCTTATTGGCCATATGGCCAAATTCAGGGCTTTGTCATTTGAGCACTTCAAGAGAAATGGGAGCAGATCATTCAAGTTGCCTTTCTGAAGTATTCCATAAAACCCAAGGAGTCATGAAAGGAGGTTAGAGATGGAGGTGGGTGTTTGGGACCTTCAACTTATTAGAGAATGCTGATTCATCCAAATTCTTTGTGGTTCATACACTTTATAACAATAAAACTTCTGAAGGAAAGGTTCTTGGACTGAAAATTGCTGTGTTGTTCAAAAAAGAGGCAAGATTTGTAGGATGTGAGCCCAGAAAGCTTAGTTCATGAGTAACTCCCAGTAAGTCTTGACTGTACATTCCCTTCTAACCATGGCTGTCCATGCAGACACCTATGGACAGGGTCACTGGAAGAGCAGCTACTGGGGTCAAGAGCTATTTGAGATAATTTTCACTTGAAAAGATTAGGAGTTGATAACCCGAGCAACTCCGCAGCAGAACTGGCAGAGACAGCCATCTGTCAGGGGCCTGAAGATGCACCTCATTTAGCTAACCTGGGTGCCCTTCATACAATGAGAAGTGACCAAAAATTTCAGTAGTAATCAGCGTATTGAATTTTTATGTTTGACACCAAATACCAATTGCCTGGTTAGTAAGACTAAAAAAAAACCGTAATAAATTAGAAATGTATTTTTTTAAATTAACCTTGTGGTCAGAAAATGGTTGCCCATATCAGACTAGTATCACTCTTTGAGGATACTGAGGGCCCACATGTAAAATTCTGCATCCTAATAATAGCAAGCCACAGCAAAGATTTTTAATTTTTTTTTTTAAACTCAAACATTTATAAGAAAACAAAATAAAGGTCATAATAAATCAAAGTTTAAAAGTTAGAAGTTCAAAGAAGGCAAGGAAGAGAGGAAAAAAATAATGGGTATAGCCAATAATTAGAGTACCATGTGAAGAACGTAGTTAAATACAAAGCTTACTAGGCTTTTAAATAGCCCAAAATAAACAGATGTACAAAGTCATTTCCAATTTTGATCATTTCCTTAAACATGTCTCTTCTACTGACTCATAGGAGTAATTTGAGGACAACACTTTTAAGAGATGATCCTATGGAAACATATCCCTCATGCTGTTGCTTGCCATATATTTCAGATATAAAAGCAAAGCCATATGACAATTACACCTTTCTTCGAGCACTAGTTTACATTAAAATTCCCTTTTCTCATTTTTATGATTCAGATGTTTAAACCTGATTAGATTTAGCAGTGACTGTTTATAAGAATAACAAGCAATTGCCAATAAAAGGTAAAAAGTACTTATAGCTGTGATGAGTATCATCAAACAACTCAGGGATCTGTGGAATTTAATGGCAGTATTAAAAGCTGGTATTTCTAGTGACATAGACCAACAGGTAAGTCCATTGCCTTTCTAGTGCTGATCTTAACTTTCTCTCTTTAGAAAAATGCAGCTTCTCTGTAAATCCTTTATTTTTAGTTTCTAGTCCTTCACAATCAATGGAGAGAGACCGGCTTTTCCAGAAGGTGTTCAGAAGATAGCAGCATACCACAGCACTCCTAAAAAAACTGCTTTTTTTTCTCTGCTAATTGAAGAGGCAGCTTACAAAAGTGCTTATTTGAATTCTTTCCCGAAACTCATTTTCTGAACTAAACCGGTACACTGTGACCCCTGCTGACAGAAGGGTTACGTCAGGACAAGAACTCTGCTATCTTGAGCTCCCAGAAGGCAGTGATAAGTATCTTCCCTGTCCACTGGACTAGGCTGAAGGACTTGATGACTTTAGACACAGCAGCGGTGAGTCTTCTCCTTGGCAAGATGGGGCTTCCTGAGCAAAGGCAGTGGGGTAAGGCCAGAATACAGGAAAAGAAAAGCACTATGAATATTAGGAAATGATCCCTCAAAAAAAAGAAAATGTGGGGGAAAAAATACACACCATGTTTCCGGTTAGGATGCAGGCTAGACCCCAGCCTGGACTCAGTGTCTACAAATGACCTTCACAGAGGTGTGAGATATATTCACGTGTTCAGTGGAGTCAATATTTAGGTTTTTTGATCTACTGTCAAACCAGCTCCAGAACTGAAACAGTGCAACAGCATCTCCCAAGGAGTGCTGCAGGGAGGACATTGTAATTAGTCTGGACACAATCCCATCCTACAGCAGCAATAGTCTCCAGGTGCCCCCGCACTGTGGCCGCATTAGGGCATTGAACCACACTGATTTGTCTTGGAGAGTTCTGCTGGGATGATGCAGAGTGCTTGGCAAACATCAGCAGTTATTGGCAGGGTGAAGAAATATTGGATGTTGACTTTTCATTTACACAGTTCAGGAAAGAAATGCCGTGGGAAACTCAAACAGGCTAAATACTCAGGAACTCTCATTTATGTCTGACTGTTGATTGTACATACTACAGAAACCTCAACTTCTCCTCTGGTGACGAACAGCATGCAAGGATGAGGAGATTACAAGCCAACTTCCTATGACTGCAAGAGAAAAAAAAGAAGGATAAATTAGATGTTACTTTTAAAATAATGTTTCTTTCCCTTTTAGTCAGGGATTTACAGTTCTATACAGTTAAGATCCAAAACCAAGCCAAACCTAACCAATATCTCTTGATATCAAAGAAGTGAGAGGAAGACTAGATTCAAAATAAAGACACCCTAAAATATGAGTTTCTGTTCTAACTCCACCGTTTTCGTCTTTCTGCAGTAGTGGAACTTTTTAGGCTGAAAAAATTAAAAGGCATAACAGGCTCCTGGTCAAGGTAAAGGGTAATCCAGTTTCATTGTTTGCACTAGCTCAAGTTTCTATGTTGAATTTTCTGTAGTTAATTTCTGCTATTTCTGAAAGAATCTGAAAGAGGTTGCATCAGCTTTTAAGGAGCTGTACCTGTTGCTCTGGATCTACGTGTATGTTGCAAAATTCTCTTACGCTTCTTTTAACTACTCTCAAAATTCAACTTGCCTTCTAAAGCAGTTTCCTTTATTCCAGAAGTAGCATTAAGGCTTTAAATAGATACTTTTACCAACTGCTGATCAGCAGCATGTCTCAGGCTCCTTGCTTGCTTATGTTGGTCTCCATGAATTGCTGGAACAGAGCACAGAGACCTCTGAGGCAGTAGAAATTCAGAGTGATTGGTGATGCCACCACACCAGTGCTAAGCAGTGTCTGAACTAGCAGGTCGTACGGGATGGGGTGCAGCATTTCTGTAGTGCACCTACCCTGATTTTGGCTCCAAGCACACAGCTCTGTGCAAAGGCACTGTTTATGAACAGATGAGCTGGAGCTGGCACTATTCAAGTCTTTTTTGTGCCATCACTTAGTGTCTGGTGCAGGCCTGTCCTCTGTGAATTAGAAGCCAAAAATCCACAGACATCTAATGAGACTGCTTTTGACATTACCAAGGGCTTAATTTTACTGTGACAAACACTCATCTTCTGGCCAGAACAGGTAAGTTACAGGCACACACGAGGAACCACAACAGCGCACGTTCCAGGATACTCCTTCAGTGTCCCTTATTATCTTAGCTGTTCATGTGGCTGATCACCAACAGTCTTCATGTCTCTGAATATAACTAAAATATATAATAAAGCAGTATAATAACAACAATATACATATAGAATAATTTAAAAGAGTTCCATTAAAAAAAATTAGCAATTAAAATAAAAATAAAAGCTAGCCTTGTAGGAGAAGAGGCAGGGGTGGGATTGCAGGCCGTGAGAGACAGATCTCCAGACTTGTGTTGCATGGGCAGCAGGGCTCCAGAGTCACACTTGGCAGCTGTGCAATTTCCAGAACAACAGAGGATGCTCCTAATTAGCTGATGACAGGCTTAACCTCTGAGGCATTGGTGGTGTTAAATACTGTAATGTAGGCTCCATACACTTGCTTGCACTTCAGAACAAAACTCTTGCAGAACCATCCCTCTCCTTTTCCGTGGCTCTATAGCTCTGCCATTCACTCGCTAAGATTTTCACCAAACACAGGTAGTAAATTTTCTCCATCATTTATAACACTCGTGCTTTAAGGGCTTTGCTAAGAGCAACTTGTTTTGCTCTTGTGTTTTCTCCTCTGTGCTAATAACCTCATGGCCAACAAAACAGGTGGAGCTGAAACACAGCTCCAGCAGAAAAGTGATGTTAATGGACTCCCCCCATTTCACAGAACGGGAAAAGAACATGAAAAAGGAGTGCCAGAATATATTAATATATATATATATAATATAAAAAATATATAAATATTTATATATAAAATATATAAATAATTTTTTACATCAGCTCTCCTTCTACTTTGCAGTATCTGAATGATCAAATGCCGCCAGCTGAGATGGCACTGAACCACAGGTAAAGACAAAAGCTGAGACGCCTCAGGTTTTTCTGGCCTCTGATAATGTCAGAATTTGCAGACAAAGTCTTGAACATCAAAACTTGCTTCATTCCTGAGGAAACAACTTTATGATCTAATTAAAAAAATTGTTTTGTTTGGAAAGCTTGTTAGCTTTCCAGATAAAGTCAGCTTAGCTGTAAACCTACCTATCAAAGTTTTATTTGATTGCAAATAAAAAGGCCAAGCGAACACCAGCCAAATAAGAAGACTTACATACTCAGGGTTCCCAGATTCTCTCTTTATTTTCTTTGGCTTTAAAGTCGTGATTATTCATTACTATTTTTAGCGCCAGCCACATGCTTCTCTGAATATTAAAGAAACAAGCAGCATCACATTCCTACAAGGAAAGGAAAGTCAGACAATACAGCACCCCAGCCTAGTTCCTAGTATGGAAAGAGTGAGTCCAAGCAAATGAATAATACCCCCTGTGAAGTTTGCAGGTACTGTGCCTTGACCAGACATGTGCAGGTACAAGCTGGCGTAGAATTGGCCCCAACCACCTTGATTCCTGGGCCACTGATCAAAAGGCATAGTTTTCGGTCAGCAACACCAGCTCCCCACCCACTGATTTCTCAGGAAAGAGCTGGAGCTTCCCCCTTTGCAAAAAGAAAACCATATCAAGAGAGACAGCTCTGGATAGAACAGCCTTTGCAAGAAACAGCTTTGAAAACAACAACAAACAAACAGCAGGTTTTAAAGCTGTATAATACCCAGCACTGCAGGTATTTGCAGTGCTGCCCAATTAAGCGCTGCATGCTCAGGATGTCTAAAGTATAGGTGTCATTTTGGAAAACTGAGAAAGTTGAGGGAGTACAAACCAGCCAGCACTGGTTTGCATAGCAGACATTGCAGGAAAGAGGGGCAAGTGAAAGGCTGCAGTTTCATCTCCTCACTCACAGTAAACAGCCCATTTCTCACTCCAATAGGAGTTAAATCAGCTGCCCTAGAGAAAAGCTATCTCAACAAAAATATCAGAATATAATAGATGTATTTTCCATTTGTAGACCTGGACTTGCTCCAGAAAGATAAGATGAAACAGTCCCTTAAAAAATCAGGAAAGGAGAACCAGCAAAACACTTGGGTGATTTGCCCCTGGTGGAGAAAGAAGCAATGGCACTGGCACTAGTTTATTTGTAAGTTAGAGACTGCCATCCATTCTGCTTTCTCCTCCAAACCAGAGACTGCAGGTGCCATACCTTGTTGTCTAATTGTGATGATAGTTTTAGTTGTTTCAGTGCCTGAGAACGCATACTATAACCCTGAAATACATTCAAGAAAGTGTAGAGATCCATAGAAGCAACAATTGAGGAAAAAATTAGTATAGATAGTATAGATTAAAAAATATTATTTATTATCTGTTCTGATTTGCAGAGCTGCAGTTTCTGAACTTGACCAAATAACATCATCAAACCCATAATTTTAGATTAAGTTGAAGCATCTAGTATATAGAAAATACTTAATATTGGATAAAGAGACCAGAAGATGAAAAAGCCAATAAGTACTTGAATTGACTGTTTCCAGGTAAATGGTCCTCAGTTAAAAACATGAATGGCACACCAAGCCTCTCTGTCCTTCATTAAGATCTTGAATATTTTTCCTCATACAATGAAATTAAGTATCTGGTACTAATCAAATTCTGGTTTGAGTATCCTTAAAACTGTGTCTGCCGACCTGCCAAACTGAAAAAAAAAAAATTGTAGAAAAAGGAATTTAAGGGCAGAACAAGTAATTTTTCCAAGATAATTTTTTACTTCAGAACTGAATGCTGTGGTCAAATCCACGTACAAATCAATTTTTCATTTTCTGTATCCATTCTAGTATGCTTACAATTAGAAGATAAATTTTAATGGCTTTTAAATTGCAAATAGACATTCACAGATAAGAAATACAAATTATGCTATAATGTGGAAGAAAAAATCATTGCAAAAATTAAAGAATAATTTCTATGTCTATTTGTTTTGTCCTACAGTTTCTCCTCCATTATTCACTTTACACATTCCTACTACCAGACCTTTCCCATGTCAAGTAAATGTGTTTACATTGAAGAATATGACAGCAGTGGTTGACAATAGGTAGGTGTACTAACACCCTTTTCCCATAGCTGGTAAAGTTTTGATTCATCTCCACCATGTATTTCTATTTGAAACTGCATTGCCTGTGACCATCTGGTATCACCTATGGTGGCTGATAGTCAAAGACTTACTTCCCCACAGGCAAACAACTGGATCACACAAACCTTGCTCACACTCAGCTCTGTTCACCACACCTCAGTTATAATATCACCAGAGATGCACTGAAAGACTACATATTCCTACCAGATAGAGCAAATCAATACCGTTGCCATAGAAATAATGCAATCCCTTTGCCTAACCATGAATTTCCGTGAAACAACAGATGAAAACCAAGCACCGGTATTTTTACTGTACTTGCTTTTTTAATCTTTGTCCTTTCCAGAAAGTGTTTACATAAATAAATGAAAAGGGTGCTCAGTAATAACGAGAGCCAGGTTATGCACAGGGTCTGCAGAGGAGACAGAGGGTGTGACAGGTGCCCCTGCCCCCAAGCATGAGAGCGGTGGGGCTGGAGCCCGCAGGTGCTGCAGTTCTGCACCACCAGCATAGCCTGCAGCAGGCACCTGGCCTGCCCTGCACAGCACCTGCCAAGCACCCTGCACCTCCAGAAACTGCAGTGGGAGAGACCAAAAAGCCCCACCACATGCAGCAGAGCAGCCATCCACGTTAGTCCCTGATGGGTGAGCAGGCAAAGGATTTGTAAGGGGGGGTCCCACACTGGTGGCAGTGCTGCAGCCCCAGGTTTGTGAAAGGTTGGCTACTCCAGAAACCGGATTTCTCAAACTTGTTTCTGTTATGTCTACACTTACTAAACAAGAGGTATTGGGCCACACCCTACCTCATGCTAGGTGACATTCACATGTAATGCAACATCTAATTTCATGAAACCTGTCTTGCCAAAGTTTGCAATGACCTCAGCCGAGGTGCTGCATTCCCACCTTCCTTTGACACAGTCGCCTGCTCTTCTGCTGAGTTATGCTGCCTTCCTTTCCCTTCACTGCCAGCCTTCTGCTTTTTCTTTAACTCTCCTACAGTTCTCATAAAAGGCGCTTGCCTTTCCAAGTCCTCTGCAATTCTCCTCCACTTTCTATTAGCATCCTACAAATCTTTGATCTTGGTTTCTTTCTTTTCACCTTTAATAATTTCTCCTAGAATCCTGAGTGCAAACAAATTACGGCTACAATGTTCATCTCACCGATGTGTTAAGAAGTAGAGAAACTCTTACTTTTTCTTTCTGAAGTTAGACTCATTCACAAAATAAAGATAGCATCTTGCATTAGAGAGCTTCTCCCATGTTTTGATGATTGGTTTTGTATACGACTTCCCTAAAATTTCATGTACGGTATAAAACATTAACCAAGACAGAGCTACTACTGAGCTGAATTAATTTGTGTTCTTAAAATATGCACTTCAATTTCATAGAATCACAGAATATCTGAAGTAGGGAGGGACCCATAAGGATCATCGAGTCCAACTTCAAAAAGCTGGAGAACAAAACGTGACTTGGTAGCATATTATTTAAGAAATTATATGGTGTATAACAAAGACTTACAAGTAAACGAGAAGCAGCATAACTTTTACACATGCAGGCTTAACATGGGTGTATTTTGGCTAATGAGTTCTTGCTACAGGCTTTTTATGTTTTCAGATAATTCCTTGAGAAGCACACCCGCAGGTTACCTACAGAGATAGCTGTCAAGTGCCCTGCTCTGGGCATTATGAGCACGGAAATAAGGAGCTACACCCATTGTGAGACAACTCTTGGCCCTTCTGAAACAGGTGTCAAAATCTACTGACCACTCCAGCTGGCTTTTCGTCATCATGTTTAAACTGAATGTAGCCTATTTTTGAAGCTTGGTAGCAGAACAACATGACAGCTCTTAAAAACACCACCAATAAAAAGCAATGATTGATCTTACACATAAAGTCATTTGAGCTGGCTTTATCTCAGCATGGCTCTTAGACTTTGTGCTCAATCATTGCAAAGCGTGCCTCAGCCCAAAGTGGCAGGAGTGACAGCAGGTGGAAACAGCACTGGAGACAGGAATGGGGAAGCCTGGTCTCATTTATTTGTGATGTCCTCAGTGACACTGCCCACAATCAGGAGTGCCATTTAACCTGAACAAAGTTGTGTAGACACAACAGATTGGGAGAGGAAACAGATTTAGAGTCCGGCATGAATTGAGATTCTGTGCCACACAGTTTTCTTCATCCCCTGGGATACAATCCAGCACTCAGGACCTTTTCAGCCTTTCCCCATGTCCAAACTACAGTGCTACTTTCTATTTCAAAGCAGCACACTTGCTTTGAATGGGGGTGCCTGCAGGAATGAGACTTGATATCATGTTATTCACCTCCTAACCCAGAAGCAGCTACAGTCTGTTACAAGAAAGTTGTATATTTTTGTACATCCCTTTCTGATCTTTGCGTTCAGGCAGTGGGTTTTAACCTAAGCATAATGCTCTTTATTATACTAACACTCATTATAGGAAACAAGAACACAGAGATTGAGAAATTATAAACAAGGACCATCAATATTATCTAATGATTCATCTAACCTGGTTTAGGAAGATGTACAACTCATTTAGTATATTGCAGCAGTCGGATTGCCACAAGAGATAATTCCAGACAGTTGACTTCTGCAAGGAAACATTTCCACATTATTTCAAGCTTAGAAAAATATTAAATTACAGAAAAGTATAATTAATCAAATCTGATTACTGATTTCATTAGTGCAGTAACAAATACTGTTATCAGAGTAGGAAAGCACTTCTAAATCACTGGTTTTTAACAAAGATGAAGTTGAGCTCAGAAGTGGTCATCTGAAACTGGACAATTAGACATTAGCTTGGTGAATTTGTTGATTGTCTTTCTGGACTGGCCACTAGCAGCTACCAGCATCTAGCTACAGGGAAAGAACATACAGCCCGTGCAGGGGGGGAAGAGGGCAGGGTGACACTGTGGTGATAACATGTTCTCAGATCAGTGTACATCAGAAATGAAGACTGACCCCTTTGAATACAACAATCAGCTTCTCGAATTTAGCAATCAACTTCTGCAGCAACTGTAGACCCGCATACCAATGACTCCTATTTGTGCTTGAGAGGGTGGATATTACATAGAATTTTTTCATTTGCAGAGAAAAACCCCAGCATTTCATTTGCATTTAGGAAAGAAAAATTTGTACTTTTTAAGACTACAAAATGATAATTTGAGGACCCAGTTTTCCTGTTATTCTTGGGATACACAACTTATATCTGCTAAGTAAATAGAAACAGTGCTTACAACAAAACAATCTGGTTTTTTGGACATGAATAAGTATCTTTTTACTACACATATGCTTACATACACATGCTCAAGTATTCTTTGCAAAAGACTGCTTGATAGCTGCATGTCCAGATTGTTGTATTTCAGGAAAGACAAAACCAAACTAAACAGCAACCATAAAAAATTATTTCCTCACTAACCCATACTGATATGTTTTTGCCAAAACCAGATGAGGATCATGCAGTCCCCTCAAAGAGGAGCTGCTTTTGCCTCCCTTACCTGAGAGTTCCCAGACACAGCCCATTAGCTGGAGCTGGGAACACAAGTTTTACAGCACCAATGTGTCAGCCAGGTGTGGGCTGAGTTCTGAAATTTTTTAAGGCAAGTTGGAGGAGGAGAAAAGTTTGGGTCCTGTCTTCTCCTCCCTCCATCAATTTTACAATCAGCATTAGAATTGCAATTTTCCTTTAGTACCACTTTTTCAGTACAAATGGCATTAATATCGACAAAGCTTCTTGGTAAGTACTTCTATGTCAGCTTTCAGAGTTCCCTTACTGTGTTTGAGGTCAACATCTTAAAAATAAGATGAAGAAGTTGTTAGTTTTGCTTCGGGAGCAGGAAGAAACTTGCTAGAAGACTCCCTGTCTCTCTCTGCTTTATGACTGTTAAGTAGGGCATATACCTTACTGTCATATTGAATCATCTGAAAACTGAACCCTGACCTCATATACAGGATATTGTCAGACTTAGCTTTGCTTCTGAGATCTTCATTTAATATTGAAACCTAGCAACAGTTCTGACCTCCTAGACATGTGCCTTCATCTTACACTACTTATTCATTTCACAACAGTTACAGGTTCAAAACATTAGTAACATTATCTGTGATTTTTTCTATGTTTAGCCATCTTCTTCCCGTGATGAAGCTTTTGAGCTTCTATTTATTTGTGGTAGGTAGCAGCTTGCCATCATCCCTCCTACACACTTGTAACTCCTTCTCTTTCTCTAGTACCACAGCTGCTGACATCACATCAGGTGTATGAAGACCACCATGAAGGATTGGCCTGGTCACAGGACTCCAGACTAAATTTTGTGCTTAGGCTGTCTGTTTGACTGCTGCTAAAATAGTCTATTACAGGATATAGGAAACCAAGGCCATGACTTTGTATGTTGGGTCTGTTCTATATTTAACAGCACTGCTTTTCAAGATGCACTTGCACACGCACATAGGTAGATTGCAATCCAAAATCAGACTTAAAGAGCATTGTTAGCTTCAATCATAAATTCCACATTGGATCAACAGTGGTTAGTAACTCTGGAAAATCCCCTCCTAGAACAAATAATTCATAAAGCTTGTGGTGTTTGGGGCTCCATATACAAAAAGTACACAGATTACTTTTATCAGTCACAAGAGGGACTGATGGTTTACACTTACTGAAACAACCATGTAAAACAGGTGGAAGGGATGCAAGTGCTTCACCAACTGGCCAGCCAAAGATTTTGGTGTTTCCTCTACAAAATGAACTAATTTTGGACTAATTCCCCAACAGTTAACATTACTTTCATGCACATGCTGTGTTTCTGCTCACACTCCTACCTTTTACTTCATGTCTGCACTTCAGGGACGTTGTAGAGTTCAAGAACTTAAATATTAGCAGTTACATATTCTGAGGAAGCATCAGAAACTGAGGATACATTATGCATCTTACTCTCTTCAGCCTCCTTTGGAGAATGGTTGTCCTCCACCTCTTCCTCTGGGACCACTTAAAGAAGATGAATCAACTCATAACTTGACACGCCTAATTATTACATGCTGCTAATATTCAAGGATGCTGTCAGATAAAGAAGGAGGTGTAGCCTTCATTCAAACATGCTTTCCTGATCTCAAATCAAAGGCCTTCCTTTAATTAGCCATCTAATTAATTTAGGTCAAAATGAGGCTTCACAGGAAAAAGCAAATCCAGATGAGGCATCATAAATGTGCAATTAGAAGTTGTTCACTCATCTTATAATTATGAGATATTTTCAAAGCAATCCTTATAACAAGGCTGAGATCCCCTATTGTTTCTATCAGGAAAGGAAGAAAAAGCTTCTCTAATCATCTTGTTGTGAACTGAATTTATACAGATGTTGACTAAATTAATAAATACAGTAATCTAAAAAGTTTAGAAAGCAATTAAGAGAGATTTTGAAATTATTTAAACCAGCTAAAGTTATTAGAGTGATGGGTAATCAAATTCTTTGCTTTGAAACAGTTCTAGCAATTGTCCTGTATTTCTTGGTTTCCTGATTATTGAAAGGCTGCTCATATTTTTAATTTAGGAACTTCTAACAGGGGGAATCATTAATCCACCCAAAATATCCCATTTCAGCAGTCAGAGATTTGAACTGGATGGGTTTCAATATTAAGTCCAACGTTCAGCTGTATTCTGGTACCAAGTGATGAGTGTTTAACCAATATTTAGCTGCAAGTTTCCCCTTCGCTTTGGTCCAAACTGTCTTTCGGCACACACTG
The DNA here is from genome assembly GCA_013397755.1 of Cnemophilus loriae. NCBI lineage: Eukaryota > Metazoa > Chordata > Aves > Passeriformes > Corvidae > Cnemophilus > Cnemophilus loriae. The sequence continues at coordinate 3,584,063 of VZTF01006691.1, read as the reverse complement.
CCCACTAATCTTGGTGGAAAGGATGGCACGATGAGTGCAGCATTATTTTCCAAATCTTTATTTTTTGGAGACAGCAAAGAGATGCAGCTGAAGGGTGCTTTATTCTCCCAGCTCCAGCAAAAAAAGGTGAATGAGATGAGAAGAAAGAGTGAGCTGCAGCATAGTAGGATTTTTGCAACAGGAAAACTGGCTTGTCTCTCTTCCTTTGCACCTGTCTAGTGCTAATCTCCAAGGCAGCACTGCTTACACAGATTATAGAAATACAGCAAACATTTTTTTAAAAAGAGCAGCCTTCATGCCATGGCTTAGAAGGCAAATCCCTGTGCAAGTGAAAGAAAGGAAAGAAGTATGGCCTCTGTTCCCATCTCTGTTCCCTTTTCTGGACCCCCACAGTCCACCATCTGGGCTAGCACACAGCACACTACTTCAAGTTCTTTCAGGCTTCTTCTGAAAAGCACTTTGATACAGCAACCAAACAACTGAATCAGACACAAATTTAGGGAACCTGATGCTAATGAAATACTCGCAACAATTCTGCTGTTTCACCTGAACCCATATAGTGGTAAACTCATTCTCCCCTCTTGATCCAGGTAATTCAGACAAGCCCCACTTTCAGGTAGAGTTATTATTTCGTGGAGTAGCAGGTTGTAATATCCTCAGGTCATTAGCCTGAAGAAGGTCATTAACCTTTTTCAAAGCAAAAGCTAAATGGGTTTACAGAGAGAAGCAATATTTTGGGGTTTTTCAACCAAACTGTTTCTGCAACAACCTTCCAAAGACTGAAGAAGCACTTCTCTTTCTTAAAGCAACTCTGGGTTTTTTCCCAGCTAAATCTGTTGATCTGATAAAATATAATGATTTCTTTCTACAAATACTGCCTTTCAGAACACCACCAATATATCAAAACTACCACTACAACAAATGAACAGGTTTGATACTAAGAAATCATTCTAGGTTCAACTCTGAGAGAGCATTAAACCTGTATTTCTGAAGTGCCAATAATACAGCCATGGCATTTCAGACTGCACAAAGACAGCACAAATTTTAACAGGCCAAATTAAGTTCTCAGTGAGCAAAGTACATTTCTCCAAAGCACTTTTAGGATGAAGTCCAAATCGTCAAAGCATGGGGCAAGATTCCTGACGCTGGCTGACTTGCACAGCCTTGTATCAGAAGATTCCCTAATATGATGATTAGGACAAGAGAGAAAGTGTAACGAGGCCTCTGGCAGGTCATTAAGCAGAAGACATTGGCATTTGAAGTGTGCGCCTGATATAAAAAAAAACATTGCTTGAAGGCTCCAGGAATAAGTGTTTACTTAAGACAAACAGGAATTCAATAGCAGCTTTTACAGTTAGAAAACAATGAATCCCATAAATATTTTCCACTCATTTAATTTAAAAACAAATCCACTTAATCTGTGTTCTCATTTTCTGCATTTGCTCTCTGTTCTCACTATTGCAAACATTTTAAATAGGTGGAATAGTCTTAGAAACTGACTTTTAAGCAATTACTATGAAGAGATCACTTTATATGTAGAGTAGGATATACACAAACTGAAGGCAGGCTGAACAGGCATAATCTAAACAAACTAAGGGGGAAAAAAAGGAAAAGCCATTCTGTACAGTCAAAATGTATAAGTAATAAGACTAATGGGTAAAGCTGCTTTCTTAAGGACCATATTCACTTCAATCACATGCTCCACCAGCTCCTAGTCTCCCCAGAAAGTACAGGAAACCCATAGAGAGTTTCTGAAATCTGACTTCACAATATAATTCCACTTTTCCCCACCTCTCCTGTTTAAAAAAAGATAGTGGATCTCTGGCTTCTTCTTAACTTCAGTTACTCAAAGAGAAAAATGCTTCTGTCTTTCTTCTCCAGTTGGGCTCTACCACTCTTAACCATCCCAGGTCCAGCCACTCCTAGCTGGGTCTTACAACTGGAGGACCAGCCAAGAAGGCACGGTGATATTCCTGTAGTGCCACGTCACAAATATGGAAATAGGAAAGTATAGGTTTAATCAGAAATCTTAAGTCATAAATATTGTTTTCATCTGAAACAGAAAAGACATAAAGGAAAAACAATAGCATAAAAAACCTTCCATGGTTGCTGTCCCCTGGTACAGGGTTTAAATTCAGCTTTGAGAAAGTAATGAATAGGCCAAGCATCTGGACCTTTAAAATAATTACAGTGCTTTATGTACTAAAATATGCAAATTATCCAGCAGTCAGGAAGTAGTCACCAAACTTCTGAGGCTTTCTGCCCACACAGACCCTCTTCTCCCTTCCCCTTCTGCTACTTTGTCCATTTCTCCTTGTTTTCTGGATGTGAGGGAGCTGCTGCTCCAACGGGGCTATCAACTATCTAGGAAGCCTTGACAAATGCCCAAGCTGCATATACTGTAAGGGCCAACCTTACAATATGTGCACAGTCACCGCAAGCAGGCTGAGGGCCAGCAAGTTTTTTATCCAGAGGCAGCAAACATAAAAATCAAGCATCTCACCAATCTGTTGTGAGGATGCATCAGGTCCATATTTCAGATGTGCTCATAACAACAGCAGCATATGCCAGATGCTTCAGTCCCAGTCTCAGGAAACTTTTCCTGACTGAAGCCCCAGTTTTCAGAGGTACCTTCCTGGTGTGTAGAACCTCTCACAGCCACATGAACCATCCAGTTAGACCTGGATGGTTTTTTTCCGCACATATTCTCACTGTGCTCATCGGAATTATATTAAAAAGAAGGGTCAGGCTGTTCTTTCACCAAAACCAATTCTACTTGATGAAAGATATGATGACATGACTACTAAATGAGTTGCTGTGAGCTGACCAGGGTGTGGATTTACAGCACACACCCAGCTTTCCACAGAAGCTGCCCTTGAGCGTGCCCTCCTCACATGATGCTGTGGTACTGTCACTGCAGGGTGGCCGCTGCACCTGTGCTGCGAGTCCTGTGGGAAGGCACGCAGCAGCTTATTTTCATAAATCCAAACACTTACACTGTTATGCCATAACTTGTTTGTGGGTCCATGTCTGTATCCATCCATCCAGACTTCTAAAGGAACTTGGGCCTTTAGCTTAGCCGATAAACATTTAATGGGTTGACACAAGGCAAGATTGTGTTAAGTCACTGCTTACATCATAAGGATGGCCCTCTAGATTTTCTTTTTTAATTAAGTGATACAGTACAGGCCTTTTAAAGCACAACCCCACCTGACTATGTGAAACTTTTGAGCTAAGCTAATAACAGATGGCCTTATTAGCATGTAGAAACAGTACTGGGCAGGTATTGGGAGTAAGCAACAAGGTGTGCTTTATTTTAATTCACTTTTTTTCAGACAGATAAAAAACTTCAGCTAGATTTTTTTTAAAAGTCATTACATAATTGGCATTGCATTAGTATTATCAGCATTTGCCTGCAACAGTTTGAAAATAAACCTTTCATTATGTCCAGACATGATTTACAGATAAAGTCCTTCAAACAGGAACCCCGTGCTAATTTTAAGACAAATCCTTTCTTATGCCCATATCTGATTTACAGTTAGTTCTGTTCAAATAAAAATGTATGACGCAGATTTCCATTTGCATTCTGCCAGGAACTTCTATTTTTAGATGCAGGTCAGCTTTATACTCCTTTAATATGCCTACAACTCCAATACAGCAAATGGCGCACCTTAGCAAGTTTATCTAACATTCTGTTAGATAAAAAAAATTATGCAGAACTGCTGATGCAATTGTATCAACACTGATAAGAATAGCAAGGTGTTTGGACCTCCTGCTTGATGGAAGTCTGCTACAAGAAATTATTATTTTCTTTTTCCTTTTCTTTTTTTTTTAATTGTATTTTTTTTAATGTGGAAACAAATGAGAAAAAAGTAGCTCTCTGGCTACACTCCATACTGGAACCACATTGCTCTGACACAAAATGTCCTCTTGCATTTTTCAAGCTGGGGCTGCTCCAGAAGTCTTCACTGCCTCACACTGACAAGGCACAAGATCTCATCTCATCAGCTTTGCCCAACCTTGCCTCCACCTGTCTCTCCCATTTCCTCTCACCTCCCACTCTCTACGCTCTGCCCAAATTACTGATGACTGGCCCTTTTGGATTTTTTATCCACTCCCAAATGTGGACTTTCTTATATCCCGCCCACACTTACAGAAATGACCTCTCAGCCAAATATTTCCCCTGCATCAAGGGCACTCAGGATACTCCTGTTCTGAAAAACACTACACTGTTAAAAATTATGGGTATATGTGGAAAACATGAAGTGAAAGGTGCCTTACTTTGTGTCTGATCCTTTGTCTGGCACGTGTTTGGTTGCATAAAGACAATATAGATAAATATGTTGTTAGCTAAAGGAAAAGCTAAAACAAGAAAACTATTTCAGTATGTTCTTTTCCCCAAGTAACAAAACTGGGGCTTGTTCTTCAATAGAAGTGAAAACTTGGTACATACTTGATACATACATATGTTTTTTTCTCTTCCCTTCCCTCTCAAAATATCAAGTCAAACAGAATTTTCTCGATTAGAAAAACAGTTTTTTCTATTTATCTTGTCTTTGTGATGATCTGTAGTTTATATTTTTATGAAATAACGACAACTTCAAAAACATGGATACATAATGAGATGAGCATGCATTTACTACTCCCCCTGAAACTAAAAAACTTAAAATCCAGAGTGTGGAAACACAAACAAAAATGACTTAATTTACTAATTCCAGTCTCCAGAAGGCCTCCGCAGCACAAGTGATGATCGTGCAACTCAAATGTGTGTTTCAGGAATCTGTAACATTCCTTGCTGCAAGCTTCTGGGAAAGAATCAACTTTTTATGGTAAGTTTTTCTTCTATTAGCTAAATGATTCTGAGTTATTCGAAACTATAAATATTTGTCCAAATGTTTACATGACTGAGAAATATTAGGTAAATTCCATCCAAACAATGAAGCAATTTCCCGCAACATGTAACAAAAATAGTGCCTCCCTTACATTTTTACTTCAGTAAATGTCTAAAAGTGATCCCATAATCAGGAATCACAAAGAGAAATGATAGACACTGGGAGGATGGCAACATTTGGAACAAAAACTCTTTTACCATAATGTAGATAACATACGTGTAGGATGATAGACTGTATTCAGTTTCATTTCTCAGGGATGTTCTCACTTATCTATTCTTCTCAAAGCTTCCAAATTACTTCTTGCTTTAGAAAAACAAAACTACTTTTAGAGAATTTCTGATCTCTGGATAAATATTTTTAAATAACACTTGGAAAGCCTACTAGAATGAAAATGCCTTTTTGTCCCCCACTGCTTAGTCTAACTGGCACTATCAAATATTTCCCATTTTATTTAAAACACTTCCATAAACTGAGAAAACAAGATCCTGCAAATGATTATATTTAAAGTAAGCCACACTTCTGACCTAATAGGATGTTGTTTGAAAACAAAAATGCAGTCTCGATCACATTAACGACCAGCTCTTTCAAAATCATCTATTGTAGAACTGCAAGGATTTAAAATTAAACATGAGATTAAGAGCTTTGTCAATGATGCAATAATATAAGCGTGTCCTTACTATTACATGGGTTAAAATTGGAGAACATGAATATGTAGCATGCAGAAAAAAATCAGAACTGAGTTTTACCTGTTACCAAAAGTTTAAGTTAACCAAGGAACCTATCAGATTAAAAAAGTACTGTTTAATTATTTTTGTCATATATCATTTTCTCCATGTTCAGTAATTCTGTAGAAAAAAGTTGAAATAAGAGTGTTACCCATGCAGCTTACAAGCCATCTGCAAGAGTATTTTTTTGAAGTCAGTGCCTGAAATTTTTGCTGGCTACCTATGAGTAATACATTCCCTCACATCTCAAAACAGACCTCCGGCTATCATGAAGCTACAGCACCTTACACCAGCCCCACATTTTCTGTGGGCTTTTAAATGTGTAGGAGGAGTCTAAGAATTTAAATGAAAAACAAACAAAAAAATCACAGTCTATGATGTAATACATTAACAATCATGCTGTGTGGTACTTGGAAATATTACTAAGTTCCTTACTGTGAGGGTGGTGAGACACTGGCACAAGTTGCCCAGAGAAGCTGGGGATGCCCAGTGCCTGGCAGTGCTTAAGGCCAGGTTGGATGGAGCTCTGAGCAACCTGGTCTAGTGGAAAGTGTCCCTGCTTATGACAGGGATTGAAACTAGATGATATTTAAGGTCCCTTCCAACACAAACCATTCTGTGATTCTATGATTGCTGTAAATAACTACGAAATTTGACATAGGACTACACAAGATTAAGATCTACAGAGTGGAAGCAGTCTCCAAAGATTTGACAGACAACAGCAATCCAGTGCTCTGACTGCAGAAACCAGCACAGGATTTCCACCACTGCTGTTTCCCTATGGGCAAGTTCCCAGGATGTTAGAGAAGGCCAATTCCCACCTCATATTAAGGGCTGGTTTGAGATACAGACTTTCACTGTAGAAAATCTGCTATATCAAAGCAGCAGTTGGAAGAATAAAAGACAAGGAGGGTAATGTGTGGCAGGATCCATATCCTGCCAGTTGTTTCTCATCCTGCAAAACTTACAATCATACTTTCTGACCTCACCTTGCCGCAGAGTGGTGGGATTTTCTAATGTTGCTGAAGTGCTGACACACAAGGCTAGTAACTCAAACTGTATTTGGCAAAGAGATTGATAAAACAAAACTCTTTTGGAAGATAGAGCTTCAGGAAACCACTTCAACAGGCAACACTTCCAGTGCTGACATCTTAGTGACATGATACTGTGCTGAAGCTTTAGTTTACTGTCTAGTCTGGCACCTTCTTGAGAATCTAAATTGAGCATAGAATCTAAACTGAGCAGTTGTTTACTACTACTTTTAAAGAAGAGGCAGCAGAAAGGTTTTGGTGAGCAAAGATACCTGGAGCAGCTTATGCTGGATAGGAAGTGGTATAAGCGATACTGACTTTGCAATAGATCAGCTAATGAACAGTAAGAAAATTCATTTCAGAAGTGATGGTAACAAAAAAGAAGGCAATAATGGAAGGGCTTGAAAAATAATGTAGTTGCTAAATCAAAGTGAGGAGTCTTCAGTGAGGACTCAGGGAAAAATGCTATACCCTTAAAACACCAGTGATGTTCTGTGTAGCACCTAGAAGTCTCTTGTTCAACTCCTCCCTCAGGCCAGTCATACTTGATTTATGAGATCACAGCAGTTTGCCATAAAATGCCCCCCAAATACCTTTTAAGAGTTGTTAAAGCTACCACCTCCCGTATAGTACATTTGAAAATGAAGTCAGAAAACTACCAGATAAAACACATATGCTATAAATCCATAAACCTAGATCCCAAATAAAACTATAATGGCCAATAAAAAGTCATTTGGATTTTAAAAAAGAAACCAAACCAGAAAACAACAAATTACACACTAAAAATACCCTTCCTAACCCCTCCCCTGCAACCATCACAGAACAGCTTAAGAAAGTTAATTTTTGCCTGGTCTAGTGGAAGGTGTCCTTGCCCATGGCAGGGGGTTGCAACTAGAGGATCTTTGAGGTCTCTTCCAACCCAAACCATTCCATGGTTCTATGACTCTGTACTTCAAGCATCCTAAGATGTTCAAAACAACATGACATCAAAAGGTAAGAAAAAATATTGTCATAACTGGTAATACTCAAAACAGGGTATAAATTTGGACCTTGCTGAACACCCATCAAGTGCTGATTTTGCAAAAGTCAAACTGATTTTGTCTGAATTTGCATGCTTTCCTTGGAGTCCTTTGGAAGGGAAGCAAGAATAAAACCTTAAACCTTCTCTGATGTAAACTCAATAGCTTGTTTCAAAATATTGTCACTTGAATACAAACTTTGGTTATCTCCCCAAGGCACAAAGTGTGCACAGAGTCCAATCAGTCTCAAGCTGTTGAAGGATCCCAGTCTGAGTGAGAACTGAGAACACTGGAGACAGGTTTCTGTTAAAAGCAATTGCAGATGTGTGCAGGTAGGCTACTTTGTTCCCTAAGTCACCTGCAGCTTTTCACATGAACAAAATGTTAAACTCAGAAATAGCCTGAGGATATAACAGCTCCCTCGTGAGTTCAGCCTGTCACTAGCACAGCTTTGGAGCTGCAGGGCAGAGCGCAGCTCTTCACCTGCAGACAAGCAAAGTCCCACCCGTGAACCAGAACAACAGAAGAACAGGAGAAACACTGAAGAATGCTGTTCAATTAAAACAGACTTCACCTTGCCCAACTTGAATATGACCTGGCAAGCCAGCAATGTCACTTCCAGCCAGATCTGACTGCACTCAGAACTATTCTTCCCCTCTGCAGTACTCGCTCTACATACTTTATGAAGGAGAAAGGGGAGGCAGCCACAACAAACTGAATTAGTGCCGCCGGCGCTTTACTGGAAGTGGCTCAGCAAAGATTGGACAATCCCACTCTAGGAAGTCAAATTGAAGTCAGATTACAAACACAACCCAGCAATAGCTGCGCTGCATGTACTGTTGCCATGAGTACATGCATGTTAGCACATCGGAGAGACATTATGGAATAAAAGGTAAAGCAATCTCTAAGGCAAGCAGAGAAACTGAAAGTTTGGGTCTATTGCAGGACCTTAAATCTGAAAGTCTCTAGTTGTGACATAGGAAAAGAAAAACATAGTCAATAAACACTGAGGGGAAAATGGAAGGTGTAAATTTCACTTACATTTTTTTGGGACACTCTTCCCTGCCTGCAGCTATAATTAGCAGGGATACACTTGCTTCGAAGTTCTGCCTTGGTTCATTTCGAGGCAACCCAATTCCAACATGGCTACAGAGACTTTGGCACAGTTTCACTTTAAGAGACAGCTTTTGTAATTAAGAGTTCCTGCTGGATTTGTTCAGCAAAGTATGTAACTGGCACTTTTGCTGATGCACTTCATTTCAACAAATTGTAAACATCTTTCTTGATTTTGTTTAACACTCCTCTTTGAGTGTGAAGACATGCAGATTCCTCCTGTTAATGTTATGAAGTGAATCAGATGAGCATGTTTACGGACATCTTCCAAGCTGCTTTTATTAGTAGCTCAGTATTAAGCTAGGAGGAAGGAGAGGAGGGAAGTCGTCTTCCTGGCTGGGAGAACTCCTTCAGGACTTTAGAACCAAAGGATGACCCTGACTGGCTTTGCTGGGTTAAGGACACGGTGGCACAGGACTTTGGCTAGATGGGAGAGCATGCCAATCAAATGTCAATATACTTGACCATGACTGATAAGGTTGTTCCTTCACTCAGTACCGAGCAATCAAGGTTCAGGTCAAGAAAATATCAGTAATCTACAAAGATAAAATGCACTGGGGAGACAGGAAAGTGGGGACAGAATGTCTCTTCATTCTTTTCTGGCTGCAATTTCTAACACGTCCCTGAAAATCAAGCCAAACCCACTCTCAGTGTCACTCCTCCTAAGCAAGCCAGTGTAAGAAGTTTCGGTGGTGTTTGGACAGTCGGGATGGATGGAGACGAGAGATCTCTGAAGTCAGGTCTTAGAGCATGAGGTTTATTATGAAGGGCGTGGGTACAGGGGGCCTGCTTAGAGCTGCCAGCCGCAGCTCGGAGCAGGCCAGAGAAGTAAAGGAGAGCAAGAGTGAGAGAAAGCTGAAGAGGAAGTGTGAAGTGCCCGTAGAAGTCCTTTACAATACAATAAATCATCTTCTGTGTTGAATATTCTAATTTTCATCAACCAATCTAGTACAAGATACAAATCCTATAGCATTTACATACAGCCTATAAGAATCATTGCATTACTATACTGCGTTACATTTTAAACTACTCTTTGGACCCCTTCTGCCAAGCTAGCAGGGTCTGCTCTGACCCTTGGACCTGTTTTCAAGCAGAGGGTATTGTTCAATCAAGAGGGGATTATCTTCAGTGGCCATACCATTGTTTTCCAGTTGTTCAGTAACCAAGGCCTGGTATCTCAAAGTATGCTTTCATTTCTATCTGGTTCATAGTTTCCATATACTCAGCATCTTTTGCCAGGCAATCATATTTATAAGTCTTTCCTGTTTCATCTTCCCCAACAAGCCAGCAGATCCCTTAATTTAAAATAAGCATAAAAATCATTAATAGATACCACAGATAAATCAACATGCCCCTAAACCCTGGACTAGTATTTTAAGTCTTCCAGAATCATACAATCATGGAATGGTCTGGGTCGGAAAGGTTTAATGATCATCTAGTTCCAACACAGCTGTCATGGGCAGAGATGCCACTCCCTAAATCAGGTTGCTCAGGGCACCATCCAACCCGGTCTTGAACAGCTCCTAAGCCATCAGATACATTGCTAAAAATATTTGCATCCAGTTCTTTCTCTCCACCTTCCCTTAATACTCTCTTTAGCTAAATGTCTCTTCAGACTGGGTCCATCCTTTCAAATTTTAAAAAGCACTGGCTCTATCTCTTTGCCTTTATTTCTAACATAATCAACAGCAGCAACATAGCAAACCATAAATCCAGGCAGTGTAAGGGAAGCCAACTTCATTTTAACTTAAAACCAATTTCATTCACCCACACCCTCACACCCACAAGCACCTGAATGTGCATGCCCAAGTAGTCTGGACAAAATTCAGGTGGTAGACTCCTGAATCCAGGAGGTCTGTCTAGGACTCCTTGTGATAATACAGAGAAAAAGGGCCACCAGCTATTATGTTGTAAGCAAGAACATGCTCACTCTAGGGGGTAGGGCTCCTGGGGGGAGCTGTCTGAATTAAACATGATAGGATTCTTTACTTTATCCTGTAGGTTAAGTGTGGGAACTACGTAACACCAGGGGCAGGAATGATTACATAATTGCAGAGCTGTGATGCTCCCAGCTGGGAGCAGAAGCCATAATACCCTGTGGGCAGAATGCTGAACACCAGGAGACGCTTACATCCCATTGAAACTTCCTTCAACGCTGGACTTTGTTGGCACCAGTGGTCTACATCTGCTGATTTCCTTGCAGCAACATTACTTAACCTAAAGGAATAGTTAAATGCATTTTATTCACCTACAAGTGGCATTTCTTCTCTTCCGCTTACAGAGGTGGTATGTAATTTTGGGTTTTTTTCTTGGAATTCCCCAACAGGGCATTCTCCCTAGAGATCCCTATGTCATTTTGGCCTCTCTCTTGCTCTTACTGCTTTATAAAGTGATCCATGGTGACGTCTTCCTCCCTCTCTCCAATATGGGCTTTTTAGACTGCGACCATTGCTCCATGACACAAGCTAAGTCAGGTCTTCCCCTAAACTAGCTTGTCAAGTAAGAAATTAGATTATAGCCACAACTCCAAGAGCAACAGCTAGTTCCAGGTAGCATGAGAGATCTCAGATGTTACTGCAGGTAGGTAACAAGACACACAAACCAATTCTGACTACAGATATTAAACATAGGTCACATACTAAGGAAATTCCATGCTTACAGAGATGGCTTTCCCATTTTGTCAAAGTTTACAAATGGGGTTTAAGGCCTTTTTTTTAGTAGGTTTTTCAAAGTCAAGGAGCATTAGGACCAGCTGTAGCCTTTGTTACAAAGCTATACATCCCTTGCCCCCTCGGCAAAAATGAATCTATAATAAAGCAAGCTTTTGTTAGTATTGCTGTACATGCATCTCCTGTCTTTTCGAGCAGCTCAAGTGGCTTTTTACAAAGGAAGGTGCAAATGTGCCACGAAATCCATGTAAGTGGGAGGCAGTGGTACCACAGCATGTCCAGGTTGTGAAGCATAACAGCACCAGCTGGTGAGAGACTGAAGTACACACTTGGCAATCTGGCAAACTTTGAAGAGATCAGGCAGAAAAGGTACTGGCAAAAGGTCTGGAAAAGGGATTACACAGGTAAAGATCAGAAAATAAAAGTTGTGTAAGATCTTTAAAAAAATAGTAATGCCAAATACAAAACAAACAGATATTAAAAAAGAGGCAGTGGTAAATGTTTCTTAGAGACCTAAAGATTTGTATTACAGAGTGGATTGTGTGCATTCTTGCTGAGAATATAGAAGTGTTTTGTCTACACAACTATCAGTAAATTATGACAACTTCCCACAGAAAAAGGTTGACTGAGCCTTCAGCTAGCATACAAAAAGAGATAAGAGATCAAAATGGCAAGTGAGAAACCACCACACCCAGACACCACCAAAATCCTGAAATACTTCTAGATCCAATACTTCTTATCAGCCATTTGAAAACAGGTGCATAAACACATTACTGACATATTTATTACTACAGAAATCTGGATGCAAAACAAATTTTTAAAATGCTTGTCAGAAGGAATCAGCAATACATCCAGAAACACTGACCACTGGTGTGTCTGTACCATGTCACTGTGAAATGCAGAACGTGCACATGGACTTATCCAAGCCAGACACAAAGCTCCCACTTACTCAAGCTTATCCAAGACTGGACTAGAAAGTTGCACAGAATAACCTTAGGGACATATCTGAAAGACATGCCTCTGTGACATGGGACACATCTGCTACTAACACAAATTTAGGAACTACTGTGGGCAGGATAGATCAGATTTCCATATGCCCATGGACTACATAGCACAAAGCACAGCAGAACAATTACTTCTAAGCCCTTCATGTGACAACTCTTCTAATCTACGTTAGATTAGAAGCAAAAGTTTCCTGGAAGAACAAAGGCCAGGTTTAAGCTGAGTAGGCTCTGTTATAACAGCAATTTCTTATTAAAAGTTAACTGCTCTACACAAAAAATCACAGCACTTCTGGATGGGCATTTCTGCCCCTCCTGTCCTACAGCTTCACTGTGCCTTCAACCACGACCACCTGTTGGATGAGAATGATGAACAGCAAGCAGCTTTCAAGGAGGCTGTTAGGAAAGGGAAAAACTTAAGTCTCTTTCAAAACTGAAAGCTTGTTTTACCAGGGTCTCCCTCAAACAGTTCAAAACCTTCAGAAGTCTACTTTAAAAAACTTACTTATAAATGGTGTATTTCAAAACAAGAGGATAAGTTTAGTATTCGAATTTTGCAATGCCAAGTCACAATTTCAAAATATTTATTTTTAAAGCACAGAATGGAAACTTGGTCCTCTTCACAAATACAAGGTACACTTACTGTTCTGAAGAAAGATCATGCATTAAGCAGCATTGTTCATTCAAAGAGCTGAGTTTTAAGTCAGTTACGAATGACAGCTACTAGGGAAGAAGAAAACATTTTAGATTTCTAAACGCTGTTTCTAGTTTCTACTGCCTAGCACCACATCATGCCTACAGTAATATATAAATTGCAAGTAACATGATTATGCTGAGGCCTGTGCATGACACACAATGTCAAATCAGAATAAAAAAACATACTCTCTGTTGAAATTTTTCATTACAAAAAATTCCACATTGTGAAGACAGGTTTTCAGGAACAAATTCACAGAAACTAGGCAGGCTGAGACATGCAAACATTTGACAAATCATGCACTGCACACACAGATAGCACTGAGGACTAAAGAACTGCATAGACTGAAATGCTGTGTTACTGAGGACGGATGTTATCCAAAGAACTTTTAAAACTATGTATTTAATTAACAGTTGCTACATTTTGTTGTGTAACTAGTCTTACACTGGTTTGTAATCTTAGGTTTTAGTTCTACAGGAAACTTTCATATCCATTACTAGAACACAAAGTCTGAGACGCAAAGAATTAGGCCCCAAGTTTTGTTGGTTTTATATATAACTTTATTTCATCTTTCTAAAAGTATTCGGGACTGAACGGCCTAGCTACAAAAACTTCAGTTGGTATTTCTTTTTCTCCTCACCTATTATGAATGCAAAGCAGAAAAGCTTTCAAAGCTTTAGCTGGTACCAAACCATGTGCCAGACAAAAAAGAGTCAATAAAGGTACTCTAGAACACAGTCTTAGCAGAAAAGTAATACAGAATTCCAATTTGATTCAGCTGCTTGAGGAGGTACAGGATCCATCATCTCAGCAGCCTGAAGTCAGATTACTTTCTAACTAGTTAGATGACCTTTCAAATGTATCACTCCACATCACCCACAATCCCAGGAACTGTATTAATAAAGTCCCTGCCAATTACAGCAGCCAGGAAGAGTTTGAACTTGCTTTTAATAGCTTCCGTTCATTCTTCAATACACAATTTCTTCGTGCCATTAAAAAAAGTATTTACAGTTCGGTCCTGCCCTTTTACTATTACCAAAGTTTCAAGGATCCAGACTTGTCTCGTGTTCTTCAGTTTCATCAGGTAGTTCTTCAGCAGATGCATCACACACATTGTCCTGGCCATCTGCAGGCTGATTTGGCTCATCAGGTTCCCCAGCTGCAATCTGAGTTGTTTCTTCTTCCTCTTCTTCCTCAACCTCCCCATCATCCTCTACATCCATCTCAAACACCCTGACATGGCGGAGGTTTGAACTTAGCTATAGAGACAGTAAGAAGTCTCTGTGAACGACTAAATAAGTAAAAACGCCAACAGCATTTTAATTGTCAGCCAATAGCTTTGAAAATAGCCTTTATCTTTGAAATTGAGGTTTCAAGGGAATTAACAACTTTTTTATTGCTCTACAGGCTGAGAAGTAAAGCAAGCAGATGTATTACCTTCTGTTAAAGTTTTTCCATCCTATGCTATTAGACAGGTATGACTGTTTCCTGACATACTTATAGCAGATTATGAGAAAATAATCTGTTTATAAAAAAAAATTGCTAACTTTTAGGTTACCACTTCAGTCAGCATACTTCCTTTAATAGACAGGCTTTTTTAGAGATACTGCACTTACCACACAAGAAACTTTTCTAATGCCGTTTACAGAAACATACTGAGCTTTCATATTCTCCAGCACTCTCCACTGACTCTCCAAGAAGACAGTACGTGTCGGTATCTCACCACTTCGCTCATCCAGCCTGCACATAGCAAGAAAGAAAGCACAAAGCTGGTTCACAAGAAACAACTGCAGTTCTAAGAAAAACCTCCAGTTTCTTATGTCTAAATTTCATTATATGCAACAAGCAGATAAGCCTCTGAAACCATCATAATGCCGCTATGATACTCTAGAGCAAGAGATCCAACTGTAGAGACACAGCATGTTCCAACCAAGTTAAAAACATTACAGCAGGTGAGAAGGGAGTTTTAAAGTCTGATCTTCCCACAGGAAACAGCTATGGCAGGATGCGAGTGGCTGTTCTTCAAGCCTCTCCTCCGCACGAAGGGTTTCCGAACACAGTCCTGGATGCAGTGCCTCCCCTCACACAGAAGTTTGGCCTCTATGACCTTTCAAATATGCATCACTACCCCACTCACAGGGACTGTATGAAGACACTCCCTACCTATTACAGCAGCCAGCATTAGTTTGAACTTGCTCTTAATATTTTCTGTTCATTCTTCAATACACAATATCTTTGTGGCATAAGAAAATCCATTTACAGTTCAGTGTGGGTCTTTATTTTGAAATAAAAATGCGTCTTAAGCAAACCACCAGAGAGGAATGGGAGGAAAGTAAAAGCAAAGGACACACAGCAACTAAAAGTCTGAATTCACTGCTTGAACTACACTGGCCTTTGTGTATGTGTTCACCAGATGCTCTCCTCTACCTATGCCAATGCAGACAGTGGTACCAGTTCTGACGTTTTAAGGTTAAGCTGACAGTATTTTTAAGGGTGACTACCAGGGAAAGGATGAAGAAATACCCGTGTATTCTTATTACAAGGCAGAGGTATATGAGCAGATATGCTGAAAACATCCTAAATTGAAGTATTCTGACCAGCAAAGTTAGCATCTTCTAAAGAAAGGAAGATTTCTGATTCTACAGGGTATCTTCAGCCAATCCTTGCATTTCATGACAGCCAGGTACACGGGTAGCATTAGTATCAAAAAAATCCAAAACCGACCTCCCACAAACCACAAAACAAACTATTTAGGAAGCTTCCATCTCCCCCATCCTACTCTCCTGGCACAAAAAGAGCTTCTGTCTTTAAAACATTTACACACACACAAAGTATGAGTAACCATACACAATTACAATATTTGCTTAATTTGCTTTTCAGTTCTTCATTTTCAGATTTGCTAAAGGTTTTTCAATACCTTTCCATAGAATTCCAGATGAATTTCCTATCTTGGTCCTCATCCGTATATACTGAAGATAAAGGCAGCTGAGCCAAGACTCTCTCCTTCCCCTCTTGTTGCACACTCTCTTTCAGAACTACAGTTACAGTTTCATCATCATAGAAGTGAGCATCCAAACAACTGTAGCATCTATAGGAAAATAATTTAGAAAGCATCAAGTAATGTAAGAGAATGCAGAACTAGAATATTTCAAAGTTGCACAGCACTTTAAAAGAGGTCAGTTGTGCAGCTATGACACTGAATGACAGCCATAATCTGGCAGACACCTGTATCATGCAGGAAAAATTATTCTGAAGGGGAAAAAAAAAGCAACGCACAAAAAAAACTTACTAGCAACCTTCACATTTCCAATGAAACATAAGAAACAGTAAACATAAACACCAAAGAAAATTTAGAAATACAGCTGAAGTTACTGAGAGCAAATCATATGTGGCCTTTCTACATGAAAAGGACGAGTTTAGTCTATCATATGCCTGGTAAGATGGCTGCATTCAGGCATATCAAGTCTTATGTTACTTAAAGAACATCACAGAGATAAACAATACTTGTTTCCAGCTTTGTTTCTTGCACATGCATTATAACTTTAGTTTTCAACTGGAAAACTAAAATTTACTTGACCTTGAGATGAAGTGCAAAGCAAGATTCCCATGACCCTGCAGCTTCATGCACCTATGCCATTTCTTACAACCTGATTCACCCAGGTGAGTTAACTTCAAAGTCAACGCAAAAAAACCACTAGGAAATACGATCTTTAATTCAGCAATCTGCAATCTGGAAGAAAAATCAAATATACTGACCTGGAGTCTGAGCTCTCATTTATACTGTTGTTCAAAAAGTTTGCAAACTCTACTGCAAGAATCCCATTACTGACAGACCTAGAACAACAGAGTTAATTATCTCAGTGACAAAAACTTTCCCCTTCACAGAGAATCCAAAATCTCTAATGACCACTGTGGTACAAGATGGTGTAAGCCTATCTAAGCTTAGCACAATACACGGCTACATGCCAAAATTATTGGATTGGTGGATGGGAACCTTTTAAATTCTTCTGCTCCTCAGAAAAATGTGACTAATGGAGTCAAATGGAAAACTACATCTGGCTTATGAGATACAGCCCTTTGCCGAACTCCTTGCTCAATTGTCCTACTCAGGTTCATTATGTTACTTTTTACTCCACAGCAGAAGAGGTTAGATTGTTTTAGGTATCGATGAGGGAGGAACTAGAAGTCACCACAGGGCAGTAATTCTGTCATCAGCAGCTGTCAACTGAGAACATAAAAGATAGTTTCACCATGTGCTTTCCTTAGCAGTAAGATGGCTTTACAAATTCCCACCCCATCACAATTCATTGTCTCCTCAAATTAAATGACACAGATTATAAAAGTCAGTATTTCACAGAGAGGAGGAGTTTTTGTTGCTTTTTAAACCCAGCTCATTTCAGCCATCCCATTGATAGAATGCAGCTTTAACAGTTGTATCAGCACAACCACGCTGTGACAAATCACACTGAGGTACACAGATCCACACCCCAAAAAGATGCATCCTGTTTGATGCACCTGTGAGTGCAGTCCCCACATTTCCAAAAGTATTAAGTTACAGACTGCAAGAAGGTAACCAAAGAATACTATTTACAGTAAGACAAAGCAACACTGGAAGTGGGATTCTCTATAATTTTTCAGAAGTTTGCACGAATAAGTAATTCTGTGATCTAACGGAGTCTGGTTTTTTCCTTATCCCAGAACCCTGAGATTAGATTTTCTGAGTCTAATACAACACAAACTTCTGCTGCAGTTTCCTGCTGCACTTCTTAATTTTCTCTACTATCCAAGAAAGACTGTATTCATGGTGCTCATTCCTTATTCTTACAAAAAGATTTAAATTGAAACTGTCTCTGTACAAAAGTGGCAAAGCTCACGCACCACTTTTTCCCTCTTTTTGTCTTACCTGGAAGTATCAGTATGTCTCCTCAATATGTGTATTTTAGAAATAGAATTTTCTAACATGGTGAAGAGAACATAATGTAAATTAGATGTTTTGTCATTCCACCTGCAATGTGGGGGAAGAAATGAAAATTTAGATCAAGTTTTAATAACTGGTAAACTACATGGAACAAGGAATAGCAGCATACTTACAGAAATGGTAATTTAAATAACTGAGGCGTGGAATCTTCACTGCAAAGGAAAGACAAAACAGTTTACAAAACTCATGCATGAGTTTTAGTTGCACATTTCTTTAGTTGCTTTTAGTAAAGAAATACCTTTGAGAAATTTTGTAGAGAGACATGCAGACTGCTTGATGCACTGACTTTCCAATTACATCCTAACAAATGTAATAAAAATAGGCCATAAAATACAGGCAGTTATTCATAATTATACATGTTTTTAACACAGAAAAACCCCAACCAACCAACAACCTCCCAGTACACCCGAAAGAAAAATCCACCGATATTTACCCTGGAATAAACATCCCTAATGCAAACACTGTCACTTCATACACTTGTTTCATGTTTCGTCATATTAGACTAACGTATTGCCAACTAACCAGAGCTATCTGGTACACAGCACGTACACACACATAACTAACATTAAAATCAGATCCCAAAATTGTGGGAACAGAATCTGTTAAACAAAAAAATCCCACGCTATGCTTTCCCTAGCCAAAGGCTTGAGACATCCCAGCAGTGGTGAAATTGGACTATACCCAAGTTGGAGGTACTCAAAGGCAAAGATTAAAGCTTCAGGCCTTGCTAAGCATGACTGCTAGCTTCAGTCAACCACTATCCCTAAAAGAAAGCTATCATTTATAAAAACTGAACTTACTGCTGGCTTCTGTAAACACTGATCAATGACCCCTTCCATTTGCCTTTTGACAAAATGCAGTGATTTCTCAGGATAGTAGGGAAACAGAAGTGGGCTTTCTGTAAACAGGTAAAAGATGATTTTAAAAACGCTTTTATCTCTATAAAAACATATTAGACCATTATTATCTTTAAAATCAGATTTTCTAAGGACTATTTTCCAAACAAAAATGCTACCATTTCCCCCCTTTTTATTGAATTAAATAGGCAGAAAAAGGCAACTGTGGCAAATTCTATTATATGACAGCTTAAGCTGTCAAGGTTTTACAGTCTATGGTTTCTAAAGTTAAACTAGAATCATTTTCACCATCTGCTCATTATAGTCTCTTACTTCTTTTTCACCACTAATTAACAAAATAGTCGCAGCCTCCAGTGAAAGAGAACAAGTTTGGACACTTCGCCCAGGTACAAACTAAGCATAAAGATTACTTTCTTGAACTGGAATTAAGGTATCCTAAAATAGGAATCTTTTGGGATTCCTTCCAAGCCAACACTTCTGAGACTGGCACAGAAAAGATGGGGAACTCCCAATATCCAATAAATGGTAATTGACTGTGTAAGCAGCTACATAAACCCTGTGCAAAATAACAAGGCCCATTTATTTTATTCTACTCAGACAAAGACCAATGAGTAACACTACAGAAGTAACTCATAAGCATGAAAAAAGGTAACTCTTCTACAGTTGTTACATTCTACATATATCTTGCATTGACTTCTTTTTTTTATGAAAGCACATTACCTTTAAGATGAGTACTATCTTTAAGAAAGTTAAACCACTGGTTTCCCTCTGTATTAGGTGGTGATACAAGGTCATCATCTTCATCTTTCAAGTACTAGAAAAGAAATACACATTTTTAAGACTGCAGTTTAAGAATAGGGAACATTAGAATTCACCTTTGCTATTGCTCCTAGTGAGTATATTAAACTTTTCTTGTTAAATTAACATGCCATAGTCTTAAAACTAAATATTCCACCACATCTAGAAACAATAAGAAAAATCAACTATTGTTCAAGATTACAAGGTGATATTTCCCTAGAAACTGATTTTTAAATCAATGAGCACAAATGTTTTGAAATCCAGTGATTAACGCCATAAGGTCAACAAACATATCAGTTTTACTACTGCTGCAAAACGTTTTTGTTTTTTCCTAAAAATACAGCAAGTGTAAGGTGAAACTACAAGGTTTTAAACCCTCATTTTCCTAATAATAAGGGGAAACAACTAAAATACTCTCTTTTATGATTACTGGTATGTGCAACACAGAGCAAAAGGGCCAGGGAAGAAAAGTGGACACAGCTTTAAAAGCTTCACTATCTAAGGATTTGCTCATTTATTCTTTTTGCATTTATTCCTTAGTTCTTTACCTGGCCAACTCTCTCCACATTGAAGTATTTTCCTTTACGATTGTAAAGTTCTGGTGCCTAAAAAAACAATGCAAACAAACCCATTATTTAAACACAAAATTAATGGGAAGTAGTGAGTAAAAAGATGATCAAATTATTTTATTCTAAGACTTTTCAGACTCAGCTCCTGTCAGCAAAAATACAGTCAAATGATGTACCTGGAAAACCAGTATCACTGACCTCATTGAAGTGCTCAGTAAGAAAATCAGCAACAAATGTGATATCTTTTTGAGTCATCTAAAAGGAAAAAAAAAAGCAGTGACAAAAGCAAAGGGTAAGAAATACATTTCAATGAGCACAGAACACACATTCTATAGGCTGCACAAGCACAGCTTCCTCAGCCTGTGCTCACAGGGCAAATGTTCCAGCCTCCAACCTGCTTGGGAGTGCTCTGCTGAACTCATCCCAGACCATTCTTGTCTTGTAACAGGACAGTCCCAAACTGGAGATGCAATCTGACATGTGCTAAATAAGGACAGTAACTACTTTCCTTGACCTCCTGGCCATGCCCCCATTACAACAGCCCTGGCCACCCCGCCCACCTTTGCCACAGCACACTGCTGGCTCATGCCCAGCCTGCATCCAGTGATTCCCACATCATCTTGGCAGAGCTGACATCTTCCCAGCCACATGGGCTCCAGCTGTGCAGTCACAAGGGGTTAACCCACTCCACAACAGACCCCTGCATTTCGTCCTTGATGAACTGCAGGAGGTCTCTACCTGTCTATTCCTCCAGCCTATCTATTTCTGGAAGGCACCTCTGCCCTCAAGTGAAGGCAGTGTGATGGTGGCTGCAAATCCAATGCAGGTATAATTATATTATTACATTATTGTGTTATTATATATTCCCTCTCCTCTACTGGGGCATTGCAAAAGACATTAAAATCTCACTCTGCTTAACTTCATCATTTAGGGCACACAAAGAGCTGCAATACACAGGCCTTGCATACACAGTGTAGTAAACACAGTAGAGTTGACTAAGAAAGCAGAAAAAGTAATTCATGCATGACAGCATATTAGTGTGAATCTGCAGGCACCAGCTTTCTCAAAAAAATTACAGACACACCATCCTTTAAGGTCGGGAACAAAAAGAAACCTTTAATTCTGCTTTCAAGTTGAGCAGAATATAGATGATATCACCATTTATCAGAAAACATTACTATTACCTTGTTCAGCTCCGGAAGCACATGATCTTCTGACATCCTCAACATGGCTGAGGGAAAAATTATATTCTTATTGCATTAAAACTGTTTTCCTAATATTCTTAATTTTTCATGCCTATGTAATAAGACATTGCTGTTAGAAAAGATTAGTTCTTCAGAAGCAAGAGAGTCTGGAATGAAAAATTACAAATCAAGACTGAAATTAAGTCCCACTAGCTTACATTACAAATCTTGAAGAATTTTTATCTTTAATCTTTTCCAACTGCATTCTACCCTATACGAGACTGAGATAAAATTATTATAAAAAGGGCTCATAAGAATTTGTAGATGTCCATACTAAGATTAGTAAAATAGATATATGTAAAATACATGAAAACTGTCATGCTCAGAAAAATGTGTTTTAAGAGAATTGTACAGGAGTAATTTTAAATCTGCAAGGCTTGGATAAAGTTCTCTGTTTAGTTTGAAACCAAACACAGTGAACATAACATTTTGACAAAGAACTCTGATAGTTCTGCTTTCTACAATTTTTAAAATTAGAACTACTATATTTCTGCTAGTAAGTGCTAACACTGCATATCTGGTGCTTTTACAGTATCTGGTAACACCATTTAGGTTTTGAAAAGTAGTTCTAAAAAGATCAAATAGAAGTTATAAACTTATTCATAAACACTTTATAAAATCAAGCAGGCTAAAATACAGTGTTCTGCACTTCCTTCTAACCTTTTCTCTGCAGCTACCCAGACACAACTGAATGGGCCTACTAAGTGCATCTGGACATTCAGAGACTGTTTACACCTGTGCAGAACTTTACAAGTAATGAGGCTGTCACGGGAGAGAACAGCGAGTAACAGAGTAAAGAGACTTAGGCTATACTTCAAATTTGATGTAGACTAGAAAAAGTCCTTTATTTCTCTCCAAATCAAGACCAGCAAATTGCTCATGAAGCAAAAACCAATTTGGAGCAGCATTACAGTTGAAGTATATACAATACCCACTCTACATATAGTAAGTTTAATTGAGAACTACTGAATTTATAATCTGTGTTTAATATTATAATTACTCTTGCCTCATCAACTATATCACTTTACATGTCCAGAAGTTTTCTATGACAGAAAAAAATAGATGGTTATAGCTAAGATTGACCTAATTACTTACTAATGACTAATTACTGCATTTCAGTGCTTACAATATAAAACAGATACTGGATGATTACTAAATCAATCTTACCAACATAGAGCCATCGAAAAAATGCCTTGAAGTTTTTCATACTACTGTCAATCACTCTAAACAAAAAACAAGAAAAGGAATTACAAAATCTGAATGTCACAACCCACTCCAGGCTTAAGTCCCAACTTTACCACAGAAAGGCCTGCAAGCACTACCAGTTTTCTTCAAAACGCCCAATGCAACGTTTCAAATTAGACTATTCTTGTTTTATGAGTCTGACATGCAGTGAGACAAGATAAAAGCTCACCACCAACAGAGAAGTCTTGCTCTCCCAATCTCCTCTATTCCCAGCCACATCCATCTCCTTCAATACAAAACTGAACAGGAATGTTTTTTAAACTCTCCAGACTTTATACTTACTGAAGCAGCTCATTTGCCTTCAGGATGAAAGAACCAACAGCAGTAATAGCCTCTGCAAAAAAAGCTAACCATTATTATTAAGCTTTCGAAAGTGAAATCAGAGCAGGTAGGTAGCACACACACTACTGTACCGTCAATTCCAGATGCATCTAATCCCAGAGACTCGTATTTCTGTTTCCATAAAGCCATTCCTTTCAATTCACTCAAGTGGTATAAGAGTGCCTCAGAGCCGCTAGGAAGGCAAAGGAAAGAAGCATAACTTTTTATTCACCCTCTGGAAATTCGGTGCTCTGCTGTATGCTACATTTTTATCATTTAATGTGCAAAGTGCAAAGCTTTATAAGGTGGTCTGACATGTACAAGAGGTAAGGTATCACTTCAGAGGAAAACAAATATCGTCCCAATGATTTTAACCACCACATAAAGTTAGTGTGAATATTTTGCATAAATCCTATAAAACACACCAGGCAGCACTTTACAGGTGATGTATCACAGAGATTGTTCAAAATACTTCACTAGTTCTCTACAACGCAAAAGTAAAATAATACGTTTTGCCATGATCACAGTCTGTAAAAAGCACCACCAATACAGCGTATTGTCTTCTAGCAAAGCAAATATGCCATTTAATCTATAATTCATTGGAAATTCTGTGACTTACCTCTGCAAATGACTTATAACCAACTTTTGTATACTGGAATAGGAAGACTCTATGGACTGACCAAGTTTTTTTAAACCCTGTTAACAAAGAAATACAATCATATAATGATGTTCTGTTAACATAAAAATGATTAAAAGATATTGAAACAGATTAGTTTAGTAGGTTTCAAAAATTGTTAACATACCTTTACTGTCAGTTGGTTCATTAGTAATGCCTGAAGTTCCAGACTGAGGAAGGTGGGGAGAGAACCAAACATGCGTTTAATTTTCTGTTTCAACATCAAGTGCAAAGGCATACTCAGATAAAACAACAGTAACTACCTTGCTTTGCCCCATAACAACAGCTGCATAAACTCATCCTGAACAGAAGTGGTTGTATTCTTTTCCTGTCAGTCAAAATGATTGAAATAGATTGGTGAAGAGATTAAATCCAGGCTACCAAATTATCTCACAAACACTTCAAATAAAGTATTTCAGAGAATCCACCCATACCCTTGAATGTTGCAATCAGACTACCAATCACTGAAAATTTTCTGATCACTGAAAATTTTTCAGTATTTCAAGTTATTTTCAACTGCATTACCCAATAAATTTCTAAGCAGTTTGCCATAACCAAGAATCTATTTTGAAAAATAAATAAATTACATGATTCATTAACTTCTGGCCATGGTCAGTGAACACAGAATTTAAGCAAATCCCATAGAATCTTAAACATGGATAATTATATGTGCTCTACTGAACTAGGCAGTGTTGTTACTCAACATTTACAGTAATCAGTTTATCGATGACTTAACTACAAAGAGCACAACCTTAACTAGAAAGCAACTGATCAACAGCTGCACGAGCCGAAAGCTATGATTTTTTTAAAAATTCAGAATAAATAAAATAAAGTATCACAATACAATCATGCTTGATTGTACACAAGTACCTTCAGCATCAGAGCACTTGACACAGAATAGCTTCCAGGCTGTCACTGAACTTAGAGACTGTTATCTGGAGGCATCATGCTTAAACATTAAGATATGCAGTAGACTAACAAGAACAACAGAACTACTGCAAAAAGTGTTTTTCCAAAAGGATGGTTAATCCTACAGTACCTGTACAAACTTTGTTAGTCGAGAGTCCATCTGCATCAGTATTTCTTCCCATGCTTCACACATACACGTCAATGACAGCTTTATATACTGTAATATAGAAACTGGCATTAGTATTATTTCCTTTCTCCCCTTCAACAACACATTCAAAAATTAGATGTTACAATACAAAGGGAAGATAAACCGTAGATCTTATATAAAATTTATTATCAAATTCCAAGTTGGAGCTCTACATTTACTTAAAACCAACTCAAGCTTCCTTTTAGAAAACATTTATTTCACTTGCCTTAGAATGTCAAAGCATGGTGTAACACAACTGTACCTGTAACAGAGTTGAAATGTGAGTGAACTTCCGGGCCATTCGAGTTACCTCAGGTAAGTAACTTGATAATAGACTAGTGTCCAACTATAACAAATGAAACAAGCAACAGTTAACAGATTATCTGTATTTTAAAATATATAGATTACAGAAATTAAAAGACAGACTGGAAGGACCCACAGAAAACCTCTCAGTTCTCATTTCCTTAAGATTGATTTTAAGAGGAAAATACATTTAACTCAAAGAAGCAATAACTATTTTTAATACATCTATATAAACCCCTGATAAGGTTCACATTTTGGAGTTTTAACAGTAATGCTTTTAAGGATGACTGTTCTGGATAGATAGGATAACCAAAAGCATTGCAGTTATGCCTTTGTGTGCAGAATGAAGAAAATCTGAATAATTGTAACTGTAGTTGAATAAATTAATGTTATTCTAAAAGTAGTATTTTAAAAGAATGCCTCAGATCAGCATTGTCAGTCTCATCAGTGAAACTGCATGTTACTATAATAAATTCGAAAGCTAAACTGAGGTAAATTTCAGAAAGGCTGGAACTGGTAGCTTTTGTTTTTTCTGCAAATAATGGGAAAGCAATTAAGCTACCAGAATATAATTTAAAAAGCAGTTTTAATTTTAAAAAACATTTTAAAATTAGTTTACTTGCCTGAAAATACGTTATCTCTGCTTCACTGTCTGAAGAGCTTTGTATCTCTGTAATAACTGATAGTGATTTCAAATCACTAGACAAGCATAGTCCACGACAAGAACCTGCCACCTGAAGGATTCCAGTTTACCAGTTAATAAAACATTTCATTTCCTCTAAGACATATTTACTGCTCCAAAACATTGATACACAAAGATGACTGTGTTCAATGACATGTAAAAGCAAAGTGTAATTTTCGCCTACTGCTCAGGAATAAACCTGATCTTTTTATTGTGTATTAAACATTGAACTTTGAAACAAGATGTTAAATTTCCCAGTTACAGTGTCTTTCCATCAATAACCAACAATCCAATCAATTAGTTTCTTTAATTCAGCAGCCCACTTTCACTTAATGTGCAAGCATATGTATATTTTCACTCAATTCAGCTGTAGTTTGGTATATTATGATGAAAAAATAGGGAAAGGAACCGAACGTACCCCAGTTACTGTAGCAATCTTGAACATTCCATAAGCATAAATCTCAATAAATCCTGAGCTGCCACCAAGGACAAGAGCATTAAGTCTATAAAAACAGAAGAATGTGTTGATAAGCATACTGTGTATATACAGTTCTATATACTCTGTATAGAACAAGCATTCACAAATGTCTCCAAGACCAGCATAAGTAACACATAAATCAGCCTTCAAATGCACCCCAAGAAATCTTCTAAGATAAAGAAGATATGACACCAACAGCAGTTGCTGATAAAGTGCCTAAAGTGCCTTACAATCCCTCTAGACTGAGAGGGAGAGGTGTAAACTAACGGAAACTTTAATATCCCTTGAACTTTATCTTTGTACATAAAAAAGAGATGTTCTGTACAATTTCTCTGAGACTTTAAAAACAATTATGAATAACTTAAAAGTAAACTCACTTATCCATTATTCTATACTTTTAAAAAAGCAACCAAACAAAAAAACTTCAACCAACAACAACCCACAGACAGAATTTACCTGACATCACCCAGAAGCTTCATAATCTCATCTGACTTTTCTTCACTGAAAATACAAAATACATGATTAGGGCTCATGTAGCTTGTCTCAATATCAGAAAACAAAATAAAACTTAAAAATAGAGAGTTATAACACGACAATTTCTTACCTGAAAATTTTGGCAGTGGTACTGTAACTGAAAACAAAATAATTACTCTCAGTAACAATGATCAAACATCTGTAGGGCATTAAAGATGAATAACCGAAATAACGACAACAAACAACAAATGGTATCTCCTCAAGCTTACTAGTGTAACACTTACTTTTTTGGTAGTGCTGGTAATTTAGGCAAAAGGAGGTTTGATTCATCCTCAGCATTGTAAAAGGAAGTGAGAACACTGAAAAAGAAGTAATACTGCCTTTATCACCCAAACTGTAAAAATGAGACGAGACTTTCCTTTTAACTCCCGAGTTAGAGCATATATTCAATACATCATGTGTATCGAAATTACAAATATCAGAGGACAGTCCTTTATCGGACCTTTAATAATTTATCAAGGGATCAAATTAATAAAAGAACTGAAAACCTGTTTTTATTTCCAGTGAATAAAGTTTGTATCTGCTGGCTCAGAGGTTTGTCTCCAAATCCTTCATTACCTGCAATGCAGTTACTGTCAGAGGCTTTCTGTTTAAACTCTCTCCAAAGCTGCAGTACAACCTACCCACACCTCAAAACAGCTAAAGACACATTGTAGTGAGAGGAAGATCAAAGCACAATACTTAATGTCACATCTTAGATATGCCAGAAGGATGAGATTCCCCATAAGAAGATAAGACTGTCTCCACCAGGAGAAGAACGTTAGAGTGATTTAAGACACAGTTATTTTCTTGCTATTTTAAGATTGAAGCTTACTGGAGGTGAGGGGGGAAATCCTCAAGTGAGGAGCTTACACTACCTGCCTCCTTTAAATAAATGTTTTATTTAATTGTGCTCTTGCACTGCCATAAGGTGCATATCAGAAGTTTCTTTAAGACAACAGAAATAGGGACCATGATGTCCTCCAGGTCACAAGTGCTGTTCAATCACACAGAGTTCATGGCCACTAGGGATAATCTGACTTCCTGAACAACAGAATTGCCAATGGAATTGGATATAACACCAAAGACACAACATGAAAGATGTAAACACCAAAATAAAGATCTTGAAAACACAGAAGAAAGATTTAAATATAGTACTTATTCTGACTAAGGAAATAGATGAACATAACATTATTATAATTAGTTTAATAAATTGATTGGTATGGAAGCAAACTGGATCAGAAGACAGGCTATGCATGCTAATACTAGATTAAGCAGCTCTTAAGAAGAAGAAGCACAAGATCATGCTGAAATTTAATGTATCACCCAAAGAACCACAAGACTAAGGTATCAGCACTAAAAATAAGCATATGAAAAGTGTCTATTCTAAAAAAAGGAAAATTTTAGCCAAGTGGTGAAAAAAACCTACAGCTGTGGAATATTGTATTATTTTATGTGACTGCTTGTAACATTCCAAGTATAAATTATCAGTAAGGTGGCATTACATAGCCCACGATTCACTTCTTTTCAGACTCACCTGCTTTCCTCAGTTACTTCCATCCAATGCATGTATGTAATAGATAAGTCCACAGAGAAGGAGTGCAAGCTTTCAGGTTTTTCTACATCACACAGAATAATCCGCTTGGTATCAGCAAGGCCAAAAGCCAAAACTAGAGAAAGACAAGTAAAAGGTATAAATAACCAATGTGCAAAACTCTGTATATTACACTGACCTAGAAAACAATGTGCCTTCAATGCCAACTACTGGACACTTTCCGTTGGCTGCTTGTCCTTACAAACTCTCATTTGAAATCTACTTACTGCAGTGAACGTCTGAACTCCTGTTACGTTGTTGGTGCTAAATTTAAACCAAAGGCCTGATTTCACAATTATTTACCTACATGTTGAACTGACCATGCTTCTAACAATAGTTCTGATAAAGTAGAGGCTTCCAATTTTGCAAACTTGAGTCCAATATTATACATAAAACTGTCCACCAGAAAGGTGTGGTGGACAAGAAACACGAATTAGGAGTTGCTGAGCAATTTTTTCATCACTTTCTTCCTAACTTTCTTCATCCATAATAGCAAATAGCAGGCAGAGGCTTCTGTACTTACTTCCTTGTAATCACAGGTAATCAGCTTAAAAAGAAAGTTCTTAAACACTGCAGATAAAACAATGTAGCTAGTTTTTATCCACATGTCATGGAAGAAGATTGTTCCCATTCTCCCACCTCCAGGGAATCAAAAATTAACTGATTTCTGGCATAAGTTTATTAAGCTACTAATTTCAACATTATTTCTGTTAATAAGGAAAAAGCTTTTTTTTGTCTTCTCTAGTCTATAATTAGAGCAATTTTAGCTTATGACATTTTGCCTATGCTAAGTAAGCTAAGCTCTTCAATCAATCCTGATCAGACAGCTTCTTTCTCTCCCAATAAACTTCGTAGTTCATACAAAATATCTTGTTTAGTTAGGAGGTTGAAATTCTGCTATACCCTGAAAAGCAGCATTTGGGACATAAATCTCCCTTACAAATCTTTCTTGCAATTGCATTCAGCAGTGTTAATCTTTTTATTACTGTGAATAAACCTACATAGAGTTAAGCCAACCTTCTCTTCAAACACAGTTTACTTGAAAATTTCCTTCACAGATGAGAGGTATCATCATTCATGATTTCCCATGGGATTTTATTGCACCATATCACCTCATATACTTGACATTACTTTTGCCATCTGGTCTCCAAGCAAGAGCAGTCACTTCTTTTCCTGTATTTTCATTTGGAGGCAAACTCCAAACACGTTGAAAGTTTGCAAGCCGATGAAGTAAAACCTACAAAGAAAATGCATTAAAGACAAACTTAAACCACATTCTCCCATTAATAAAAGTTTGTTAATCAGTTCAAGATGCACAGTTTTTTACCAGTTTTTAACTCTTGTGTCTTAAACACCATCTGCTCCTCCTATGTTCTTTTAGAAGGCAGCACACAGTTTACAGCAATAGAGAGAAATAAGTTGAGCCTTGCATAAGGATACAAGCTCCTACCAACAGGGGTTACCCATCACCTCTCTAGCAGACAGCCCGAAAGCACAAGTCCTGTCTTCATGCATGATCACGTACTGCAGTTCCAGGGGAAAAAGTACTTAAAAGGACATTTAATTTAAATAGGAACTTTCATGCACTTTAAAATCCCATAAACAAGCAAAGAGCGCATCACACGTGAATTTGTTTGGAAATTAGAATGGCAAAAATGAAGGAGCAGTAAGTACTGATTTAAAAAATTGCTCTTCCTAAATGCTTGGCCAGGCTTACAAGAAACGTGACCCAAATAACAGCAAAGGCATCTCGGCCTGCAGAGAGAGGCAGCGCCCGCCCCTCCCGTGCTCCTTCCCCGGCACCCGCACTCACCTCCCCCGCTCGGTTGGCCAGGGCGATGAGGTCCCTTTTGGGAGACCAGGACATGAACACGACCTCCTGTGGCAGCTGCTTCTCGCCCACCTGCCTGAAGGCGGGCATGGCTGGGGGCTCCACCGGGACCCGCCGGGCCTCTGCTCCCGCTTCCGGGGACGGCGCTTCCCGCCGCGGCAAGGAGAGGGGCGGAGCGGGGCGGGTCTCGGGAGCG
>VZTF01006691.1:3520555-3553470 GCA_013397755.1 Cnemophilus loriae | reverse complement strand
AGGCGGGCTAGGCTCTTCCCGCTCCGCCCACTTACTAAGTACTATTTAGTACTAAATGAAGTTCTTTTCTTTAAGTCCCTTTTCCATTTGGAGACTAATTTTTAAAAAATCACAAGCCATCCTGTGAGAAGACTGTAACTAAGAGAGCTTGAATTCCTAGAACTCGTGCCTTCCCATCACCCACCCTCACTTCGTCCCTTGCCCCACGTCCTCCAATACCAACACAAAACCGCAAGTACCTCACCTCTCAGCAGTACGCCCCTTAACGTCCAACCCACCAAATTAGACAAATTGCTAATCTTAAATACAAAATTATGACATTATACAAATACATGGTAAGGGCTGTGGTAGTTCACTTAGTTGTTTTGGAGTTGGGGTTTTTTTTGCACCAGTAATGATGTATATTAAAGGAACAATCATTCAATTCAATCAGGTTTTATTCTGGATATTAGCATTTACATTTTTAGAAAATGGAACAAAAGGCTGACAATAAAAAAATAAATTAGCAACTACGTAGCAGCAAGAAAAGTCATGTCTTTTTTTTCTTATTCTTTACTTTGCTCTTGGAGAATATGGCATGTTTTATAGCTAATCTTTTACAGATCCCCATTTTTACTCTCCTTCGAGTTTTCTGCCCTTTCTTTTTGTCAGGTCTGTAAAGCAAAAAAGGAACATAGAGATTAGAATAAAATGAAGAACACACTTCTCTGTACAAATACATCTGCTGGCATTTTAAGTAAGTATATGAATTTTGTAGCAGTATGTGAAGTACTGTCACAAAAAGTACAAGGAACATTCCATCTTAAAATGTTATGATATTTCGACTTCACAAAACTGTCCATTTTATTGCCATTATACTTTCATTTTATGTATTTATTCAGCATTTAAATTTAAACAGATATTGAAAACAAGAAACTTACTCACCAAGTACAAAAAGCATACACAGAGTTTCATGCTGAATATATAATAGAAAGACTTAGAAGAAAGTACATAAAGTTTAACACCATTAGGAAGCATTCTGCAATTAGTACAGGACCTAAATACAACTAGCAAGTGGATTGTTTTCTGTCTCTGACAAAAGATGCCATAATGCAAAATGCTGAATAATTATAAAAAAACATACAGAATTTTTATTAGAAAAAGAATTCTAAGTTATCTTCTGCAATGAATCAGCAAAAGAACTAACTAACGGCCTGAAAGTACTAAAACCATTCTGGTACAACTGACAGAATAGTGTCTTCCTTGACAGAAGAAACAGATGAGGTTTCACAAAATTCTTTTAGCATCCTTTTTAATTTTTTTAGCAAAGGAAAAAGAAACCTTAAGAGATGGAATTTTTATGAGAGATATATAAAATGAAACATTGCTACTTTTGCGTATAATACTCCCTAAGCAAAACCCAGTTTGGTATCAGTGAGACACAAAGCAATACACCTGTACCCGTCTGCCATCCAGCAGGCACCTGGTGAGTCTCTGGATACTGATCCAAGAGGGTAATTGTCTGAGTCTCATGTGTAACATAGGTACAGCTTTTGGGAGGGAAAATTTGCACTTCCACAGACATTCAAGTCCAGAACCACAGAAAAATCCATTACTCTGGAGAGGAATTTATAAAAGTGCAATCAATTATCCTGAACTGGAAAGATGGAGCCATCTGTTGGATCATGTCTTAGCAAATCTCCTTTCCTCTTTCCAGTTAGTTCCATCTGAAGACAACCACACACCATTTACTTGGGTCTCTGATACATACAGGTATGTGTACAGTGTTGTTCTGTATGTAACAGAAGGACAACCATGGAAGACTAAAAGTACTCAATGTGACCCTCATTAATGGTGGAGATTTAGATCATACTACAAAAAGCACTTGAAATACCAGAAGGAAAAAACCAAAATATGCTACAATAAAGCAAGAGACAGGAAGCAATAAAACCATTATAGTGACTCTTTTCTCTGCCTTTTCACGAGGAATTCAAATGGGATAAAAGTGTTCTACTACTTCAATTTTCAGTCATCTTGACAGAGCTCCACACACCAGTCACCAAGTTTGCAATCCATATAAATCAGTTTTGAAAGAAAACCCACAGATAGGGAACTGGGAGCCTCAGTAAGTGGCTCAGCCTTTTATCATACCCTCCCTTCAGTACATACTCCCCAGCAACGCAGCAATAGTGAAAGCTGACATCAGCACCTAAAGCCAAAAATCATCTCTTTCTGAAGTGATTCCATGACATAAGATCTCATCTGAATGCTGTATTTTACTGTATCGATGCAGTATCACACTTACGGACAAGCTGTTCTGGTGCGGGAGAGACTGGGACAGGCACTGCGCTTGTGACCCGCCTTGCCACAAACGAAACACCCAACGTCAGTCTTCTCACAACTGTGCTTTTGAAGGGTGCAGCAGTTGCAATTGTTACAGTGAAACCAAGCTGCAAAATAGATAATATGATTTATGATCTTGGAAAAGTTTAGAACGAACATACTGAAACTAAGCTTTAAATATAGGCCACAATACCTGGTTTTTAACTCTGAATTAGCTTTACAGAGATGGATGTAGTCCCTTTCTGGTCCCTTATCACATTACTAGACATACTGTGTAATTATGTGTGAATTATTTTGCCATTAGAACTATTATCCTCTGTGTGATCTTAAAAAGAAAAATAGGCCAGATGTTACAATGTACTTACAAATTGTGATTTTGCTAACACAAAAATGACTGCTTCAGCTATTTATGCAGAGCTATAAATACAACTAAATTTGTGCATGAAACAATTTTATCATGATCTCTCAGACATTTTGGTAATTGCCTACTTGTTTATGAAATTCAAAGTTTACAAAATCAGGAAGTACTTATATGACAAATGGAAATATTTCAGTTTTTCTATAATAAACATAAATGGGATTTAGTGTGCCTTGACAAGAATTAATTACATTTCCACACAGTGCAAGTACACCTAAACTAAAGTATAGCAACTTGTGCGAAACTGAGACTTTTCCTTTATTATATGTCTTCTGAATTACTACATTTTACTTCTTTCACAGAATATTCTCTCTTCTGGTTTGGAATCTCAGTTTCTTTGGACTAAGTGCACTTTTATTTAGAAAATATTTTTCTGTACTTACAGGGTTTCACACATCTTTTGCAAAGAACACAATGTTTCCATCGTCTGCCATCCTACAAAAGGCAAATAAATGGTTTTATTTATTAACTCCCCCCCACTGATTCTATCTTAAAACAGAACTACTTGTGTATGCTCCCCACTGTTTACAGAAACAACTCCTCTGTAGGAAGGACTGTAACTCAGAAACAACAGTCCAGAGAATCTGTGAAAACCACAGATAAAATTTTGAAATTAGCAAGTTCTACAACTTCAAAGCATAAGAAAAAAATGCACGTGTCAACAGACCACAGCTGAGTAAGTTCTGGTCTAAGTGGCAAGTAGCAAACTTGTCCTGTCCTCTTTCCAACACAAAGGAATTAGGGAAAGAGAAATCAATTCCCAGTGGGTTATGGAAGATGTACTGTGACAGTAATAATAGTCTATGAAACCGAACTGCTGGGGGTTTCCCATGGAACTCAGTATCAGAATTGGTTTTTACCAAAGCAAGTATTACTGAGGTTATCTGACGACTTCTAAAACTTCCATTCAGAAAGAAGTGAAAATACTTACTTTTGATGTACATGAATTGCATATCTCACAGTGCTGGTTACTAGAACTAACATATCGCTGACATATAGTGCAAAACCTGGGGAAAAAGATTTACTGGTCCACTATTTGCTCACAAAACAATTAATTTTATACAAGCTTAACAACCAATACAAGGACTGCAAAATCACTTTGTTGAATTAAAGATAATGTCTTTGCTGCATAGATGAGCACTTAGGCCATTTACATATGGTACATTCACATAGTAATTCAGGTGCTTGAAGTCAAATTATTAACAGTATCAGCTGTAAATAAAACTAAATTTTCCTGTACTCGATGCTTCTCTTAGCGTTCATTTTTTAACTACTGTCTTAACAGCTGATTATCAGACATAATCTCTCTTGTAGATGTAGACAATATTTCCCACAGACAAAATTAGGCATCTCATCATTCCACAATGGAAAATATAAATGTCTTTTTAGACATTTCAGCTCTCCTAGATATTGTTTATATAACATGCAGCTTTAGAATGAGACAGAAAAATGTGCTCTTAAGCCTAGCATCCAAGTTAGGCAAGACAGTACTGAACAGCACCATGCCAAACTCCTTTGGAGACTTTATTTCTTAATTAAGAACAAAGACACTCTTTTAAAAGTCACCTGAGCATTAATACATCTTACCTATATCCCTCTTCTTCAGGAAGCACAATCATACTTGGGGTAAGGTTCGTGAAAATACGGACAGGAGACTGTCTACGACCTGTCTTGCCATGTTTATACAGTGCATGATTATCATAGTCTACCTAGAAAAATAAAACCATAAAAAAGAGTCTTAAACTGAATGCTAAGCACAGGCAGAACTATTCATATATTTATGATCTTTATATGTGCCTTATGAAATGTTCATGCTTATATAAAAGACTCTAACCCCAAATCAGATTACAAATTTACATCAAGTTTTTTGTCTCATTTACTTGTAAATTTGTGCAAACATAGTGTTAGGCTAGACTCACAATACTTCAATAATCGTATTGTACTTACTACTTTTTGCTCATTTGGATGGGATACCTAAGGTAACACTGCAGTTGTTTAAAAGAGCAATCCGCTAAAGAAAAGGATCTATACTGTTTGGTTTGTCAGTACTAGAGGTGACATCTTAACCTATCTCAGAGAAATTACAAAGTTGCAAATCCGATCAGCACTGCTTTTTCCAGCACTGCCTTCAGAGACTTGTCATAAAAATTCTCAGCTCTGAACACTGGCAGGAATGGAGAGTCTAGCCTAGCATGAGTTTTCAATTTCCTTCAACAGTTTCCATTCTACAAGACACAACTACATTGTTCAGAACATCAATGTCAAAATTCATGCAGAGTTGTTAAATGAAAAAATAAACCTTTAGCATCATGAATACCCATGACTGAGCTCTCAAAACACACCGCAGTGCATGTGCTTAAACTATGTACAGAATAGATACAACATTGAAGAAGCCGATGCCAGATTACTGCTTTATCACTGACAAGTTCACTTACTAAGTAATTCCAAACATTTCCACTGTTTTAATTGTACTCTGATCCCAGCAGTTTTGGAGATGAAAAGACTTTAATTTTTTGTTTTATATATATATATTTTTTTTTTAACCAGTGCTGGGCACTACCCACTCACATTTCAACATCTGTGAAAAATGAAATACTCTCCATCAAGTTATCGCTCACTTCTGCAACATGCACCTGCCCAAATTAGTGCAAATTTTGTTACACTGAAAGCCTGGCAGAATAAATGAGTTCATGGCTAAATGACAGATGAGTTAAAGATATGTAACAGGAACTTGATAAAGTTATCACAGATATTACTAATAGAAATACAGAATCCAGACCTCACATGAGCAAGGCCTAGCTACAGAGAAGCACTGCCATTGTACCTGCTTTCACTCATATTCCTGTTCACACTGCACACAACTGGTATTTAGCAGATTCCCTGGGTTCAGCCATACCTGGTAATCCATCATACTGAAGCTTGGGAAAAAGTCAAGAATACGAGACTCAAAGAAATATGGAAATATCCAGAACATGGGCATCTCTTTGTTGTCATGACCTAGTAATGAAAAGACTTTGGTGTACATAGGAGAAAAACATAGTACATGCAGCATGAGAAATTTACAGTGAACATTCCAAATACATAAATGTGGATATGTACATCATGTTGGGCAGAAGAACTAGTTCTCTTAGGCAACAGAAAGTTTTGCTGTATGTTACACGTGGAGATGCAAGTGCCATGTAACTAAACTCTTGACATCTGCTTAGGTTGCTACGAAATGGTACTGGTTTGATAGTTTGTTTTTCTCCACCTTTAAAGTCCATTTTAATTGCAAAGTAGATTTGAAAAAAAAAAACGGGCAAAGTTTTTAAGACAGCCTTTGGGAATTGGGCATTACAGAACTAAAAATATCAGGAGAGTAAATTAGATATATGATAGTTCACCTTCAGAAATTATATCATGAGTGTGCTCACATTCACCTGAGTAACAAGAACCACAGACTTATAAACAGGTACTTTTTCCTTAAAGTGATGTTACAGCACAACCCACCTATCTAGCTGTAATACATACCTTCTTTTTCTGTCTCCTTCCACATTGCCATCAGTTTTAAAAAACTAGAAGCCAGTGCTTCCACTAGCCCTCCAAATGGGGGATCAGTTACCATAATGACTCTTTCACCATTCTCTTCATTCAAGAATTTCCTGCAAGTTTCACGTGCAGCCTGTAAGAAACACAGGTTAATTTCCAAAAATAAAGATTCGAGAACTGTAAATATATTGTCTTCGGCAATAAACCAATCACTGTAGAAGTTTCAACTTTGAAGACGGAACTTTTTTCCCCTTTTGTGGAGGTGAATTTCCTCTTGACTAGCATTAAAAAAAACCCACAAAAACCTCACCTAGATCTGAGGACTGCAAACAAGTGCCCTGTTCAGCTAACATATAAAAACATTACTGAAAATCAAAGAATGAGAATGCCTCCTCTTCAGTAGTTCTCTTCCACTCAATTCAAAGTTGTCTATTAAATTTATACTAACTAATGTTGCTTACATACCTTAATTGCTGCTATTATTAAAATGTTCTTAATTAATTCATGTTTTCCCATGATGTTTTCTACTACACTAGCCATGACTTTCTTACAAAATTCTGCATCAACAACACACACTTTTTTACCAAAGCACTCAATAAATACCTGGCCTTACCTCTCCGCCAAAAAAATGATGATTGAACATGTTGTAGTGGCAGAATTCATCCTCTGTGTAAAATTGTGAATACCTGTAAAATAAGTTTTGATAGTAGTAGAAAAATATAAACAACTTTTTGTCTTTCCTGAGGGGATAGTTAAATATAGTTAAAACAGGCCTCAAGAAAATCATCATCTTTGTGTTCTGATTACCGACAACACATACCAATACTGAGAAATTATTAAGTATACTTACTTTTCGCATCACCTGGATGTCATTTGTGTATGTGTGCAGGAACAGAGATGCAGAGACAAGAAAGGGAAAACAACCACTGATTTATCTCTTAAAGCAGTAAGAATACACATCTTTGTATATGTTCTTCAGATAGATAAACATTTGTTAAAACCTACCTGAAATCAATATCTAGCAGGAGGCTTTTAATACTGAATTCTTCTCCTTGTGATGCTTTTGACTGGATCATTTCATGAAGCCTGAAGTATAATAGGAACAAAGAAATTTAACACACAATCACTGGCTTCAGAAATGATCTTGCAAGACAAGAATGTCTGGTACTTTACTAAATGTAAACCAAACAGATAGAGAAAATGGAGTAGTCTAAACTTGGTGATTCCATTTGGCTTGCACTCAAAGTCAGAAAAATAGGTCAGTCTTAAAAGATGAGAAGTCAGTGGAGCCTACTGGATGACCTCACACAAAAAAAGCGTAAGCTAAGAAACTCACTGTCACTCCCACAAGGAACAAAGAGATCTGAAGTGTGTATGTGCGTTATTTGCAGTGTTGCCACGGTCTTCTCTGGTATCTTCTAAGTTCAAAGCTAGACCCCACTAGATGTTTGGATAATCCCAACCAATTAAAGCATAGTGAACCTCTTATTATGGGAGAATCACTGACTATGTAATCATTAGTAAGCTGTACAGTTTTGAAAGAGAAATATTATTTGAAAGTGTAACAATTCTTATTCACGCACCTGGGTGTTCCAACAGAGAGCACTCGTCTGAATCCTAAATCTATAAGGAGATTCAGTAAGAACTGGCAACTTCTGTCTGCAAATAAATACTGTGCATTTGTTTTTTTGTTCTCCAGTGGATATAGAAGTTGACTGGGACTTTTCAACTGGGCAGTGGTGATATCACACAACAACTGGTGATCCGAGTGTTTTTCCCATTCTGCTGGCAATAGCAATTGCTGGCATTCCTGGCAAAACCTCCTCTTTGATAATGGCAACAGAACAAAATTCTTGTACCTTTAAATACAAATGACAATAGGGAACAAAGTTTGAAAAAAGCCTCTATCAAAGATAGGAAAGGGAGCTATGGAGGAAGTTTCTTATGTTTTAGGAGTCCAGACATTTAAACAGACAATGCAGTTTAAGCTGCTCTGACAAAACTCCATGAGAATGAAATATTATTTATGAAAAAATATTCAAAGGACACTTTGAAATATATAACATATTGTGACCAAATACACTGGGAATCTCCATAAAATAACTAGATTACAGAGTGAAGACTCCATCAACTATCAGCAAAGTCCTGTATGTTTATAAACAAAATTCAGACATTATTTGTTACTACGTTACCTTTGCTTCTTTTCACCATGTTAAGCCTGTTACTTTTGCATACTAAAGTCAGGAATAATTTTTTTAACAGAAATTGCTACTGACCTCTTATAAGCACATTAGGACCACTAACATAAGAATGACTATACATACCTAAAAAAAAAAAACAAACAAACCCCAACCCCCCCAGTTCCTGGGTTGAAAATACCATGCTGTAGTTAAATGTTTCATGCTATTTCCTTCCCACTGCCGTACAACGGTTCTAATTTGTCCAAATTCCTCTTTTCATATTTTAAAGAATCTCGAAATGTTATCTCTACATTCAGAGTACCTGTATTACTTCATCTTTACTGAAGAAAATATATATTAATACCTGTCCATGTTCTGTCTGTGTGTAAAAGAAGGCTGACGATTTCTGTTATAGTCTTCACGTGCTGCAAGCCTAGTTTCTGACACCTGTAAAATTTGCATATATGAAAAATTACAAAACAAGCAGCTACGCTGTGTTGTACATCAAATCTCAACACCAAAAAAAGGGTGCATCAAAGGTCTCATGCTTTAGCTACTCTGCAAGGAAAAATAATCACATTTGTTGTTTCAGAAGAACAAGTATGTCTGCAGCACAGGGGCACGCTGCAAACCAACACAAGCCTCTCATTGTGAATTTGAACTGTGTGTTTCATTCTTCTATCACATGTAATACTCAGGGAAAAACTCAAAACGTGATTATGATGAACACACAAAGAGCCATCCTTTCTATTAATGTGTGCCAGCAGCTGTGTTCCCTCTGAAGAACTATGATCTGATCCTGAAAAACTGATGATAGTAGAAATGTTGCCCAAGTCTTTTGTGTGAAATCGTTTCAAAAGCATAACAGCTCCTTGTTAGGATCTGCACCCGAGTCTTTAACATTTCAGTCTCTCACACTCTTCTCTGATTCTTCTACTTTGTTCCCACAAAACATACTCACAGTTTCACAATAGTGTTTCCAAACATTTGGTCAAAACTTATGGAACTGTTTTGCTTAAAGGAGGAGACAGTAAAATTCAATACAACAAAAGACATCATAATCCAAGTGATATTCAAAATGAATGACAAAGAAAAATTGCTGCAGATATTCTGAGACACTTACTGAGCATCATGCCAAGCCCCACCATCTTAGCATTTTGTACACCCCACTGTTGTTTGTATCTAACATATTTTCTCTATCTTAATTAGGGGAAACGAGGGCATCTTAGGATCAGAAGTACCCAATTTTGTTCAACATTGCATAGCATCAGCAAGCTTCCTATATGTTTTGGCAATAGAATAACAAATGCCAAGTTTGCTCAAAATGTACACAGCCTTCCTTGAAAGCTATACTTGAAACATGTTCTCCTGACAGAAATAAGTGCTCAGCTAAATACCAACTATTAGACAAAGTTTAGAAAATAGCACTTGCCACAGATTTCCACAATAAAATACACTTTTAAAATTGCTAAATAGAGGAAAAAATCCCCAATATTTCATAGAACCATAGAACGATTTGGGTTGGAAGGGACTTACAGATCATCTAGTTCCCACCCTCCTGCCATAGGTAGGGGCACCTTCCACTACACCAGGTTGCTCACAGACCCATCCAGCTTGGCCTTGAACACTGCCAGGGACAGGGCATCCACAATTTCTCTGGGCAACCTTCCCAGTGCCTCACCACCCTCGCAGTAAAGAATTTCTTCCTAACATCTCACCTAAACCTGTCCTCTTTATGTTTAAACCATCACCCCTTGTCCTTCCACTACAAGCTCTTGCAAAAAGTCCCCCTCAAGATTTCTTGGAGGCCCCCTTCAGGTACTAGGAGGCCGCTATAAGGTCTCCCCGGAGCCTTCTCTTCTCCACGCTGAATAACCCAAACTCGCTCAGCCTTTCCTTATAGGAGAGGTGCTCTAGAACTTTGATCACCTTCGTAGCCCTGAATCTTCAGCATAGCCTTAAGCAGGGCTCTCTTACCTTCTCATCTTCCCACTGAAAAAAGTTACAATCCTTTCTATCCCTACAAGCCGAACAAGCATAGAATCTTCTTCCTTCCTCCTTCCCTTGGCTGGTCTTCACAAACAGAAGTGCGGGACCTAGGGACAAGCGCGAGGATACGATAACAGAAGGAACACCTGCAGATCTGTTCCACCGCTCCGCTGCAAGAGCCGAGCTTCCAGAACAGAGCCTTCGCAAAGGCTGCTGCCAAACAGCCCGCGCCCGGAGAGCAGCGGGAGCCGAGCACAGGGACGCTCGGGAGGTGCCCCCCTCGGGCCCGGCTCACCGTGAGGGCAGCTGGGCGCGCCAGGCGCCGGCCCGAGCAGGGCGAGCGCTGCGCGCCCCTGCAGCTCCGGGCCCGCCGCCGCCATCACACCGCCTCCTTCCCGACGGGCACCGCGCCGCGAGGGCGGACGGCGCCCCCCAGCGGAACGGCGGCCGCGGCGGAGATGGCGCCGCCCGGCGAGAGCGCCAGAGCAGGGCCTGGAGCCGCAGGCATTCCCACCGGGACACGGACTGGCGGCAGCACAACGCCGCTCATTTTTTAATAAACTGCTCGGATAGAAACAGTCACGGCAAGGTTATAAAGGCATTTCCATCTCCTTTTGAACTGCACTGTACCGTGTTTTACATTTAAGGTTTAAAAATTTCAGGTTGTTGAAGCTGCTGACACAATACATTAATATTTACATCCACTCAAAGTTATACAAAATACAAGCATTTTATTATTTCTGAGTTCAACAATATTGCTTAGAATTACAAAATACAGCAAGGTCTGAAATACTGAATGTTTCATAAAAGCAGCAATCTTTCTCCCCTGCCCAGTCTTAAATGTCCAGAAAATTACTAAAATAAAAATATTTACCACATTACATGAGCCACAGACTTAGAAACATGACCATCAAGTCTTAAACCAGGTAACTTAAATATAAATGCAAATGGCAATTGGCAGGTGAGCACAACATAATTCAGGGCATGAATGTAATTCTCTGTGCTGTAGGTATTCCAGGTTTTTTTTTTCTCTTTTTCTCCAGTCAAAAGAACCTAAACAGTGTTTAGCTAGAAATTTAGACGGCAGACTGACTTTGTGATGAACACATTAGTGTTTCTGTCATCAGCAGAAGAACCACGCTGGTGACAACTGATGAACACATATCTACACATATTCCAAAACAAACCTGTAACAACACGGTGCAATTCCTTCATCATGATGCATCTCTAAAGAAATATCACAGATTTCCATATATGTGCTTAAATATACAAGTGCTAAACACTACAGTGAAATTTCAACCTCTGAAACATACACTCAGTGTATTTTGTCACAGTAGAAACTGTGTGTATTTACTTGAGTTGAATTTTGCTGTAATTCAGCTATTTAACTATTTTTGGTCCCCGCGTGCAAAAAAAGCCTACTGGGAGCATTCTTCCCCCTTCTCCCTTTCTTTGACTTGTTTGTCAAGGACAGATTGATTTTTTTTTTTTAAGTGCATGACTTTTCAAGTAACTAGTCTACAAAAATCTATAACCAGTTTAAAATATCAGGAAGAAATTCCAAGGAAAAGCATTTTCACAATCAAAGATAACATTCAGAACTTCTTTTTTAAAGGCCATATAAAAAGCAAATGAGAGTGTATGAATTCTCACATTTATATTAAACAAAAAAATTCCTATTGTATTCAAAATTAGTTTCTAAGCAAATGCAAACGGTCTATCTTCCCTTATTCAGAATATTATTCAGAATACATTAATTTAGCCTAGAAAAATACATTATGGACAAATTCTTTTCATTCCCTGACATAAGAATTCACAATTTTGACACAAAAATTGTAAACTTTTATTACATTCAAAATACATTTCTAAAGTATTTAGAATTTAAGTTCTGAGGTGTCGGCAGTCAGAGCTCTTGGTATACAGCAGAAGTACATTATTGCAGAGACTTTAGACAGAAGTAGCTTTCTAAAGTTAAGAGAAACTTACTCTTCCCACGTATTTTTGTTGCTACCAGGAGGAAAAGAAAGGCTTCCTGCTATGAAAGGTCTGTGTGAAGGCATTACTCAGATGAACAATTCGGCCCTGACTTCCAGTGCTACTTCGCTCTACAATCACACGTGGCATCTGAACAAGCTGAATGGGACTCTTTCCATCCTTTAATGCCTGAGTAAGGTTTAGTATCTAAAAAGAGTAAAAGCAGGTGAGGTTAGGGTGCACAAATAAAACTGTGGCTAACAGG
Source organism: Cnemophilus loriae (assembly GCA_013397755.1). Lineage (NCBI taxonomy): Eukaryota > Metazoa > Chordata > Aves > Passeriformes > Corvidae > Cnemophilus > Cnemophilus loriae. The sequence continues at coordinate 3,540,794 of VZTF01006691.1, read as the reverse complement.
CTTATCACTTTAGTTGCCACTCTTAAATCAATTCTGTAGAGGACTGTGCTGCTGAATAAATTAATTTCAAATGATATCTATTGCAAGTAGAAATATTTTATTTATTCGGTAACACGAATACATCCTACTGCTGTCTACACTTCCATTCTTTTCTTGATTTTTTCATGCAGTCCTCTCCAAATTTTCAGAAAATTTTAAGAGAGAAAAATCTAAGAGCATTTCAAATTTAGCACACCTCTTGAAAGCATTGCAGCTGAAGTGAAAAAAATACCTATAAGAAAGCCATCAACATGATTTAACATAGGATGTTTAGCAGTTTAGGTACAAATTATTTTCATATCAGAAGATATGAAGCCATATAATTAGCTCATACCAAACCCAGTGCTAAGACCCAAATTCAGCCCTCAGCTCCCAGGAGTCTGTTATCTTCCTTCCAAAACTTCAGTGCTCATGGACTGCCCTCATAATTTACTCCATGTTCAATGTTATCCTGCTGAAAACTGAGGCAAGTATTCAATTTAGCTCTAGTGACACATTTGCATTATCCTTAATATCAAGCCTTTTTTCTCCTGCACAATGCCCCTTTCTTCCTTGTGAGACTTATTGATCCTCAGCTTATTCTGCTCTTTCATGGCCAAAGAACTCCAACAAAGTCTTTTGCATTACTTACTGCAATTTGGTTCTGCCAGCAACTCCACTTGACATTTACAATCTCAGAGTTCTAAGGCAATCCTTTGTATGTGTGTTACCCATTTCTTGGACTCTACATTCTTGACAGAACTGTTTCTTTTGGGTTAGAAACCCTTCCCAAAGTTTTTTTCCTACACTTCACAAAAATAGGCTTCTAATAATGTTTGGTATCTTAGATTTAAAGCCTTTTATTCAAGATATTTTTCTCCACAGTTTCTTTATCAACTAGATTCTTCATTTTCTAATTCTTAAGTTCTCATTTTTAAGATGAATTTAGATGTTTTGGCTATACTGTATATTCATCCCAACTGAATGAATCCCTCAGCATGTGATCTACATAGCCAAGTCTTCTATAATGCCCTCGTAACATACTTTGGTTTTACATCAAAAACAAGTTTAAAATCAGTGCTAAAAGGTATTGTTTGCCAACGTATTTCCAATCGCATCCAAGGATAACTCATTATCTGCATTTCTTCCATGCCTGAAAAACCTAACATTTCCCACGGTGAAACAAACTCTTATATAGCTAGAGAGAGGTTAAAAAAACCCCAAAACTTAAACAAATCTCTACTAAAATCCACCTGAGAGACAGGGTGTTAAGAAAGGGCCCAGATGCAGCCTTTACAGTGGAAAATTAATTTTGACAACCTCAGCTACATCACTTTCAATTATATCAATTATGTTTTTCCTCAAGCGTTTTGTTAAATAACAGATTCCTTGTAGCCAATTGTCTCAAGGCAAAAAAGCTACTTAATACAGTTTAGGACACATGAGTACTTCAAGAACCGACCTTCCAGTGACTACACAAACTTCTCAGAAGAGTTATTTCAGAAACAACTCCTGTAATTCAATTTAGTAAGGTTTGCTGTCTTTTAGCTACCACACAAAAGATGTTAACTGGGATTATGTTTGACTAAGCAGAGCTGCGTCTTGTGCAAGGTACATCTTGATATAGGAAATTCTACAGAGAAAACATCAAATTAAGACACTCTAGGAATTGTCTGGCATAAAACCATCTATGTTGAATTTATGAACACAAGGACTAAGGTTCAATAAATTCAGGGCAAATGGGACTACTAATTTACCTAGTCCAATTGCCGTACACTTGCAGAAATCACTATTTTATGCCTACAATGAACTAAATTTGTTCTTAGCTAAAGCTTTTTCTCTAGTATTTCACACCAGTCTTAAATTGTAAAATAGGAGGAAGATGGAGAAATCTCCTCCTCTCTTGCTTTAGTGTTTAAAAAAAACCACAAAAAAACCCACAGAAAAAAACCAAACCGAAACAAAACAAGCCCAGCACTTAACTATTATCAAATTTCTAACCTGAAAATGGCTGGACTGTTTTGAAGTATGGTTTCAACATTTGATAGGATGAAGAAATTTTATTACCTAATATTGCTTTCAGTAATCAAGTCAACCCTCTAAAATAAAATCACACTTATTTGAATAGCATAATGAAATCAGACATCAAATTTTCCATCCAAATTTATGACTCTTTTTCATTTTTAAAATACGTGCTAAAAACATACAGTTAAGTCCTCCCTATCCCCCACAAAAACAATAAAACTGAATTAGAATAAAAGCATTTTCTGTAAAAATAAAAAAATATAAATCAACATACACTTTCTGCTGTTCCGTTTATCCACAAATAAGAACAAACTCTAGACAGAAATTTAGTCTTCTCAGATGAAAATACCTTCAAATGTCATTCAGTGTAATAGGAGTTAGTTTTTGTAGCTCTAAAGAAAGCAGCTGAAGAGTGATGACAAATTAAATACATAAATAAAAATGTAAAAAAGTAGTCTTACCTGCCCCCTCATAACAGACATCTGGTTTTCAAAAGTAGCCTTGTCAAATCCTTTGTCAGTCTTTATTAAGAAAACAGTTTATAGTAAATAACCCATTTATTTTTAGCTATATATTTAGCATGTAAATTCACCAATATCATAATATGCATATTCATATTTACCCACACAATAATAATTTTTGAAAGCTTCAAATAGAATGCTAGTATAAATGACAAAAAGGTCTATTTATTGCATCAAGTTTACATATGCGAACATGAAGACTGTTCCACATCATAAAATAAAATACATCGGTGGATTCCATTTCTGGGCATTGGTAAATGCCAATAGGTGGCAGATACCCGGCTTAATATGATCACACAATGTTACACTGCTCTTTCTCTCATGATGACGCCAGCAGAAAAATACTTCCTTCTTCAGATTTAATAATACTTATCTAACAAACCCAGAGGCATTTTGAATACAAATGAGTCGAAGATGCAAATATAGCAAAAATGTGTTTCAGGATCTAGTTTTGACATTACATCTGCATTTTCATTAAAATTTTAAAATTTCCAATTCTTTTCATCCTTAATTGGATTATTTCACTTGAACATCTAACGCAAATGTTTACAAGATGTTTTAGAGAAGGACACTCTTTACATGTCAATACTGTAGACAGTTTCAGTATCTTTAAACTGAGTTTGACTTTCAGTATGATCAAGATATCAGCAGCAGCTGAGCACAATATATGCATATAAAATTAAGTATATGAAAGGTATGGAGGTACTTCAAGTTGCATTAAATACATTATTTCCTCAGGCTGCTACAGTTTAAGTGTATACACACCACATAGGTATGTTACATGCAGTTTTTACACAGATTTGTGCTGTAAGAGTAAACTAGCTTTAATTAATTATGTGAAACTTAGATATATATTAGGTAATTTATGTTTTCAGATGAGCTAATTACTATCAATTAACCACATTTGTGACAGTTGCCTTATAATTACCTAAACCCTTTCTACCATGCCAATGTTAAAGGTAAAATAGCATAGTATCTTGGCATTCAGAAGTTAGATAGTTATTCTTTTTATGAATGTAACCGTCCCATTACAAGTATCAGCTACTTCAGTAATAGTCAATTCAAAGAAGCACATGAGTCACCTTAAATAGCTCATAAAGGTCTTCACAAAGGTCCTGTACAAAGTTCATATCAGAAAGGCGAGGAAGAACTAGGTCTCTGGTCTCCTGAGAGAAAGGAACTTTTGCTTGAGGAAGCCAAGCCCAATGAAAGGGATCTAAAGCAGAAAAACAGTGCACTTAATGATAAACTAGAAAAAATTAAATTCTGAGTAGAGTACTCTACTACCTACTGCAAGTTCTCAGTAACATCACTTTTGTCCAACATTGTTACCCCACACATCCCTTTTGGTTACAGTTACCAGAGCAGCTTTACAACTGCTAAGCCATTTTTTCAAACAGTGAGAATATATTAAGCAATAAATATTTAGTTAAAGCAATAAATAAAAAAGATATATAAATTAAACACTGTAAGCAACAGTAGAGGCCTTTCCCTAGTTTAGTAAGGCAGTTTCCTCTGGAGTAAAATAATAGCTGTAATCAAATAGAAAACTTTTAGGTATTTGACTCATATGGAAGAATTAACAAAAGAGCTACTATTTTTAATATAATTTTTAATTTTTTCATAAATGCCTTCTTCTAAGCACTTTGACAGAAAAGCATTCATAACTTTTCATGTAATTGCTATTAGACAGCTTTTTTCAAATTACATTGCAAAAGCAATTAATATTACCAGATGTTAAACAAGACACCAAACTATTAACTGCAGGAGCTGAGAAAAGTCACTAGCAGCAGGCCACTCCCTAAACTTCTGCACAGTGCCCACAGCCCTTTGAGTCTGACAGTGCAGCCAGTTTTCCACATACGTCACAGTCTGTTGGGTTCGTATCTCACATTTCCCTACAAGAATACTATGATAGAGCACGTAAAAGCCCTCACCAAAGTCAAGCAAAAAAAATCAGTATTCACTGCCCTCCCCTCAGCCACTGAAGCAGTCATCATTAAAAGCTGCCTAGTTAATCAAGCACAGTTTGTCCTTGGTAAATCCATGCTGGCTTTCCCATCACCTTCTTGTTCTTCATGTGCCTGAACACAGCTTCCAGGAGGATTCATTCCACAGTCTTCATGGAGACTGAAGCAACCTCTCACATTACTATGGCCTTTCAAGAGTGATGAGAAAACTGCATTACAAACAGCATCAGCCAGCTCCCACTGTTTTCAATGCATCTCATCTACTCCTATGAACTTCTGTATGACCATTTTTCTTAAGTGGTCCCTTTCTTCTGCTTTGGGGATTCATTCCCAGGGGCTCTACTTATGAGCTTTGAGATCCAAGAGACTGAGAGCAAATCTTACAAGTGAAAAATGAGGCAAAGTCAGCATTGAGTAACTTGTTCTTTCTTATGCCTTTTTGCCTTTATGTCTTTGCTGTGCTTTTCTTCAGTTCCACTCTCACTTGTAATTTACTCAACCCTTTCTTGCCTTTCTTGTTGCTCTTTATGTCCTCTGCTAGCTGTACTCCAGCTGAACTCTGACATTCCAAACTCCATTCTTGCACTTTCAGAAAAATTCTCTACTTTTTCAGGGAAGTCTCTACGTCTTTTTTTCCTTTTTTTTAAAATGTGCTTAAATTTTGCATCCCAATTCAGTCAGGATTTCCCTGTTCATCCATGTTGGACCAACTTCCTGCCTTTTGCAAATGCTGCTCTCTGGCTTTAAGATGGTTATCCTCAATGACCAACCAGCTCTAGTCATCAAAACCATGCTTTAGGGGGTAAGAGACTGCAATTTGTAAACATTATGTCACAAGTTTACTTTTACAAAACTATCACACACCTGTCCATCTGCAAAAGAATTCTAAAGGATCGTGCAAGTTTATTCCTTTTGATGCTGAAGTAAAAGATGGTATAAAATAAGCAATAACTGCTGTGTCTTTAGAACAGCTATAGAAGTGACTGTAGCCAAGAGATACGTAGGACAGTATCTATTTAGTACCAAGATAGAGACTGCACAGAGCTCTGGGTGGAGTACTTAACCAGCCTTTTGACAGCATAACTAGCCCACACTTAACTGCCACAGCTACCTGATGGATTCTGTAGCCCACAGAAGTCATTGCAAACCCTGTTGGGCACTTCCCTCCTAATGATAAGTAGTCAGAAATGTGGTCAAAATCAATCTCACTTTAACAGTAATAGTATTTTCAAGCAGATGGAGAATTGGCTAACTAAATATTAACTTCTACAAAGTAAGCTAAAGCTGAGAACAAGAAAAAACAACCTGCCTACTTGTCCACCTACAACAGTACCCTTCATTTTGAAATAGAAATTTGGCCAATAGAGGCAACTTGCAAATTCTTGCAATCAAGTTATTTTCCACCACGTTTCTCAAGAAAACATGTGTGAGAAACATGTAGCTAAATTCTTCCAATTCCACCATTAGTCACTTTACACACAGTAGTATGTTTATGAGTGTCCATGTATTAATATTGTTAAAAGGTAAAAAATATGAACAAGAAGCAAATCACATATGCTATTGCAAAAACGGCATTTGTTGCTAACTTTCTGAAGAAGAGTACATTATTTAAAAATTCAATACATAGCTACAGTGATGATTTCTTAGTTTCTTACTACAACAACACAAATAAAAATTACTTCTTTGGAAGTTACACTCCCAAAAGGAAGATGATTGAAGAATGCAGTACTTACATGCCCTCCACTCATCAGGATGCTTAAAAGGAAATGCTAAACCATTGTCAATTGCAGCAATTTTAATAGATTCTTTAGTTATAGTCCATTGGCTATCCTACAGAAGGAATATTTAAAAAGTAAGTGATACTTATGTGCTTACACAAACAGCAAAACACAGTAAAAATACTAAATAATATATTTTGTAGCTTCACTGGTTAAATTCAACTTAAACAATATAAATCAGTACCCAAATAAATTCCACTACATATAATTTCTTACTCTACCATCATTAAAGAGAAGCCCTTCCCTAAATACAAGATAAACAGAGCACAAAGGGATGAAGAAATGTGCATGAGCAACAGTGGACATTGTTACTTTATTATAGCCCAAACGAGTAGAGCTAAAATACAGAACAATAAAAATAATTTCTAGCACTGTTCTACCTAGTCTAATCAAAGTAGCTTTTCTGCTCATTTTGCCTATAATAATTTGGTGTTATCACATTTCTTGAGACCATGCGCCAGGATTAAGGACATGCGCTTAATCTCCAGCAAGATCAAGCTATAAAACTAAACAATATAAAGAATATAAGTTTCAAAGTACAATTCTCTTACCTTATCTGACAGATCAAGTCCATCATCTTGTTTTTCATACCTGACTAACCAGTTGTCGTTACCTCTGTCTTTAAACAGGAAAATGCATGTCACAATCTGTCATTTATAAAGCAATCATCATCTAGAGTGACATACGACAATATCGTAAACTGACACTTTACCCATGGAGATAGGCAAAACTGTTCAAAAAGGGTTTTTCCCATCACATGTGGTTTAGTTTTACTGAAACGTACAGGCAACCGATTCAGTGGAAAGACCACAAATTTACCATGTGTTCTTAGGCATGTATTACTTCTTTAGGTTCCCCAAGTGGCTGAATATGCAGCAAAATATCAAGATAGCCAAAAGAAACTATTTTCACATATTTTATCCAGTAAGATTGGTTGTGGTGTGCATTTTTCCTAAGGAAAACACTATCAGACTCCAATGACTTAATTTTTAAGCTTGTTTTAACACTGATGGGGAAATGGAGAAGGCCTCCAAAATTATGGATGATGTGACCTTTAACTACACGGAGAAAACAGACTCTACAAAGATGGAAAGGGGGCAAAACTGAATAGAAGAGCAAGAAACTGAAAATGTCTGCACTGTTCAGACAAAATTGAGAGACTGAACACTCTGAGAAGGTCTTTCAGACAGAGGATGACTGCATGGATTTGTAGGACCATTTTAAGGCACTCCCTTAAATTTAATCATCAGATTTTCACGTTCTATTATGATTAGATATATTAGATGAAGGTAAAATCATCCATGTAATGAGGTTTTGCATTTTGAGTATTTGCCTCACAATTTTAAGAATGTCAAAAAACACTAACTGTTTGGAAACACTGAGGTTTATTTGATGAAGCTGACAGACCATAGCAATAGCTAGCAAGTATGTTCTTACGAAACTTTCTTCTAGTTTGCTTCTAAAAAGAGAGAATTTGAGAAAAGGAAAATGAGCTAGACCTGGTATGTCTGAAGAAAAGCTAAGATGCCCACCTCTGCCAAAGCAGCTAAGTAAATATTTTAAACATAAAACTACCTTTGGATTCCTCAAGATGTAATTCACCTACATAGGTAACAGAAGAATCCTAGCTTCTGAGTGATAGAAACAAGAGTGCAGGAGAACTGACAGGTACACGTTGCAGTGGTACCTCAGTGCCTACACAATGAATATGAACTATTGTGAGCTGGTGTCAAACTGTGCTATTATCAGCTCCAGTTTAGCATAAAAGGAACTGTAGTCATGGCTTTTCTCATGAGTCCTGAAACCCCACCATCCTTTATCCTAATCAAGGAAACAGTCTATAGCCTACACACAGAACCAAAGCTCAGTGAAAGCATTTGTTCTTGACTTCTTACATGGCACAAAAATAGCGAGTAACAATCAAAAAGAGTTGTTTGGATTCTTTTTGTACTGCAATATTTAATGTATTCATCCAAAGTAATTTTTTTTAAATTTAAAATGCATCTTTACGGCCTTCAATTGTGAGAAAAGCATCTAAAATGCATTAAAAGCCTTAAGCACCAGCTTTCAGCCAGCATTGGTTTCTGCCTCACAAAAATACATAGATACCAAGAGATACTAACAAATACCTGTATTTCTGATGACATAATCCAAGACAACCAATCTTTCAAACTGTGACTGAAATTCTTTCCTTGTGTTCTCAGGTAAAGGATCAGTTTCAAACTTCCTGAGCCAGTAGTCAGCTTCCTTATATCCTTCAACAAACAGCTGGAACGAGCCAACCTGAAATATTAAGAAATTGCATTTGGAAAATGCACATGGGTAGGTCACATAAGTAATCTCAAGATTAACAGAGAAATTCATTATATGCTTTCAAAGTTCACAGCACAGGAAGTATGACACTAAAAAAAATAAATTAAGTAATAAATAAATTTCTTTTTCATTCCTATATACTTAAAAAAGGTAAGAGTCAAATCATGTGAGGGTGGGTTTCTGGGGGTTCTGGTGGCGGTTTTTTTTATAATATTTGTTTGAACACTCACCGAGTTCACCAGGAATAAAATATAGCCAGACAGCTCAGTGTAAATGAACAGTTAGTGTTACAAGAAATATGTGAAACAAAGAGAAAGAAGGAACACCTGTTCTCTTTTTCATTGGAAACGCTTGTTCCAATAGTTCAGAGAACACTCACTAAAAATTACAAGAGAGAAATCTTCCTCTCTGAAAAGCCTTTAACCTTCACTGATAAGAACAGCAGCATTAATCATTTTGTTCAAGACAGATGCTTTTTGCATAAAAATGAGTAAATATATTTCCCAAAAGAGTCCAAGGAAGGACATGAGAGTTGGCATGGGCTCCATATGTATGTGAAAGGTGCTCAAGGTTGAAATTCAAGAACTTATATTTGAGAACTGAAGTGCAGATAGATAAACACAGAGCATGTCGAATAACCATGCTCATACAAGCTTGCACAACCCACGTCACATGGATCTAAACTGCTGGGAACTGACACAAGTGGATTACTCAAGCTGTACATAACCTGTGTCTTAAAATCTTAGGATTAGAACAGTGTAGCGATATTCTGGGGATACAGTAAGGCTCATTAGGCAAGAAAGATGTGAGGTTTTTAGTCAGTGTAGTCTGCACATAAGACAAAAGGGAGGTAGGAAGAACAAGACAGCAGGATACCCAAAAGAATAAAAACAATAGAAGGCAAAAAAAAAAAATCACAAAAAATTTAAAAATTAGATAAACTGCAGGGAAAAAACAGACTGACAATATCAAAACATGACACTGAAACGAAAGGTAGTAAGCAATCAATAGAGCAAAAGTGAGATACACAACAATTAATATGTTACTACTCCATCAAAAAACTGGATGGTAAACTGAAACAAAAAGTGACATTATTAAAATAGTTCAAATGAAGGAATGATGTAAGAGTGGATACATGTTGCATGGAAACAGTCATATGTATCAAATTTCAGACAGTTTTCAACAAGCAGCAAGTTTTTTCTTCTATCATTGAAGTTTCTTATAAATATCCTTTTTTTAAAAAAAGTTTTATGCAAGAACCAGGAAGTGCACAAATTACTAATTTTTCATCTTACCTTAGGAGGTAGTCCAATTCGATTAAATTTTTTAGCAACTTTTGGCACTTTCTCTAAAGCATATTTTTTTCCTCTTGACTTTGCACGATCTATTGCACTGTAATTAAAGGTCTCACTGACAAGCCAGACAACCTTAAAATATGGAAGTTAAACACAGCTCAGAATTCCTCATTATTTCAATTGTAAATTTACAGTAAATGTTATGCTCAGTTATAAAAAAAATTTTAAAAATTAATCGAGAAGCAAGCATCAGGCATTTTCAACAGATTAATTTTATATGAAAGGGTGAATATTCTCTATTTTACATATCCCAAACAAAAACAGGAATTTTATAGGCTGATTTTTGCAATTTGCATCTCATCAAAACATGAGGCACAAAAGGTATCAGAAAATGCTAGAAAGAAAGAATGCTAGAAAGAAGAGATTCAATTCAGATCTCATACTTATCCATTAAATCAAAAATCACAGTCACTTTTTCTACACCAAACCACTGTGCCTTTGTACTTGCAATAGTTTATAAATGACTTACAAATCACACATGATATACAAGGATATCTACACAACTACTCAGTTCAGAGACTGACAAATATGTTGGCTTTTTTTTTTTTTAAATTCAGTAATTTATGTGTTTTAACTTTTACCTTAGTTTTAGGTACAACTCCAAGCCCCAGCTTCTCATCCACAAGATAGGCACCAGCTTCAGAGAGATATCCCTGATTTGGAACGAGGCAGCCTCTGCCAAAGCAGCAAGGACAACAAACTTTGTGAAAATATTTGGTCCATTTTGGATTTAGATGTCCATAAGGCTCTTCGGATTTTGGTTTGAACACTCCAATAGTTTTCTAAGATAAATAATATAAAATTAAAATATGAGCACTTTGAGTAGCAAAATATTAAAATTAGTTTGAAAATTAGTTATTTGAAAATACTGGTTAAATCCTATCCAGTGCATTTTACAGTTGCTCTTTTTAGATGATGAAATAATAAAACTAACAAAATTGAATTCCAAATAAATTTACCGTGAAGTGCTTCTTTAGGATTAGTACAAATTCAAAATAAGGTCTTCATAAGAGAAAATCCAAACCAACATTTACTTTTTCAGAACATTCTGTCAAAATTCAAAAGGACTGCATTTTAAAATATATATATATTTATCTTAAGTTCTTTAAAAAGCAGGTTTTAAAAGTAGCTTTAAAAAGAATTTTCAGCCCACCAACAACTCACTGAGCAGCTATTTCAGACAGAGACATAATGGCTCCAGGAAAGTGGCAAACATACAGAACACTAAAAGTCAACTGATTTAATTTCTTTTAAATCTATTTTTCTTATTACCAGAGTTGAACGGATCAAAAGGTGACAATGACCATCAGCCACCATTTACATTAGAGACACATAGTAAATCTTAAAATTAGTCAGAGCCCTGTGTCCAATTCTGGACACTATGCTTCAGGAAACCTGTTAACAAACTGGAGAAAGCTGAAAAAAATAAGAATAAGCACAAAATATGTGATTAATTAAAGACAGTAGGAACAGCAAATGCTTAAGCTAAGAGAAAACTGAGGCACGATGAACTACGGAATAGGTTGCTATGGAGAAAAATGGAACAACACATTTACTGTTACTGAGCCACGAAACGACAGGCTTAAATCCCAGCAGATAAGCTGCAAAAAAGAAATCCTTTAGAAACTTAAGTGCAGCTCGAGACTGGAACAGACGGCCAGGTTCTGCAGTCTCAAAAACAGGGTGCAACTAACAACAGGTTAGTTAGACATTCCTCAAGAATCATGTTAAAGTGATCTTGCTCCACAGCACAAGCATTAAATAGGCAATTTCTCAAGGTGCCTTCTGCATAGAGTTCTATATTTGTTAACCTCAAACCACGGGTTATTACTACATTAAAATATATAACCTTTCAATTGTCTGTGATAAACTTTGGCCTAGTGCAAAAGTTCACATAATGACTCTTCGGTAGCTCAAGTGGAGTGCTGTAGAAATGCTGCATCTTCATCCCTTCTCAGCGGACAACGGCAAGTAAATCAAATTCTTTCTAATAAATATTTAACGACAACTGTTTAAGAAGAATTTTCACATATTAGTACTTTACTGAAATCCTTATGAATCCTTTACTGAATCCTTATGAAAAAAGTGAGTATCTCAATAAGCTAAACACCTGTTTATAATAATATAATATTAATATAAACACCTGTTTATAATAATAAGCCTGTTGTTGCACCAACTCTCTAAGCTGATTCACACTCAGGTCGTGAACATGTTTGCTGGCAGTCAGAAACTAGCAGTATTCTTCAGTAGCTGCTGATTCAGCTGGATTAGGGAGAGGATCTGAACAGCAGGTTTAGCTTGTGGAGAATTTTCAACCAATTCTTCCAAGACAATCTTGCTTTGTCCAAGACTGTCCAAGACAAAGTAACTTCAGAAAACTTAATTAATTCCGTTTGTAAACAGATACACAAGACACCAGGCATTAGTAGCATCATCTGTCTCATCCACCTATTCTGATTCATTCCCATTAACAACAAGGAAAACTAAGTTACAAAATACCATTATTTGCATTTATACTATAAAATTAGTATCTCTATCAACAGTCAGGAAACAAATTGATGAGAATTTTCTTGGGTTTGGTATGCTGTCATCTGTGATTCTAAGGTTGCATTTAAAACCTTGAACACAACTGCACAGACCAAATTCAACTTAGACTTACACAAATGCAAGAAATATTCTATGCAATGTGAGAGGCCAGCATGTTTTTTGAATACTTTACTATTTATTTATTTTTTTTATTTCTAAATCACAACATTTGGTATACTACTTTAGTCAAAATCCTAATGTTAGGTTTAGAATTGTTAAAAAGTTATTGAATTTTTTCCGATTGAATCGCATGTATCTACCTGCTTAAAACAAAGCTGGAAGCTTTGCATTTCTTGGAATCGTGGTGTATTTAGAAGTACATGCCAAACCTTTAATTATCTCTTCTGAATCACTCTCTGGCTAATGCATCCTAATAAGTGCCCATTTGAAAAAGGAGCTTAGCTCATTCTATTACTTGCCTGGACTGTACTGTGCTATACAGTCAAATCTAGAGATGGCTTTCAAGGTTTTGCTGAAGTTAGAACCTTGCTAAACTTTGCAGAGCCACCACTGTTGAGGACCAGAGTAGAACCAAAAAGTTCAATCTATAGAACAAGCTACCAAGGCCAGTCTTAATTTTGCCAGTCAAAATGAATTTACAGACTGACTCAATTAACATTAGCAATTAGTTGAAACTGTCAGGAACATATTGCAGAACAATTTGTAACAGACACTATGTCTTTTATTTATTGCTTACACGATGAACAACAAATGCAGAAATATCCAACCCTTCAGCAATAGTGCTTCTTAAGTACTGAACTCCATTTCAGTATGCAACTATATAATTTTTGCCAATAAATGCAAAAAGCCAATTTTAATTAAGCAATTTGAATTTTATCTTTCTGATAAAGCCCATAAGGTGACCTAATGGAAACAGCTTATTTTACCTCTAATTTGGTATTCATTTTGGGCAAATACTTCAGAAGGTGACCAGTAAAAAGACTTAGCACATCTTCAATGAGTCTTTCCCAGCATAAGAAAGAGGAGATTACTCAAGAGGAATAGGAGAAAGCAAGTCACAGAACCGGGCTGAAGTGGAATGATGCAATACTCAAATAAGATCTGAAATCCATTCTACACATGAAAGCTGCACTACTGACAAAATGAAGTTTTATCAGACCTTTAAAATGGATAGCAAACATAGAATAAAAAGCAAAGAATAAAGGCAAAATTTGAAGTCTGCTAAAAACTCAGTATCATTGTTCTCACAGTCCCATACCCCAAATACTTTCATATTTTGCAATGAATTCTTTCTGAACCATGTAAAATAGACAGTCTTCTTTTCTCCATCTTTGTTTCTCCTGAATACTTACATTCAAATCAATGACCTGCATAAGGGAGGAGGGCAAGTCACTATTAGAAACATAACTAGGAACAAAAACAACATAGCAAAAGAAAAATAAAAACAACACAGCAAAAGAAAAGTAAAACCAACAAGAAAATCACCACATAAGAAACAAGGAGTAATATGCCCCATCCAAAATACTGTGGTTATGTTTATATTAAAATGATACATAAATACTCTCTTACCATCCCCAGGGCTCAGTGAGTACCTCAGGCATTTGCTAGTGACCAAAAACCAGCAAAATCAATCTAGATAAGCTTTAGACAAAACAGATATGCACATATGGTATGACTTTTTTTCCCTAGTGATTTCTCAACTAACTTTCTAAGAATAAAAAAAATCTTGATTGCACAGCATTAAGAAAAACTCAAAAAACTTAATCAGTTGTAAAGCATTTTTAGCGTGACACTCGAGAATATTCTTTAGATACATCATGCACAGAATTTTTGAAAAACTATTGATTTAAACCAGCATTTGACTACTTACATTTTTTCCTACTGCATATTAAATAATATATAAACTCACTTTAAAAAAGTTTGAATATGTGTATGTAAGCACACAACCAGAAAATGTGCAAAGATCTAAGCTACTAAAATAGGGAGTGACCTGAAGCTGGAACTCGGAAGAGGTTTTTATATTTACAGCATTGCATGTGATAGCAAGAATCCCACAAAGCCATTACAGAAAGATTCTTTTTTTTTTTCCCTTCAGGTTTCAAAAAGAGAGAGACCCTCCTTTTTATTTTCTCCACCAGAATGAAGGGGATCGTTACTAACAAATGTTCCTGGAGCACAAGCATTCTGCAGTTTTCAGAAGATTTTGAAGGGGTGGTTCTGCCACTTTCCATAAAAATAAAATCATAAATTGATATACTAATTTATATTAAAGTCAGGTAACCACTCCAAAAAAAAAACCACTTATTCAATAAAGTGGAAAAACTATCACCTGAAAATTGCCATTAAAACAAACTAAACAACTATGAAAATTAACTGGCAAAACAGGAATATATTTTCTAATGACCAATAATATGACTAAAAGCTAAACAAAAACTGTACTACTTCCTAAATGAAAGGGAAATTACTGTTATGGGAATGCATGGAACCACAACAATCTTGAACATGCTCTGAAAACCTAGGCATTCAAAGTGTTCCAACTGCCATTTCCAGCACAACTGGGATCTTTGGGATTAACGAACACCTACATCTATCTAAGAGCTAAAAACTGCTGATTGAGCTTAAAATAAAATCAGATGTGACAAATTAACAAAAGTTGAGCAGTTGGAGGTCTTATTTTGTGAAACAAGTCAGTAGCAAAGTATTTCTAATTTAGAGAAAACAATGTGAAAGTATGTTTCAGACATCATTTTCTCTTACTAAATAATGCTAACCACTTTTTACTTTTCAAGAGAGATATTCAGGTAACTATTACTTCTCTGTCTCAAAATAACCTTAGGACACCTCACTGATGATCACTATTCAAGATACCATTTGCCAACTACAGAAGTGAAAACCAAATCTTCCAGAGGGGAAACCAAATCTTCCAGCTAAGATTCAGCAGACAAGTACAAGTTAAAAGGTAGATTTGATGATATCACTCTTCTCACCCATCTACCAATCATATATGAGAAAGGAGACATGACCTAAATAAAAGACTATCTAAGAAGAAAGGAGAAAAAAATACAAGAGGCTTAGCTAAAGAAACTTAAACCATACTGAAATCAGTTGTGCAAAAACGAATTAAAACATACAGAGAACAAGATTCTGCACATGGGAATTCCTGAATTGTTTTCAGATGTTAGAAGCCCTTTTATTCTCTCCATATTTCTTTGGTGCATTAAAAACGTGATAAAACTGCAGCAGAAATAATAGTTATTTTGCCTTAGCTTATGCAGCAAGACATAATTAGAAATCTAAGTATTATTTGCATTGACTTTTCCAAAATAAATTTTGGCAAACAATAAATTATTAAGTAACTTATATAAATTAATTTGCATATAGATAGAGTTTTTGAATTTCCATTTTCAGGTTGCTGCTGATGGTGTGTCTGACTTTGCAGTAACATGCTCACCCCTTTTGGATCCTTAGCAAAGTAACTTCCACTGGATCCTTGAGAGATTCTTTCCGGAAAAACTCCACATTCTATAGCTTGTTCTGTTATCAGAATAATTTCTGCAAATTCTGGATCATCTAAAAATATATTCATATCTGCAGTATGTCCTGTATGCCCTGAAAAACAAGAAAACAACCAGTCTTAATTGCAACTTGTACTCCGAATTAAACATAAGCAAACACACTGATAAGCCAACAGCCTTCCCTGCTGACACCCATCCACTAGCAGGCTGAAAAATCCGGTCCATTTAATCAGTGCAAGTTTTTTCACTGATTTATCCATGTCTAATCAACTATCCATTTCAAGAAAATCAGCCAAATCTGCAACAACAAATTTGAGACTACCACTGCTAAGTGTTTACAATTTTCAAAGATTTCTCTTTTTAATATTTATTTATGACACAAATCTAAGTAAAAAGAAGTTCAAAGTCACAACTGTAAGATAAGCGTAAAAGATTTTACATATTGTTTTTGTGTCCTGCCCATTACTCACTATTAGAATGGTACTGTACCATTCTTTAAGAGCTTGGCTAACATGTTTATTATCTGCTAAGACACAAGGAAGTTAATCCACTGAATAATCCGCTACATGTAGCACTCACAAGTGGCACCAACACGGCAGTGAAGTACTGCACCATTCCAGCCTTAAAACCCTGTAAGCGACTTGTAGCATTTCTTTACATACCAACCAGCCGATCAGGTCTGCGCAGACATTTGTGCAAACTCTACGACTCTATGCAAACATTTAGAAAGACGACTAGAAAGGAAGGTGCCAGAGTACTACTGATCTTTCATTTTTTAAAATTATTTCTTCACAAGTTTTGATACTGTAGATTATTATACCTTCCTTTTAAGGCTAAGATTGTTCCACACGTTCACCAAGTGCGTTCTGATGGGCCTGTGCATTAGGGCTCATTTCTGCATTAACAAACAGCTACATTATTCTAAATTAAACATTTACAGATAAAGTTGCTTTGTTCCCATTTCAGCAATTAAAGAAATTTAACATACATCCTTCTGGAATGACAACCAACACAGAATCCATTCAGAAAAGATACTCCTTAACAGTTTGTGGAGAGTCAAATAAAAAAAAACTTTTTTTTTTTTTTGTAGCTCAGGACAGTTTTTGAAGCTTTTTAGAACATTAGCACTTGCTTGCATGTACCACTTAAAAATAGTAACATGGACTCCAAACAAAAACAGTCAAAAAGCATTTAAAAATAGGAAAATCTTAGTATAAGTTGGCAACAAGGAAGAGAAACCTTAAAGCTAATAGCAGATCATTCCTAAGAATCAACAGCTACAGCCCATTGGATCAGAATCTGTTACAACTATTTGGCCAATACTGCTGTGATAAACTACACTTTAAGGCTTTAGATTAGGACAGCAAGAGGAAGGGAAGAGGGTCAAAGGTTTTCCTGTCACAAAGTACTTAAACAAGTTAGGGAAATAAACCAAAAGACCCACAATACACTTATTTTTATGGAAAAAGTCCATTTCAATCAGTGGTTCTTAATTCAGTCAAGCCTCAACAATCTCCACATATCTACATTACATCACACAGCTGAGCTCCAACTACTACATATTTTTGTCAGTGAAAGCAAAATCAGGGTTGGGCATTATACTGTTACCAAATGAAGTGCAACATCCATGCTAAGTCATTCTGCACAATTATCTTCCAGATGAAGAAAACCTACAGAAGAACTTTGTATCACAGGGATTGCAGTTGCCTATGTGGAAGACTCAGAGGTCAGTTTTTAATTTCCGTGCATTTATTCTAGAATCTAGAACCATTAAGTAGTCTCACTGTCTGAGGAAATTCTTTAACCATGTCTTTTCTAACATAAAAGATAACTTCGGAAAAAATAAATTAAAACCAAAAAAACCCCACATTACATGGCACACTGAAGGAAGAAGAGATAAATAATTTCTGAAACTCATTATTTGCTCAGTATTGCTACTGTGCTGCTAGGAAGCATGTTACAGCAGTGATGTGGCTGTACAAAAACATTTAGGCTGACAAGGAAACCAGCAGTTTTAAGGAGTTTATCAACCCTCTCCATATGAAAATAAGCCATATTAAATGAAGATAGTATTTGCTGAATGTGGCAGGGTTTGGGTTTTTTTTTTAGTTAGTTTCTTTTTCAAAAATTATTTTAATCAAGTTTTCCACTGAGAAAGCATGTTATGTCACAACTTATTCCCAGTACAGTCTCTAAACTTACAATTATAACCAATCAAGGTTTCTCTTGCAATTACTCTTGAAAATTACTCTTCTCATTAAACTCCCACTAAGGAGACAGGGCTCACGCACACACAGTTGAACTACCAAGCCTGAGAACTTTTTTCACATTAATTTGGACAAGGCCCAAGTCTGTGAAGCTGCTATACTGGAATGATGAAGACTTGCCAAAGAAGATACAAAACTATCATCCACATATGCACCTCAACCTGTTCTTCCATCAAGTTAGCATGACATAAGCTAAACTAAACTAATACACTTTGCAAGAATAACACGTATGAACTCCTTTTGGCACTAAGCTAGATTTATACTTTTTAAACATTAACATGATTAAAGGTAGTCTCTTTAACCAATTCCATCTTCTCCTATACAGTCTCCTATTCTGACCATAACTCCATTATGGAAACACTCTGTGTTGCAATAACATACATGAATAATATCTGAGGCATGTTGATTCCACCTGACAAGTGAAACAATCCTGCACCTTCAAGAATTACACATACAGAAAAGGTAAGGACAAGGAAGCAAAGGATGAGATGCTGTAATCAATCACAGTTCTGAGACTTTCTTACACACTTTTGAGGCAGATTCCAAGCAGTACTTTGCATTCACCATCCTAATTGCTTCAGTGGTGCAAGATCCATGGCTCTAGCCTCCACTCTGAAGCATCAACTTCTTTTTTAAAGTTTCTAGAAACATTTTCCTAGAAGCAGTATCTCCTTAACAGATCTTAAGTCTCATAGGAAAAAGAAAGGAAAACTAATATTTTAATGGCATGTTTACATTACAGGTAAGGACTATGCCTGAGACCAGTGCTTAAAAGATGAGATTTTTCTGTCTTTAGGGCCAAACAAGTAAAAGTTCTCTGTAGATACTAAAATAGAACTATTAGCACAACTTATTTTGTTAAATTTGATGGGGGGTTTGTTTGGATTTTTTTTTTAAAGTACTCTGTTGTTGCAAAAGAACCAGTCTTACCAGTCTTTAGCAAGAAATCCTATGGCATAATTACAACAGCAAAAACGAAGAATTGATAGAACTCTACATATTTCTGTCAGCAAACTCATCCTAGATATATACTTATATAGAAACTTGCACAGAATCAGAAAGCTTGAAAGTCTACAAAAAAGAAAGTAAGCAATAAATATCATGTGATTTATCATTTCACCAGTATATTTAGAATTAGATAATGGGCATGCTTATGTCTCTTTTCAAATTAATAACTAAGTTCTTGCATTTCTGGACTTTCACGTTGTTTTTCTCTCTTCAAGACCAGATTTGAAAATATGAAAAGAAGATAACTTTTTATGAAAACCGAAAATATGACAGTAGAGCCCACATCTAAAACTCTGAAAGCATGTGATGGTACAAAGTAAGCATATGATTAAAACAAAGAACAGACAGACTGATTTTTTTTTTCAAGATGAAACGATAGGAGTCACAAAAAAAGTAGTTAGTGGGATAGGCGAGTCAAACTGAAAACTTGACACTTCTCCAAGTGTTCAGGAAGCAGCAGTCAATCCCACCACAGAATAGTCTTTAAAACATGCAAAGCCACAAGTTTCAAAAAACATGACAGAAACAAAGCAAGGCCCAACAAAGCAGCAGACAGAGAGTGGGAAGAAGTGACAGTGAAGACACTCATGAAGATGTAAACGAGTTCGTGCAGCCCTGCACATGGAGACAAAAGTAGTCGAATTTCTATCCGTTTGCACTTCGTTATCAGTGAGCGAGCCCATACGTCGAGAGAGCGCAACACACCTCTGCCCCTCACCGATGCTGTGCCATCGGACGCGGCACATCGAGCGCACTTCAGTCCCTACAGTTATTTTCGTAGCCCCGCTGGAAGGACAGAGCAAGGCAGGGGCTGCCTGTGCCCCCAGACCCGCGGGCCGCCCTCCCCAAGCACAGCAGCGCGGCCCGACCCGCGCCGCCGCCCCCGGCCGCTCCCTGCGCGTCCCGCCCAGCGCGGGGGCCC
>VZTF01006691.1:3482269-3517238 GCA_013397755.1 Cnemophilus loriae | reverse complement strand
GCCCCGCGCAGCCCCGTGGGCGCGCAGGCCGGCCGGGGTTCACGGACTCGCCGCCCTCTGGCGCGGCGCCACCGCGCTGTCCGGCCGGCGACTCGGGAGAGCCGCTGCCCTGATGGCAGGGACCTTACGGAGACCCAGAGTGAAAGGCCGCGTTTGGGAGGAAAAAAAAATTACTGCCCTGGGTTGTGCACTTTTTGAGAAAGGCCCAGCGAACAGTTAAATAAATGTTTAAGAACAGTAAGATATTAGCACATTGTTGCATGAGGTAACAAGTGGTACTTGTAAGGTGCCAACGCAATGTATTTCATTGCCTCCAGCGTATAAAAATCATTATCAGTGAATTAGCACGTGTTTCAGTTCTTGAGCATCCTCAGTCGTGTCATCTACTGTTTCCAACTTAACTTTGATACCGCACTTCAGAAACTAATTAGATTTACTGAACTGGCTGTTTTGTTACTGGGGCATGTGAAAAAGCCTCTGGACCTATATAAAATCTTCATGGTTTTATGGGTCCCGGACCTTTGAGAATCTTTTCTTCAGCTGGCAAAGATGGGTGTGGTTGTTAATGCAGTAAAGAGCACAAGAAAGAGCATGTTTCTGGCTGCAGGTTTTGACATATTTTGGAAATGGTTTCATTCCCTATTAGATAATAACTGGAAAGGAAAACATGTAGACAGGAAGATGCGTTACATTAAAACTGTATTTCCTTTCTGCTCGTGTTTTTGGTTCTCTAATATCTGAATATCTTCTCTTTTGTGTAGTTTTTGCTGTTGAATTCTTGTAGTTGTACATCATGTCTAGAGAATACATCAAATAATCTATAGTCTTTTAGGGAGTAATTAACATGTATGCCCTGCAGTGATTTTGTGTGTACCATAAAGAACACTTGAAGGTGAAAAATATCCTGATTGTTTTAATGTCGGGATGTGCTAATGTAATTGTACTTAATACATGGAAAAATCATTATTTAACTTCTCTCTGAATACAGATTCATAACATTAGATAGTATTAAAGAGCATAATGAAAGTACAAACTGCTGTTTAGCCTGAGAAAGAAGGGTAACAATAATCAAACAAGTTGCATAAAGTTTTGTTCATTTTTCATTTCCAAGTTTCATATTTACCTTTATATTATTATTAAGGGGAAGTGTCCTGAAGATGGATGGGATGAAAGCACCATTGAATTGTTTCTTCATGAACTTGCTATAATGGATAGCAATAACTTCCTGGGCAACTGTGGCGTTGGTGAGAGGGAAGGAAGAGTGGTGTCAGGACTTGTTGCCCGAAGGCATTACAGGTACAAATTATTGACGATTTGAATTATTCAGGTTTACTATTAATGCTTTCCAGTGGCATATTTTATTGTGGTTTTGTTTATCTAAGACCTGGATAGCATTTGAGGGAAATAATATAATGCAGTCATTGAATTGATACAGCTTTCTATATTAAATTTTCATTAATAACTCATTAGAAAGTCTTGAAAGAAGCAAAATTTTTTGTCAGGATTATGTCCTGTATGCTGAATTTGTAGAAGCTGAAGTTGTTGAGTTGTCCTCTGCAAGGGAAGCAGAGATCTTACTGTTTTAAAATAATTATGCATTACATGCCTTTTATAACAAGGTGCAGCTTTTCATCTGTGTATTATTAAAAACTCCTGTATATTGTAGTTGCACGATATTGAACATTGATAGTGAACAGCTATTTGTGTTTTGTTATATTTTTTAATAGCTTTATAATGTGATTAGTTGATAGGCAGATGAAACCCCAGTCCCTCTATAACAGATTTTATAATAAGTAAAGAGATCCCTAAAAACAAAAAGAGATTTTATTAGCTTGTAGCCCTTCTGGCACTTAATGGGTGTGTTGGGTGCTATAATTTTAGAGGCTCTGCGTTAATTTCCTTATGAATATACTTTTTTGTATGTGCGTGTTGAGTTCTGTGCTGAGTACCTTGCTGTGATGTTTTATCCAACAGGAGTGAAACAAAGTGAAAGTTCCAGGATGTTTCTCCTTGAAAGATAAACACGAAAACATATTAGAGGCCAGAAATTTAGTAAGCTTTACCATATGGAGGTTAAATTACTTAAGCTTGATGGCTTTCATAAGCCCTACAGTACCGTGAAAAATTAATGAAGAAATCCAGTAATACATCAGTTTGGCTTTTTTAGTTTTGTGCACAGGTCTCTAGACTAGGATATGCATGGTAGGGAAGGGGAGGATATCTGAGGAAGTTCTGCTTTTGGACAGTGCTGGAGAAAGCATTCTTGGATTCTGGCTGGAGGGAGCCTGAACTGGCATTCAGCTACTGTTGTTCCTATGCAGCTCTGTCACCTGGCATCTCGCTTCACCTGTGAGTGTCAGCAATAGCAAGGTGTCCTCCCCTGCACTTATTTCTGCAATAACTTTTGCAGGTGACTTTGGGAGTGATGGAGGTAGCAGGAGATGGTTTTCAAGCTCTCTCCTTTTAGCTTAATAAAGGGTCAGTCTTAGGGAGGATTACTCCTTAGGAACGGGTACATATGTGCACAAAATAAAAAGTACTGATATGAGACAGCTATTAAGAACATAGCAGGAATGAGGGAAGAAAATATTTTGGGTGGAGTGAGGATTATGTGTAAGTTTCAAGTAATTGTCAAGTGTTTGTTGATTTCAACTTAGAACTTGAAACAGGAAAATAGATTTAAGCTGTAAAACCATGCTCCAAGAAGTTCTGGATGTCATACACTCATGGGACTGCATTTTACTCTGGTGCCAAGACAAAAACAGAATTAAAGCCATAAGTAGGTGTGTACTGTTACCAGCTTACTTGAGCAGCTGCTACATTTCAGCCATGGGTAAAGTTAGTTCTGTAAGCTTGTGTTTTATAAATTACTTCAGGATTCTCCACTCCTGAACTAGATAATGTTCAATATTTGTAAATGCCATTTATAACCATAATTTATGAGCAGAATGCAGAGAGACATGGTATTCCATGATAGATAACATTGAATAGCAAAATGATAGATGAAGTGAAGATGTATAAGATAGGCAAAGCGATACATATATATGTGTATATATAGATATGTATCACTTTGTATATATTATTTCCTTGCCTTATGGAGATGAAGCATTTGTTGCTGGAGTATTTATAATACCACTATGCCTGTGCTACACTACACTACAGACAACTCATTTTTGTCTTCCTTTGTTGTGTGTCTGAACATGTCAGCATTTATAATGCTATTTCGACAAACATCAAGAAGTGCTGAGGTGCTCTTAAAAGGAAACCTGCCAGATGCTAAAGGTGTTGCTGCTATGGGTCTTCTCAAAATTTTTACTTGGATGCAGGAACATTGTTAATCTACTGTTAAAAAAACCCCAAAATTTCATACAAATATATGTAGTTTGTTAAAATAGAATTCATTGTGGCAGATATTGATGTTGCATTGGGTACAAAGTTTTCCACAACTGTTTATCGAATTAAATTCTCTTCAGTCAGCAAGAATTATGGCTTTGCAATGTGAAAAAACTTGATGTGTGTTTTCAACTTCTTTTGTTTAGGTTGATCCATGGAATTGGAAGATCCGGTGATATTTCTGCAGTACAGCCTAAAGCTGCAGGTTCAAGCCTTTTGAACAAACTTACTAATTCAGTAGTTCTGGATGTTATAAAACTGGCTGGTAGGTGTAAATTTGAAAAATCTCACTTGTTTGTGAAGTTACATCACGGGCTCTTCATGTTAATTTCTGACTTGCTTTGTATATGCAGGTGTCCTGACAGTGACCAGTTGCTTTGTGGTTCCTATGGCAACAGGCATGAGTCTAACTCTGTGTTTTTTAACATTGAGGCACAAGAGACCAAAGGCAAAATATATTATCTGGCCGCGTATAGACCAGAAATCTTGCTTTAAATCAATGATAACTGCAGGTAAGAAGGAAACTGATTGATTACACAGTGTGTGTTGTTCTAAGAGATACGAAACTTCCATCTATCAGAGGGATCAATTCATATCCTTGCAGTAAGATACAAAAAAGGCCTGATGCATTGTAGTTCTGCTTTATTTCTGCACTCCTGATTTCTAACATGTAATTAAGACATGCATGCTGTCTTCCTAATGCCTTGCAAAATGCAAGTGTGTGCAGTGGTACTGTGGTGTATAAAGTAGGCTAGTGAGAACACAATACTAAGTTCTCCCTCAGAGTAAAATACCTAATTTGCTGTGCTTAGAATTATGTAAAACCAAAGCTCATGGTTCAGATCTCTCTTAAATTTATGCAAAAACTTGTGTCATAGGAATTGTGATCAGAAGGTGACAATATGATTTGCACAGTCTTTTCTGTTAGAATCTATTAAAACAACAGTAGCATGAAGTGTTTTTCAAATGTACACTGGAACTAGACCCACACAGTTAGTCAGAGATTTATTGAGTTACATTCAGGTCTTGCTTTTTTTTGGTCAGGTTTTGAGCCTGTGGTGATAGAAAATGTATTAGAAGGTGATGAGCTACGGACAGACCTCGAAGCAGTGGAGGCCAAAATCAAGGCTCTTGGTGCTGAAAATATTCTTTGTGTGCATTCTACAACATCTTGCTTTGCTCCAAGGGTACCTGATAGGTAAGCAGTCTTTGTAAGAAGTGTGTTATTTGTTACTGTTAAAACAAATAAACATCCCCCCACTCCCCAACAACAACAACAAAACCCAACTGACCAACACCTCCGTGTTTTGACCATCTGTCTTCCTAAAATTGCTTCTGCCAACACTTAGTAAAGGTACTTTAATCCCCTTCCAGAAATGTACATTAAGAAAGTGAGAATTACACAGAAGGTTTTTCTTCTGTCATATAAGTGAGGTTAATAATGCTCTCTTGTGGTGAAATTAATGTCATTTTGCTAGTGGGTTTCTTAAAATTTCATGGAAGTAGTAAAAGTAGACTCTCATAGAGACATAATCCAGGAGATGTAGCTCCATAGCTANTTGGTCTCTTTCTCCAGGCAGCAACTGACAGAAAGAGAGGACAGTCTTAAGCTGCACCAAGGGAAATATAGGTTAGATATTAGGAAAAGGTTTTTCACTGAAAGAGTGGTTAAATACTGGAATTGTCTGCCCAGGGAGGTGGTGGAATCACCATCCCTGGATGTGTCTAAAAAAAAGCTGGGTGTGGCACTCGGTGCCGTGGATTAGTTGAGGTGTTAGGGCATGGGTTGGACTCCATGATCTTAAGAGGTCTTTTCCAACCTGGTGATTCTGTGATTTTGTGTTGCCTTTTCTACTCTTCTCCTCCAGCCTGTGATGAATTTTCCTAGGCTGTTAATAGTTATGAAAAAAAAAAAAACCACAGCTAAATTTAAAGTCTGCTTGAGTTACTCTTTTGTGTATTATACTGATAAAGGGAAACTCTTGGAAGCATCTAGGGCAAATGTGTTGTATGACTATAACATACAATTTGCCCTGCTGTACCTTGATTTCACCATTTGCTGCCTCATTGCATGATGATGCTACTTATAATTTCCAGCAGCTAAATCACCGTTTAAACAAATTTAAAATGCATTGCATTCTTTCCTAGTATTGTGTGTCCATACACATAACTTCTGAAGTTGCTACAAAGATGTCATTCAAGCTCTAGCTGAAGCTGAGATGAACACTGCAGTTATAGAGGGGAAACAGAATATCTGACACGTTATTTCAACCTGTGCATTGGTTATGAAATATTTCTCAATCTGAAGGTGACACGCTGGAGTACAGGTGCCTGAAATACTTGGTATATTGAGTCATTTGTCCAAAATGACTATGGTTGCCATTTGCAAAACCTGCTTTCTCTATTTGCTTAAGAAATTAAGTACCAAGAAGCAAATTCCTTAGGTTTTACAAGTGAACCAGGTGTATTTTTGTGGGCTTGTATGTAGTATGCTGAAATAGGAAATATTAATACGATGAGCTTTTTAACATGGTTTTAAATGTAGAGTCTCAGTAATTTCACTTCATCTGTTTTTAATATATCACAAAATTGAAAAGACTTGTTTAGAGTTCCTCTGCTGTATGTGCTTCTTTGTTAATTACTTTATTATTTGGAAAAATTAGTTGACTATTCACAAGCATAGGAAAGAAATGTTATTGACTCTGAAATGTGGCAAATAAAGATATGTTTCACTCAACTCTCTTACCTTAAAAAAACCCCGAGTATTTATCATAGGTTAACCTAGTTGCTAGAGGGAAAGATGGGAGTTAAAACCCATATAATTCTGTCAGAATACTATGAACATTGCTTGAAGTTGACTTCCAGATTTATTGGCTAACTTAAATCACAGCTATCAAAACTGAATGGTCTGTTTTATAGCTTGGGTAAATGAATCTTCTCCTTATCTGCTTCCTCTTTTTGACATGCTGCGATTGTTTTGTCCTCTACAACTAAGAGATGAGTTATTAGGTAGTGGCACTATGTTATGATATACCACAGATATAGGAAGATTTGAATGTACTTTCTGTTTAAAGGAAGCTGTCAACTATTGAAGGCCGTAACCTTCATCTTCCTATAGGAACGAAAACCCTGACAGCATTTCTGGAGGGTGCAATTTTAAATGTCTGTTTTTAAATATCTGCATTTGTAAGGCTTTATTTAGTTGTGGTATTAGTCGTGTTTTAAAAATTTAAGTAGTTTTATGGCTGCTGTACCTATGGCTTTCCTTTGAAGTATTGTTTAACTCTGTGGGAGTAATTCTCTAGTGTATAAACCCTCTTTCTCAGAGAGGCATCAGTTCTCAGACAGTATTTTACCTGCTGTTGCCGTGAGGTGTTTCTAAAACTACTGTATTTAAGAGAACCAAAGGGAAAAAGTGTCTTTTTCAGTTGATTTATGTATTTACCAGAATTCTGTGTCTTTTTACTTTCAGTAGTAGAAAAAGAGAACAAAGCTTTCTTTTCATGAGCTTTAACAAACAGGAGAGAAAGAAAGGAAAAATAAACTGGGAAATATTTCTCTATTTGTGACCATTAAGAACTTCAGTAGCCAACTTATGTTAATGCTTTGTTTTTATGATACGATAAGTAGCACTTCCAATGCTGCATTCTAGGCCTTGGAAGCAG
Organism: Cnemophilus loriae; assembly: GCA_013397755.1. Taxonomy (NCBI): domain Eukaryota; kingdom Metazoa; phylum Chordata; class Aves; order Passeriformes; family Corvidae; genus Cnemophilus; species Cnemophilus loriae. The sequence goes on along the minus strand of VZTF01006691.1, from coordinate 3,510,180 downwards.
GTGCAGGTACATACAAGTGCTGAGCATCGTTTGCTTCCCTTGCATACTAACACATTGTTTTCAAACTGTAGCACTCTCATTCTGTATCGCAAAATGGATCAAATTGTTCAATAGAATATTTTTAGGGAAAAAAGACTTTTTCAGTACTTGTAGAAGATAGGTTATTGCTGCTTTAATTTTCAGGAGGTGAGAAAGATGAACATGCATAGCTGTACACTCTCTGTGTTCCTAGTTTGGTGAAATTCTCTGCCTGCACTTGGAAAGAAGCCTGTAAGAGGGAAACTATGTTCCTTTGATTCTCTCTAGAAGGCGAGGAATGAGTGATTAAGAACCAGCAGATCAGAAGGCAAAAGCTTTGCCCTGCATATTGTTATGTTTACTCAAATACTCTGTTAATGAGGGGAAGCCATATGAAGAGCTGCTAAGGTGACTTCATCTGTTCAGCCTGGAGAAGAGGAGACTGGGAAGACCTCACTGCAGTTACAACTTCCTCGTGAGGGGAAGAGAAGGGACAGACACTGATCTCTTCTCTGTGGTCCCAGTGACAGGACCCAAGGGAATGGCCTGAAGTTGTCAGGGAAGGTTTAGGTTGGGTATCAGGAAAATGTTCTTCACCCAGGGGATGGTTGGGCACTGCAACAGGCTCCCCAGGGAAGTGGTCACAGTACCAAGCCTGGCGGAGTTCAAGAAGCATTTGAACAATGTTCTCAGGCACATGGTGTGACTCGTGGGGATTGTGCTGCCCAGGGCCAGGAGTTGGACCAATGATCTTTGTGGGTCCCTTCTAACTCAGAATATTTTGTGATTCTGTGTTGATAAATGTGAAAAATTATTGGACATGCAGCTCCTGACACGTATCTTGACTGTAAAAGATCAATATGTACATTATATTACTGGTGTTTCCTAATCATAAAATACTTTTGATTTTTTAAGGATAATATGGTGATGATGATTTCCTAAGGATTGATTGGAAAATTTATTATGACACTTGCAGCAGAATTTTGCATTGCAGAACAACACTAGACAGTCTAATAGAAATAGAATGCAAAGCAATGTCACCTCTTGGAAAATGTTTTTATACCCTGTCACGTTTTATATGTATGTCAGTAAATTACAGTGAGAGGCTGTACAGAAGGAGATAGAGCAAAAATGCACTGAAAGTAGAATTTCCTGATTTTTTTTTTTTTAAGGGTAATATTACCTTTATCATCACTTTAAATTATTTTATATTGCCTAATTTTTTCAAATAGTTTCTTTTTCTAAAATAGATTCAAAGGTTTGGGAAAATCATGAGTAATTTTTTTAAAAATATAGCATGATTGGAGTGCTTCAGAAAAGGGTACTGCAAATATGTATGTTTAAAATGCCAAAGGATCTTACTTAAAATTATCAGTGTGCTCACATAAATCTTATTTTGACTGATTAATCAATCTGGGTTGAGCTCACTGTGATTTCAGGAGGTTCGAAAGGCAAGTGAAGAGTAAACAGCCAAATTTTCAATTTGTCGATGTCCATATTCAGATATTTTAGGGGTCTCCATTCCTTTAAAGAATTTCTCTTCTCTTAATCAGTTTATCTGAAACATGCAAGTGAGATTCCTGCCAAAGGGTCGAAATACTAGTTCTTTGAAATAAGCAGAAGCATGTAAAAACTTCCTGTTATAGGATGCTTTTGATTCTCAAGACACTCTTGAAACTACTATAGACTGTTTTCACGTTAAATATTAGAGAAGAGGAAAAAAAGTGACTAGCTAACTAGCTATGTTAGTTAACATTAAAGTAACAAAATAACCCGCTTGTATCTAAAGCAGAATGGTTTGGGGTATATTTACTGGTGTCCAGACAAAACTTAAAGTGAAGTAAGAAAAACCTCAGACTACTAGATCAACAATTTGCAATATATGTAAAAGCCAATAGCATTTTCATCTTAACTTTTATAGCTTAAGATGACAAATACTGCCTTGAGGTACTAATCAAAAAAGTTACTTTTCTCATTCTGACTTCACTGTAGACCTTTCAGTTTTTTAATGGTCTGACTTGTAAGATGAGCTACGGTAATCAATGCTTCTCTAAATTACAATTTTTATGCTTACAGGCTGGAGGAACTGGCTGTGATTTGTGCTAATTATGACATTCCACATATTGTCAACAATGCATATGGAGTTCAGTCTTCAAAATGTATGCATCTTATCCAGCAGGTAGGAGCTGTGTACTTCCAATAATATATTTAGCAAGTATAAGTGAATCTGTGATTGTAGACAACCTAGCCAATTTTATCAGATGCTTCTTAGCTTTTAGAATAATCTCATGCATGTCTGATAACTTGAACAATTTTCTGAGAAAGCAAAATGGACAGAAATAGAGTTTAAACATAATAGTTATTTCTATTATGTGCTTTTTATGTAACCCTAAATTTATTTAGGTTTTGTGTATGTTCATGTGTCTTTTGTAATGGAAAAATGTTCTTAATAAGCTTTCTTAAAATATTTCCTAAGGTTGTTGACTAAAAATGACATAATGGATCATACTTCAATAGAAATTAAGCCTTCAACAGAATGAGTTGCAGATTTTCAATTGAAGGTACAGGATTCTACAGCAGCACTTGATAGATGTTGTCACTGTTAAAATATTGTTGGCACAGAGAATGGCTGAGGAAACTGGTTTAAGTTCGATGTTATGTTCAAAAAGGTTTAATTTCTTTTGCTGTTTAGTTTGAAGAGGATGTTTCTTGATATCTAGGACCAGTCATGAAGCAGAATTCTTGCATTTTTCCTCATTGTATTGTATGTGCATTGTTCTTCAATATTCTCTTTTCTGTTACCTATTCAAAATAATAGGGGGTTATATTTTAATAGGATCCAGAGGATCCTGAACTATTAGTAATTTTAACTCTGCTGGTCATCTTTTTTTCTGGTTGCTAAGATGTTACTAACAGGACACAGACCAGCTTAATGTACAATTGTGACAGAAACATCATACTGGCATTTCTAGATCTTGAAAGACTGAGGGAATTTATGGAATAGAAAACGGTATATGCTTTATTTGTAATGTACTTAGTACATGTTTATTGTATTTAACTTGCACAAGTTTAGTGAGAAACTAACATGAACGAGGCTGTGGAAGTGCTGAGTTTTGCTGCATGAAATGTTCTAATGATAAACATTTCAGCCTATAATGCTCCAAACAGAATTTTTACTGTGTTTGTTTCTGTGTTTTTTCTAGACTCGATAAGCTGTTTGTTCTTTGCTTATGCATATGTATACATTTGAGCTCTGATTTGTTTTACATTTTTTTACCAAATTTATTTTATGTGCTGGAAAATTTTCTGTTTATGAGAAAATAGTTATTAATGAATACTTAGGAATATGTACATGCTGAGCACAGTGTGAATAGAAGTTGCAAGAGTACCACAGGAAAAAGCTTTTGAGACCATTTCATGTTGAGCTTTTCCTCTGGTGGTCTCTCGTCAATTAAATCAAATGTTAGCTGCTGACATTCATGTTCCCATCAAAAAGCTGACAAACTTGGAGTGCTTCTTCCTATCTCCTGTGCATTAAGCTATCAAAATATAGAACTGATAAATGTGATTTAGTTTGCTCTGCTTTTTTCAGTCTGTGTGCCATAGGTACTAACTCTGATTCTACTTCTTGTACTTAGTATGTAGTCTTGAAAATATGTCTATTTGCATGTATTTTAATATGTATGCGGTTTAACCTACTTTTCAGGTTCTCTTATGCTGCATACTTTTTAATTGTACAGTTCACAGTTGCATGCTATTCAAATTGAAGACGTACTGCAGAATCTACATTTTTTCCTTCAAAAATATTGCTGATTAGGTATAAGAATGTGGAGGATATCTGCTATAAGAAGTTACTCAAATCTTGATTTTGAAAGCAGCCTTAGAAGAAGGAGTGCTGTAACAAGCCTCTTTGTTTAATGCAAATTTACATATGTATTGAAAAAACGTTTGCTAATGAAGCATTAACTTGTAGCCTTTTATTGTGAGAGTTGTAAAAAGTGTTCAGGATTGAACAGTTTTAACTGTATAATTCCCATTAAATTTTGAAGGGTTTCTTTTCAGTTGTTGTTGCAAAGGAGCTGCACTTAGACTTGCAGGAACTAAAATCGATATTTTAAATCACAGCAAAATGGGAATTTGTAAGGTACTATGTTAAGCCAACGGTGGTACTAATAGTAAGCAGTGCTAAAAAAGGTAATACCATGATTTTTATGTTTTGATCACGAATTCAATATCTGAAGAGTTTCAGGAATTATATTTATTTTAGCTACTCTTTTACATAATTATGATGCTATCATGTTTCCTGTTTTTCTAATGTATGCTGCGGATTTTATTTTCTGTCCTTTTTGATAAAGGGTGCTCGAGTTGGCAGAATAGATGCTTTTGTTCAGAGCTTGGACAAAAATTTTATGGTTCCAGTAGGTGGTGCTATCATTGCTGGCTTCAACGAGTCCTTCATTCAGGAGATCAGCAAAATGTATCCAGGTAACTAGTTCATGGACTGATTTCAGCCATACAAAATAACTGTAGAAAACTTGATTATCAGCTTTCTTTCACATAAAATTTATTTTTGCCACTTCAATCTGTATATTGGGGGTTTTTTTCAGGAAGAGCATCTGCGTCTCCATCTTTAGATGTCCTCATTACACTTCTGTCTCTGGGAACCAGTGGCTACAAAAAGTTACTGAAAGAGAGAAAGGTAAGCTTTTTGGCAAGCAATATTTTCTTGAAGTCAGCTGTTAACAAAGTCTTATTGCAAAACTGCTTTGTGTAGTAAATCCAGTTTCTGTCTAGAAAGACATTATTCTGAGCTCAGAGCTCTGAATCTGGACAGTCAGTACAATATAATTACTTTTTGTCTAAGTGCTGCTCATGAGTAAGCATGATTTCCATGCTGTTGTTTGGTCAAACCAGGAAGGTAAACTGAGGTCCTGTATTATCTTGTACAGTATTCATATTTGTTGTTCCTAAGTGTGACTAATATAGTAGAATCTTGTCCACAAAAACAGAGAAGTACTGTACTGTGTTATCATGGTCACACCACTTCCAGGACGGGAGATTGGACACAGAGTAACCCAGGGTCTGTGCCCTTCCTCTTTTGTCCCTATTGTGCCTTTGTACTATGATAGTGCTTGATTAAATGTTTGTGTACCACATTCTCTGGAGAGTCACAGCTTCTAGTTGGGTTATAAATATTGTACATTGTCAGAAAAAGGGAAAAATACTGTCATTTTAGTATTCATCTAGACACACAGCTAAGTTTCTTCTCTGCTTTTCACAGACTATGGGTTTTAAGTTGGGTATAATTGCACTTCGCAAAAATACAGTGGATGTCGGGTTGGAATTTGTATATCTTGAGTTATCCTTAATTCTGGAATTAATGCATGCCTGATTTTTCTCTCTCTGTATAATACAGAAGATACAGAAGATTCTTTTTGTAGAGGCTTTATATAAGGAAATGCTGTGAATGAAGTACTAGTAAATTAATAATTTTAAACTATGCATTATCTGTTTCATTATTTTATTTGAAAACTATGTTCCAATTGTTTCCTGCTGACAGCTTGCTGCTATCTCTGATTATGTGGCAGAGCAGTAGTTCTGGATGCTGAGACTTATTTCTAGCTGCTTATAGAGGCATCAATAAATTCTGTACTGGAACTGAGAGCCCATGGGAATAGCTAGACTATAGAAAACCAAACCAACTTAGTGGCCTTACAATGACTAAGAAGTGATCTGTGCAACTAAAGTGGAAACAGCTTGTGAAACACTGAAAGCAGTTACCACTTTTGCCTCTACTGCAGTTTTGTTCTGGACTGTTTTATTCTGTCTGTATTGCCATGTATGTTTTGTGTCTTCATTAAAAGCAAATTGTACTTTTCCCCCTTTACTCTTATGTCCAGATGAATCTCAAGTAAATTTATCGTTTTCTACAAAGGTGATTTTGATGTTAGATTTCTGCCAGTAGCAGATGTATAAAGGGCAGTAGAAATATTGTCCAAGTCATAAATAATAATTCTTTCATAAATCTCTTAATGAATAGCTGTATACTTTGAGTCATCTCATTTTCTTGGAAGTAGAATTCTAAAGTGAATAAAGTATTATATTTTTACAACTTCAGGTCTTTTTATTTCAAGTGTGAGTATACTCTATAAACACAGCCTTATATATGGCATAAATATGTTTCTTTTATTGGATTTGCTATAGAAATAGAAACATTTTTGCTTAAATCTGTTTGTTCCTGAATTGTAAAAATGCAATAGTGATAGTTTATTGCCTGTGCTCTGAGGAAGCAGAGGCAGAGCCATTAAGCTTCCAACAGGAACTATTTATAGCTTGACATTGAGTACTCCTTTCTATATTGGTGCAGCTGCACCTACTCACACAAAAAAATCAGCTATAAAAAACTTCAGGTATTTTTTTTTCTTTCTCTTTTTACCTGATCCTCATTCGTGTGGGTGTTACTTCAGGTTATTTGAACTTAGGCCAGAAAGACCGGAATGTTACTGAGAAGAGATTAGTCTCGCACAAGCAAGGAGAAATAATCTGCGCAGTTTTTCCTTTACACAGATTAGCTGTTTAATACAGGAAGGGAAGAGATTATATGAAGGAGAGGAACATGTACATGGAGTGGGATTTTTCTGATGAGCTGGAAGTTGTGGAGTGTGCAATTGTCCATGTGTATGAGAATATATGTAGTGATATGAAGGAGTACTGAATTTTCAGAATTCCTTTTTGTATGTTTATGTGATGGTTAGAACAGTGGTTTTCTGATCTCAGTAGGCGATTCTAGGTCCTTTTGCAAAGCAGATAACAGCTGGTCCGTAGTCAAATTTGTTAATATCTTTGCTTTTAAAGAACTCATAACATTACCTAAAGGTTATGTTTTTATAGCAACTTTTGGTGCCTCAGTACAGGTTATGTTTTGTCCCATATTTTACATTTCTAGGTCATAGAAGTTGCTATTTTCATATATGTATATGCGTGTCTAAACCAGGCCATGTGAAGTAAATATAGTTGTTGCACTGTGTAATGGCATAAACAACAGGCTTGGTTATCATCTCAAATTTTATGGAGAGCAAGAACCCTGCATTCGGGGTTTACATTCAGAACCCTACAGGCCAGGTTTAATACCTGCTATTATCCAATATGGTCCTTTTAATCCACTTAATTAATTGTTATACTGGTATTATTGAAGAGGTGATGATTTTATTTTGTTTTCAGCAGTTACGGATTTCCTCATTAGACTTTCTTTAATCTAACTATCAAGATAATTCTCATTTTCTTAAATGCATTTCTGTGTTACTGTGGGATGTGATAGAGCTTTTTATATTGGTATCCATCTGTCTGCATACTTTCTGAGAGTAAAACTGGAGTTATTTTTATGTCCTTATGGAATATGTGTCTAAAATATTTAAAATCATACAGAGTGGGAGGAAATTGTTTGGGTTTTACAATTCAGTAAAATACTGAGTTTATGTTTCATGAGTTATCTATGATGTAGTTGTTCTGATTGGAATAAATTATTTGTACAGTTCAGTGTGAGGTTGTATTGCTGCTCTACTTGTGATGGAAAAAGAGGAAAACCATTTAATGAGGGATATTAAAAATGTAAAAAAATCAGCTATTCTCAAAGCAGGATAGATGTTTGTTACTCCTCTTTTTTTTTTTTTCCCCTAGTCAGTTTGCTACACTGTAGCATGTCAAACATGAGAATATTGCAGGATTCTCCTCATGGGAAGTATATGTAACCATATACAAACTTTAGAGTAGCTGGAGGCAAATTAGTTTAGATGAACTGTGTAAATGGTGATGCGTAGTTAAACAAGTGCCAAGCATGAATGGAGATTTCGGAGAGGCCTCCATACACAGAGCCCATGTTGGAGAAGTATGGGTCACGGAGCCTGAACTCAAGGTCTCACAAGTGCTGAAGAGAAAATGTGTTGATTGCTGTTGTGAAGAAAGACCTTTAAAAAAATGTGAACGTTAGTGTTACCAAATTGGCAAGACTTACTGGGCACTTTCTGTTAGATTACACATATGTTAGATATAGATGATATGAAGATTTAAAGGCTCTGTAATTAATTTGGTATTTTTAAAACTTTGTAGTATAAATCCAGAACAAAATTCCTGCAGTTCAAGAGAATCTGCCTAGGAGGGTGTGTGGTGTATGCAGGTGTCACACACATACGCGTACAGTGTGTCGTGTGTTTGGCTGCATTTCAAGAAAGTGAGCGTCCTTCTGGGCTGTCATTGGCTGGCAGGTCTCCATGCTCAGCACTGCAGCTTCTCTGCTGGTGGCATGGTGCACCAAGTGGTCTGGTCAGATCACAGCTCAGATGCAGCTGGTCGTTCTGAGGCACAAAGCAGAAGAGAGGCTGTGACGGTTGCATTATAAAACAGCTGCTGCTGCAAAGTAAGATGGGACCAGTTCAGTCTCAGGCAGGCATAGGAGACCTGGCAGTCTGTGTCCAGTGTGAAGAGGCTGTAAAATGGCTCTTGCACGGTGTCCTCTTCCGCACCACATGCAGCTCTGTGGCTGTCCCCTGAGAACAGCTCGTCTTTTCAGATGAGAGTGACACAGGGAGGAAGGCAGAGTGTTACAAACTCAGAAGTGTAAGCAAGCTGGGTGGTTAGAGCCAGCTAGGATAGTTTCAACACTGCACAAAAACTTTTCTGGCCTTCATCAGTTGCCTCTTTGTCAGCTGGTATGGGACTGATGGCTTATTCAGTACCCCCATCTTCTTTTTCTCTGGAGTTACTGGCTTTTTCCTTCCTTGGTTCTCTCTAGTTATTTTCATTTGCAAGAACAGTGCCTATCACAATGGAGCAACAAATGAAGAGTCACCCATACTAGTGTAGGTTCTATTAAAAATAGTGTTATAGTGTAAATATAGTATGATTCGAATATTTTTAATGATTGTTATAACACTTCTTGAAAATATTTTTGTATATGTATGTGAAAGTAGACTGTTTTGTCCAAACAATCAAGTTATTTGGCATATTTGATGCAGATGGTGTTGTTGACTTTTTCTTTGTTTTTTAAGGTGTTTTGTTGGCTTAGGTGCTGGAAGAACCAGAAGTGAGCGACACGTCCACATAGTTTAGCATTCATTTCTCTAGCCTAATGAGGTTTTGTGATAAGTTTCTAACGTAAAAGAGTGAATTAAATAATGAGATTTAAATGACATTTAGTGCTTGGGTTGTTCAGTGTAACTTTAGCTGAATAGTTGACTTCATTGGAGAAAACTTGAGGGCCTGCTACAGAAAATCTATTATGTAAGAGCTCACTTATATATAATTGCTTAGGGTGCTTATAAATTTTCCATATAGGAGAAATATTTTATAATGGAGGTTGGTTATAGATTTGACCTCACAAAAATATTGCTTTAATCCTTTTTTTGGAAAGGCAGTTAATCTATTTTGCAACAAACTTCCGGAACTATAAAATATCTAGAGGTCTTCCAATAGAAAGATGCAAAATAGTGTTGTTCATAAAAATAGGAAACTTTAAATTTGTGTTCGTGTAGCTTCAGTCAAACTGATGAAAATACATACTTGGATTTTTTTTTGCCATCTTTCCATTCTCCTTTGTTTTAACAAATTCCCATGTATGTAAAGGCTCATCTAGTAACCTAATTTCATTGAATAGATTTAATTAAATTTAATATATTTATGCAGTGGGTAACTTTTTATACTAACTTTCAGTAATACTTTAAGAGACTTATCAGAGAATTCCCTAAATACAACACACAAAAATTATTTGGAAATTGGTCTTGTTCCAGTATATTTTTTCTCAGTACTAATTTCACCAATAACATCTCCACAGTAGACCCAATTTATGTGTATTTCTGTAATATTTTGCTTCAGTTTTAGAAGTAAATAGCCAGCAGAGGGAGCACAAATTAATTTATGATTTGTATTCCAAAATAAATACTAATAAAATGGCTAGTACATTAGTGATGCTTATTATGGAAAGTAAGAAATTAATAATGTGCTTATATACAGTGAGGGACCAGAGGAAAGGCAGAAGTGTCTGAACATTTGAAACATAAATATTTTTCAGCTTCTGTGAGTGAACTGTAAATAAAGTCTGAACTGAAACCATAAAATCACTTGATTTACAAGAAATAAGAATGATTTTTCACAGATTTCTAGTTCTAATAATTAAACATAGATACCGCTCAAATTTTTTTTTGTTTTTTTGAGTATTACAGAAGCTTTATATTTTTGTGGATAGTGGCATCAATAGCTTAATTCATTTAGGCAGTAAGAGGGTACTTTTTTCTCTCCGTCTGAATTCGTTCTGTGGTATTAGGAAGTACAGTTGGGGAGCTGTGTTCATTTAGTTGCTCATGAAGGGAGACGAGGTTTCCTGCAGTGGTTCAAGAAAAGCAGCTGTAACATTCTTCTAACTTAGGTACCACAAAGCTCATTTGGTTTCATAAGACCTTGGGGAGGTTCTGTTCAACAGCGTAATTTTGATCACAAGCTGTAATTTATATCTGTCAGAGTCCACAGGTCAAAGCAGGATACTGGTCTACAAACAGAAGAGGTAATTCTATTTAAAGAAAGAAAAATCACTTGTCAGGTCCAGAAATTGATGAGGATGCTTAAACAGGCAGTCACACTGAAGGAGATAAGCAGGACAATTTTTGTGGCCTGAAAGAGGAGAAGCCTGGTGTTTAATATCTTTTAGAAAGGCTACCCAGCGTCTTTATGGTTTTACTGGTTTTTATGAGAGACTAAGCATTAAAAAGGATAGGAAAAAATGCTAAAGCATACAATAAGAAGAATGGTGTTTATTCTCACTCTGTCCATAAGTGTTTTGAGCTGATATCTGAAGAAGAATATATTAAACTGAGGAAGAGCATGAGTAATTATCACAGATTACTACTGGGGAAGAGGGAGGATATTAAATACAGATGAAGTAAGAGAAAAACAGCCTTTTATGTGCAGTATGACTTGTATCTGAGCCAAAGTATTTATGAATCTCAGTCTTGTGACATTTTCACAGTAAAGGTGCAATCCAATTAAATGATAGCAGAAATTCAGATATTTCCATTCTTACAGTCAGCTTGAGCAGGAGGGGGGTCCTAGGAAAAGGACAGACTGCTCAACAGAGCTGAGTATTCAGGAGAGTGTATATTGTGTGACACAAAATACGGTCAAATGTGTACTAATAGCCTCTTTAAGAGACTGGATTTTTACTCTAATACAGAAGAAGTCGTCTCTGCACTAGTGGGAAATGTGATTGTGTGATACATGGTAACAAAATGTACTGCTTTTAGTCTGGAATGTATTAATGGAGAGAAGACGAAGGAGCAATTTGCCGTAACGTGGCCATCTGTGATGGTGACAGTTCATTCTCAGTGGCTTAGGGGGCTAGGGTGCAGGAAGGCTCTTGAAAAGTGGGATGGGGTAAGACCTGCTGTGCAGTGGGAATCCCTTCAAGATTTTTTACCTCCCTAGGTTTCCGGGCCACAGAGAGAATGAATGACATCCCAAGCACATATATTAGACCAGATAGAGACTTTTCTACCAGCTTGAGAGATAAGAACAGTGTTCAGGAAGTGGAGCTGTTCCTTTATAGAATTATTTTAGAGAATTGTCTGATCCACTTACTTGGTACACATGAAAAGAGAATCAGCTGAGCATCTGTAGGATGTAATGGAGACTTAACAGTTTTGTGAAATAGGTGCTATTTTCTCTGATAGCTAATAACAAAAATACTGCATCTTTTTTTCAGGAGATGTTTTCATATCTTTCAAGTGAGCTGAAGAAGCTGGCAGATAACCACAATGAGAGACTGTTAAACACACCACATAATCCCATTTCCTTAGGTAATTGTTGTGGTTTTAACTTAAAAAAAAAAATCTAATATACTGTGGATTCATAATGCACTTCCACATACCATTCCTATATATTAAACATCACTACAGTCTACTAAATTGAACCCAATAAGGTAACCTACTATGAAAGTAGTGTAGTAATTTGGACCCATTATTTTGCTCCTCTCCAATGTATTCATTTGACAGAAATGAATTCAAGACAGAAGGTGTTGAACAGGCAGAAGATATTAGCATGTAGTAATACTTTATAAAAAGTAGATTTAAAAATAAATTGGAGTATAATTATTTTACTCATCATCTTAGTGTTGTAAAAGAGATTTTGGAATTCCTACTCAAGGTATTTGTTCTAATCAAAATTTCTGCTGAACACCAAAATAATACTGTCCACCCTTGCAGAATCTGCATACAGTCTAACCAAAGAAGCAATCTATGACAGCTTGTGGAGAAATTAAGAATTATTATATGTAGTGTTTCTTTTTTTTCTTTGTATGTGAACACAAATATTTGGCTAGATTCTTGCTGTTGGAAAGCAACTTGTCATTTGTAGTGGTTCTGTGGAGAAAAAGCAGCTTTGTAGCAGTTTTAACCTGACCTTATGTTACTTTAGCCATGTCACTGAAGAATCTAGATGAAACTAATGATGCTGCTGTTACCCAGCTTGGATCTATGCTTTTCACAAGACAAGTTTCTGGAGCAAGGTAAGGATACTATAAATTTAAAAAATTGGGCTATTGGGGAGGGTGTATTAGCATTTATTGTATGAAATCCTGTAAAATGTTTTATACCAATTGTGTCATGATTGCAGAAGGCAGTCTAATAACGAGTTAGAGAGTGATCACCCTTCTTTATCACGGTTACAGAGTAGTAATGTCTCCCTGCCTGAGTTAGCAGTGAGGCTTCCTATGTCTGCTTTGGTAGCCTAAATAGATAATCTATGCACATTTAATTTAGTGTCATTATTCCCTCGTATCCCTTGGTTTCATTTAGCTTCCAGATGTTGTCTGATCTTATAGTTTAGGTGTAAGCTATAACAGAAGATCTTTGTTTTGTTTATTGCAGCACAAATATGGTTATGCTGGATGTCAAGGGAATAAGCTTCTAATATCCTACATAGCTTTTTGTCAAATGGAAAAAAATTTCTGCTTTCTGGAGCTAATTATGTTAAAAAGATAATTTAAAAAATTAAAAATCTATAACCTGAGCCAGTCTGAGCTGAATTTATTCTTAGAGACACTGTTACAATGAAATGCAAGCCAAATAATTTTTAATGATTTTGGTTTAAACCTTTTAGAAGAAGAGAATGATTTAAAATTCGTTTTGGCAGCATTCCTTAATCTGAATATTACTGCTGCCATGCTGACTTCTGCCATAGACTTAATGTTATTTTTTTGTAGCAGAGCTGAATGTTTCCACATCAGAAAGTATGCTTCATTAGCTTGGATTATTCCACTTCCTGCACAGATGAATGACAGTAAATCTATATGGACTGTAGTTAGATGCTCTTTTTAATTTGCCAGTCCTAACCTTGGCTGGTCCTGTAATTTTAACCATCTTTGGCTGAAATTATTCAAGAGTTTCAATTTTTGAAGTTAAAACTGTCCAATTCTTTGACTGATACGAAGGTTTCAGGTTTTCCCTTTTGTTACATAAGTAATTCTTTTGTAGTATACACTGTTTGACCTGGCATTTTAACAGATTTTAAAAGTTACCCTGGGGCTGAGTATCAGTGGTAGGAATAGCAACTCCCTACTTCAGGAGGAATGTGTGTAATTGTGTTCAACCTGGGGTACTACATAAAATGTCAAGGCATCTTTAACTGAATCACGATTTTGTTTGTTTGTTTGTTTCAGGGTTGTTCCCTGTGGGTCTGTACAAACAGTAAATAACTACACTTTTAAAGGCTTTATGTCACATGCAAATGACTATCCTTGTGCTTACCTCAATGCTGCCTCAGCAATTGGAATTAAAAAGCAAGATGTAGATGTATTCCTAAAAAGACTTGACAAGTGTTTGAAGACCTTTAGAAAAGAAGCAAAGCAAGAAAAAAGTATAAATGAAATAAGTGATTCTAACGCAGCCACAGAACAACTTGAAGACTAGAAGATACAGATTTAGTAACACAGCAAAATAAGGTTTTGTCTGAAGTATGTCAGGTTTGTATTGAGTTAGGACTGTGCATCTGCAGTGCAGAAATTTATTCTTGATCTTATATTCTTGTTATTGAAAACAATAATAAAAATTTGGGTGGAATTCAGCTTTAAGAAAGTAGGCGATACTCTCCAAGAAAAAAGAACCAGACACAAGTTTTTTGCAATGTATGAAATGCACTTAATATCTGCCAAAGTAAAGCTTTATATTCATAAAGACTCAGAGTTTGCCTTTCAATCTGTGTGTAGTTATTTGGACCAGTGTTTACCAAATCACAGGATGTTTATTCACATGTTTTTGTTTAACAAGATTGTCTGTGGCAGTGACTGAATTCCCTCCTAGTTATAAACCATCCAAGCAATGCATTTGTCTGCTCTCAAAATACTTTGTTTTTCATCTGTGAATGTGTCACTTTTAATTTCTTTTCACAGATTTATGCAAATGTTGGGATAACACTTACTAAATACAGTGTTCGAACTGCGTGGGTAAATGACAGAGTTGGAATAGTAATGTTTTTCAGGTGTTCTCACCTGTCATGAACTACCTAGAACTAGTCAGCCTCCAGTGGCAAAGAGGAACCTAGACTACCTCATATCCTGTCAGTACTCAGCTCTTGAAAACATTTGCATACTTCAGCAGCCCAAAGGAGCTTTAATAGTGAAAGTCAGGGGTTGTGAAGTAAAGGGCTACAGTCATTGGGGGTTTTGGCTTTTTTTTTTTAATTTATTTTCGTTCTTCCTATTTGTTAGAGTGATCAGATCAAAATCTCACTGAAAAGGAGAAATGCCGTGTAGGATTAAGGCAGCAGTTTTAAGAGCTGCTGAGACCTGAGGGTATTTTGGCATTTTTAGGCCACTGTTGTTGAAATTTATATACTTCCATTTCTGTAGTGTCTCTTGCCATTGGCACTGTTGCTTCTGCGGCTCTGTGCAGTTGCTGATTTGAATTCATTAAGCAAACAATAGATTCAGAGTCTGTTCCTGAAACAAAGGTTCCCTATCACTGGAGTGACAGTGCTGCAGGTTGCAAAATGTGTAGTTATTCTTAAATGTGGTTACTACTTTGTACATGGCTTCTATGTCATTTACTGTTCAAAGTAAGCATAATATTCAAAGGCATTTTCTTTTTCTGTCTGTAATGTAATATTGCTCAGGATACCACAATTAATGGGTCCTAAATGTCAGGAAATGTTTTAGTTACTTTGTTGGGTGGGATCTGAGACATGTATCCTTCGGAGCCCTCTGTAAATCACTCAATCAAAGTAGTGGTGCTTTTGAGAAATTGTCTGTCCAGCACATTCAAATGAATTAAAATAAGAGGTGATGCTAGTATGTGGGAGTTAATAATGTGCCAATCATCATGAAGGTGCTCTCACTTAATGAGGTCCATTGTATCCTAAGCTTAAGTTGAACTGCTGCTTCCACATTGTTATTGCTGGAGTTACACGTTAGATTGATTAAAGCTTGTGCAGGTACAGCTCCCTGGACTGCAGTCACAGTTGTTGTTTGCTGTACAAACACATCCTAGGAGACGCGTCAGGTAACTTGGCCGCTGAGCCCTTGTGGCTGTAAGAAGATGTAAATAGCTTGTCTTGTCTTTCTCTCTCTCTCTCTCTTTCTCTCTCTCTTTCCCCTTCCCTCCTCCCCTGCTTTTTTTTTTTTTTTGATGACAGCATGCTGTACCTCAGTTTTTCCAGTCAGTAAAACTTCCACAAACTTTGGAGCCACATCTATGCAGCATACTGCCTCAGTATTCTGTATATTGGAGCAGCCAGTGAAAACCACCAGGCCTTAGTGATACCTTTCTTCCTGGTTTTTGATATTGTTGTTCTGTGCCTGAAAGAGTATAAATTATTGATTTAAATGACCAGTCACAGAATGTGAATGTTAGCACTATTACTGCAAGAGTTCAGGGAGATGTGTGATAGCAGCTAAAATAAGCATTTTGATGAGTAGTATCCTGATTCTGAATAAAGAAAACAGCAGTTGCCTTCTCTGAGAGGAAGAAATTTCTGCCTTTTTTGGTCTCATAATAAATTGTCTGCTGCAAGTAATTCAGTCACTTCTAACACAGATTGAACTGCTTCCTCGATTAATGTTTTTTTCTGTCTTTGAAATGTTTCCCGTTTGCAGTCAAAGCTGAAAATTTCAACAAAGGTCTAAACAAGAGTTTGTAGACCTCAGTAGTTTTTGATTTTTACTTCTTAAACCTTTTTAATAAAAAAAAATAAGATGATGGCTTTAATTGAAAACAAAAATAAAATTTAATTTGTCATTCAAGTTCTTCACAGATCTTAGTGAAGCCACCTGAAGTGAGAAATGTGTTGCACCATAATGTATAAACTCTTGAAGTAAATATTCATGTTATATTGCTTTGGTAAGCTTTTGTGCCAGTTTTCAGTTTTGTTTGCTTGCTTTATCCCCATAAATGTCTTCAGTTTTAATTAATTTTCATTTTTTAGAGACAGAACCAATCTATAATGTCACATCAATGTAAGGAAATTTTAAGAAATTCAAATGGCAATAGACTTCCAAGTAAATGGAGAAGACATGGTTCTTTACAGCATATTTAAAACAGGAGATTCAGTAGAGGATAAAACGTATTTTTCAAGTAAAAGTATAAATTTCTTATTCTCTATTCAGTAATGTCTATATTTAATAAAGCAGTGAAATAACACTGAAACATATACCCATGAGCAGAGGTTTCATTCCCTTTGTATAACAGTTACAGGGAGATTTCAAGGCTATGGCAGCTCTTACCCACTAAAAGCAATACTGTGAAAGATGGCAATGGCATGGGCATATATCAAACTGTGCAGCGTTAAAGAAATAACAAATACATTAGCAGTGTTTGCGTTCTGTGAAGATCTTTCCAAGATTGTACAGTGAAGTAGAAAAGCTCCTTAATTAAGTTGCAGGCCTTTTTCTAATCTCTACATACATATGTCACTAAAGGCTTTCACATGGCTCAAAAATCTACAAGAGCCAACTTGCTGTCTCCAGCTTCTACATTATGAGGGAAACATCTGGGAAGGCTGCCTGGGCTTCAGAATGTACTCAGGGTTCATAGAGCAGGAATCCTTAGTAGAAACACCAAGAAGAGATGCCCATTTAGTGAAGCTGTCTCACAGGTACTATTTATGTAGCTACCTTTCTCCATCATCTTTTGGGTCACAGCACGCAGTTAGGGTGCAAGGGTAGGCAGGGACCGCTCAGGTTCCTGCAGTCTGAATCACAGAAGTGACTGTCCCTCTTACAGCGCCTGCTACTGTTGGGTGAGGTGCTTTTCTTGCCCTCTGATATTGCATCTTAGACTATCTGGATCTATACAGGTGGAAGAAATGAGGGAGCAGATGGCTGTGCCTTATAAAAATAGCACTGGGATAATATAGTGCAAGTGAACTGACACTGAATGACCTATCTCACAGGCCCACTCTTAGTTTACTTTTTTTTGTGGTATCTGAGATAATCAACAAAACAAAGGACTTGGAGCAATAATATTGCCTGTTTGTGCTTTGCTCATAACAATTGCCTAAGATACGAAGCAAATAAAATCTACCAGATGCAGCAAATTCTCTTGAGCCTAAGAAAGCAAAATTGTAATGTTGCAAATGTAAATGCTGGCATTGCAGCTTAATACACATATAAACCGAGCAATCTATATTGTGTGATCATCATTTTTTAAGAAAGGCTGGAGCCCAGAGACTAGCAAATGTTCTCATCTGCAGTGTATCAGCAGTTCTCAGTCTTCAGCTGTTGTACAGATAATAATTCTAATTGAAGAATCATTACATGGATCCATATGTGAATGATAGATGGGCTACAGCCTTTTGTTCATGATACTTTAAAAACTGAGTTGCTGCTTTTGCTTTTATAAGGGGAGATTAGATTGCCTTTTCCTCCCCCCCCCTTTTTTTTTTTAATGCAACATTTTAATCACCCTGGTCTGACAGGATTTGGAATCTGAAGGGAAAACAATTTCTACAGCTGACAATTTTTTTAAACAATAGCTATTTAAAGCCTCGAATTGGTTACAAAGTGACTCTCCACAGAGAACCTTTGTTCAAATGTTTTTAATTCTGAAACTAGTGCTTGAAAAATTGTGTTCCATGTGCTCTATAATAATTGTTTTTCATATATTATACTTTTTTCCCCTCAAAGATAACAGCATACACTTTAGTGCAGTTTAATAATCCTTTTAAAAAACCATAGTTAAAAAGGCATTTGCTCTGTTACTCATCAAGCATCTGTTGTATCAAAGAACTGGTAATATATTTATCGTGATGGATAAGCTTCAGTGTTCTGGACCAAGTTCAGTGTAACTGGACCAAGCTTTCAATACTCCTTTGGGGATCCTAAAGTCAAGTTCATGATCTAATTAAGATGGGTGTGATAATTATATCTGCTGCTGAACAGGAGACTTTCATCAAACCACATTTCAACTAAATTCAGAGCTGATCCAGTTCAGAAGCTGAATTGATTTCTTAATGTGGATGGGGAAATTTAATTTGCCTTTAGAGCCTGTATTCCAATCCAGGCTGAGTCAGTTATAGCAAAATTATAACTGTTTGGTTTTTAACATAATGTGAATAGAAATAATCCAGCTTTTTCAGCTGGGTGCTACCTTTCCTATTACTTGTTCTCAAGGGGCTGCAAACATTAGGTTACCATCTCACACCTACTGCTGTTTGGGGGGTGGCATTGGTTGTGTACACATACAATGACAGCAGCACAGGTGTGTGTGTTAATCTTTTGCTAGGCATCCCAAGCAGGAACACATCACTTGGGAATTCAAGATGAACACATAGCATTACTACTGATCTGTTTTCTTCCAAAACTGTTTCTGAGGAAAATTTCTCTTGATTGAAGTGTACCAGAGGTGCACATGGCCAAAATTCAGGGAAAAGAAGCAAGGTCTCCAACATTTTTGAAGCTTTGGACAATGGTTATATGTGTTTGGCACTTGTGATTTATAAAGCTCGTATTGCTACAGAAACTCACATAAAAAATGTTTGCAGCCATTCTTGTCCCTTACCTAAGCTGTTTCACCTCTGTAGGCACTGGGGCAGGGTGCACTGCTGGGGCACTGCAGCTGGCAGGTCACAGGTGCAACCCTAAGCTCTGGCTGCAGGAGAATTCAGTGCCCAGCAGGGGAAAGCATTCCTACTTCGCTTTGATATTGGGCTGCCAAGCACATGTGAGGTAAAACTATTTTGCAGACACAGCTACTGCTGAGGAGTTAAACCTGCAGCTTTCTGGAGTCTGAGGAACTGCAGAAGGGAAAAGAGTTTAGTTTGGTCTGCAATATGTCAAATCGAGAAATGCAGCTGTTGAGGGAAAATAGTATGTCTGTTCTTTCCTATTGGAATGTCTTTAAAAAAAATTGCAACATACTGTATAAACTCTTGATTAAATACATGTCTGCTTACTACTCTCATTGTCTTCTTCTGGCTTCTGATTCTACACAGCATCTATTTCAATAGTGGTAGAGGAATTGCAAATGGCTTAGTGGGTGGAGAGGCTTGGGATACAGTAAAGACACATTTTTAAATGGAAGATGAGGAAAGTGTCTAGGAAGTTCATAAAAATAGAAATAGCCTGAAATGCTTGCTGTGCAGCTGAGGAGGTGGTGAGTCTCCCAGAGGATCAGAGTATGCGTAGTAAAGTCTTGACCTCCTGCACAGTGCAAGCACCAGAGAATACTGTCAAAATGTAGCTCTCATTTCATCACAGTAGTAGCCTGCTCTCTAATACTATGCATTTCCAGTACTCTATTCTCTCCTCCCCCCACTGAGTAATTTTGGGTGTGTTTTTTTTAGACTCTGCTGTACTAGTGCACCAGAAAAAGGATGGGAAGGGAAGAAGGATGCCTACCAGTGAATTGCCATCCCCACTGATGCAGAACCTCCTATGCGAGAAGTCAACTGGAGCACACAACGGCAACAGGTGCAAGTGCACGTCACTAGCTTTTTTTTTTTGTTAAAGGGTTTATAATCAGCAAATGGATTTGAATATAATTTTTTTAAATAATGTTTTAACTGGTGCCATTAAAACTAATGGTCATATCCCGTGCAGATGGCACAAACCGTCACGCTCTGGTTTTCTCTTTGGTTTTGTTTCTAAAAATTTCAGCTGAATGTTAAATCGGTGTCTAAATCTGCTAAAGGATAGCACTAAAAGTTTCAGAAAAGATGCATACCCTGTTGACCTAGCAGTGCATGATTTCACCGGGCCCCACAGAGTTCATTTTCCATCTCTGGAGGCATGCTTAGGAATTTCAGCCTCATTGATCCAAGGCCTCTTGAAGGGAGATAATTCTCAGTGACTCTGTGTCACTGAGAAAGTGGAGGTCTTTGTGGACTCCTGACAGTGTCTTGTGGTGACTTCACCCAGTGACTTCTGCATCTATGCTCATTTACAAGTAAATACCTTTCCATCTCTTTTTGCACTGAGATGGGCAGTATATTCCCATATCCCATATTCCCAGATATTCCTCAATATCTTCCTTATTGCTTCTATACCCTTATTGATATTAAAAATTATGGCGCGTGAAACACTGCTGCTACGTGGAGGATTTGGTGCATGTGTGGATTTGCTAATGGCACGGGGCAGAACTGAGGGTGTTTGAGCTTGAATGATGGCATACCTTGTGCTCTGCATTCTGAAATGCCATTGCTCTGCCCAGTGAGGCCGGGCCTGCGGTGGCCCTCCTGCAGGTGTCAGCTAGGCAGAAGTGAAGTGTGCAGCTGGCCTTGGGCTGTTCAGTCTGCTGATCCAGAAGGGAGTGGTGTTTTCTCTTTCCTAGATGTGATGGCTCTGCCGCGGGCTCAGAAAGAAGAGGCAGTAACAATGTATTTTTGTCATGGAAGGCAGTAGCAATGACTCAGGACTCCTAGGGCACCACGTAGCAGAGTTAAAAGATGCCGCTTTCATTTGGTTGCTGTATGAGTCTCCATGTTTACTTTGTTCTTGCATAAACCCCTCTCTCTGCATTCAGGCCCTAATTTTCCTCTACCTTGCAGTTTTTGTAGATTTTTACAACCATGCAAGTCGTGGCAAAACTCAGCTCTTTCGCTGTGAGAGCATTTAGCGTATATGCTGCATTTACTTGGCATAAGCATAGAAGGCCATAGTAGGAGCAAGGCAGTGGGGATTCAAGCCAGTTGTTTACATCTTCCTCCAAAGGACTGTAGGTCAAACATCCTTCTCCTGTCCACATTGCTCTGCCATTAACAGCTGTTAGCGAGTGTTAGCGCATCATATTTTTTCCCCTCGAGGCTGAGTACATTATCTCTACAACACTCCAGCACCTTGCTGGGAACATGCCACAGCTCTGTTTTCAAAGTGTTTTGTTAATGCTAGTGACCTTGGTGGTGTGACCACAACACCTGCTTTACCTGATAAGATCATTAATTTTTTTCTCTTCAGCCTTTTGTTGAGCATAAGCAAATCTTCATTTGTACCTGGAAAACATTGCCTGAACATCAGCTTACTGGAGCACTGACCTGTATCTCCCAGTACTTTTTAATGTGTTAAATAGATAATTAGAAGAAATCACTTCAATAAAGGCAGAGTGAACACAAGCCTCTCGTTAGCTGCAATCGAGCAAGACAGCATTGGAATCAATCACATGGCTTTTCAGCTGTCACTCTGCCACAGCAACAGCTGTCTGTCAGTTGAGGTGACAGTGGAGAGCTGATCTATTCTCTTCTCTGAGCTATAGAGATAAGCTGCACATGCACAATGAATGTGTTCTCAAAATAAACACATTGGGGAGAGCATAGGTTTTTTTTATTTTAATGATAAATCTTCTCACTCTTCCAACAGTTCCTCCTTCCTGATGGATTGAGAACTGGCTGAACAGCAGATCCCAGAGGGTCATAATCAGAGACGTGGGGTCTAGTTGGAGGCCTGTCACAAGTGGTGTCCCCCAAGGTTCAATACTGGGCCCAGTACTGTTTAATTTATTCATCAGTGACTTGGATGAAGGTCCAGATGCCTCCTCAGCAAGTTCATGGATGACACAAAGCTGGGAGAGGCTTTGGGCTGATCGCACTGAGTGAAGTGCAGCCCTTCAGAAGGACCTGAACAGGTTGGAGAGATGGGCCGAAAGGAACTATTTGAAATTCCACAAAGGCAAATGCAGGATCCTGCACCTGGGGAAGAGTAGCCCTGGGGACCAGCACAAGCTTGGGGCCAAACTGCTGGAAAGCAGCTCTGCGAAGAAGGACCTGGAGGATACCATGAGCCAGCAGCGCCCCTGAGGCCAACAGGGCCGATGGTACCCTGGGGTGCATTAGAAAGAGCATTGCCGGAAGGTTGAGGGAGGTGACCCTGCTCCTCTACTCAGCCCTGGTGAAGCCTCATCTGGAGTGTTGTGTCCAGTTCTGGATTGCTCAGTACAAGAGAGACATGGAGCTCCTGGAACAGGTCCAGCAGAGGGCTATGAGGATGATTAAGGGACCGGAGCATCTCTGTTAGGAGAAAAGGCTGAGGGAGCTGGGGCTGTTCAACCTCAAGAAGAGACGACTGAGAGGGGAACTCATCAATGTCTATCGGTATCTGAAGGGAGCGTGTCAGGAGGATGGAGCCAGGCTCTGGTCAGTGGTGCCAAGCAATAGGACAAGATGCAACAAGCAGAAACTGATGCCCAGGAAGTTCCACCTGAACATGAGGAAGAACTTCTTTACTGTGTGAGTGACCAGGTGCTGGAACAGCTTGCCCAAAGAGGTTGTGGAGACTCCTTCCGTGGAGATACTCAAGAACCATCTGGACACAATCCTGTGCATTGTGCTCTAGGGTGGCCCTTCTTGAGCAGGGAGGTTAGACCAAATGACCCGCTGTGATTCCTTCCAACCTTACCCATTCTGGAATTCCGTGATACTTCCTCCTTTTCAGTTTACGAGGTTGCTGTTACCCCTGCCTTTTTTCTTACAGTGGCTGTGTGTTCTCCTTCTGCTTTTTACCTTACAAGTTTGGTTTTCTGCATGCTGCTGCTTTGTATTTCTGCGGCTGCATCCCACCTTCTGCTGTGTTCCACCTTCAGTCAAGGTGGGATCTGTCAGAGGAGGAGATGCAGGTGGTGCTGCCTCCAGGGCTAATGTGACCGTGGCTGTCAGTGCCATGGCTGCAGCTGATGTCCATAAAGTGCTGATTGGAATTGTTTGGATAAATGAGTCTTAAACTCAGTGAGGAGTAGAAGAGCTGTAAGGGGTTGTGAAGGGATTAGCTCTACTGCAGGCTTTTCTCCAGTCCTTTGTGTAGGCAGGCCCACAAGGTTTTTGCATTTGCTTTTGCTCCTTTATTGATCAGGCATGAGTTTATTAAATTGTAAGGTGCCTTCAACTTTCCCCTCCCCACTGTTTGCCCCAGTTTTGTTGTTCCTACACTGCAGTGCTGATATTATTTTCATGTACAGGGCAGTGCTGTAGCTCCTTTCTCTCTTCCTCACCCCTATGCTGGCTGGAGAGAAACAGATCTCCTTGGCAGAAATCCTGTGTTTCGGGTCTTGCCACATGGCCCCATGCTGAAGTATATCGTGGTGGTGTGTCCTGTGTGGCAGGGCTGTGCAGGGATTGTGGTTGCTCCTGTTTTTCTGCCTTACTCTACAGTAACAGGCATTTGTATTTAGGAATCTGAGAGTCTTGGGTGACCTAATTTCCTCAGTAAGACATAGCAGTGCAAGCACTGTGTGGTGAAAGCATAGGGGTGATACTGACTCAGAAGACTGATCATGTCACTGGTCCAGACTAAGACCACATATGTCATGAAGGACTTGGTTCAAGACCTTCCGAAAAGACCAACAGAAACTCACAGTGGCATGAAAAGGGGAGAGGCGATCTCAGAGAAGCCTTTGCATGTACAAAAAAAACCCCATAAATATTTTCATTTAAAAATTCAATTTTGTTCTTTATTTTATGATTTTGGTTGTACAACACTTGCATGTATCTTTTATTTTTGCCTGAGGTCTGCAAAGCCTGAAATGGAAAGCATGGATTTTTCCATCAGTCTGTGAGACAGAGCTGAGTAAGTATCTTTCCCATTTTATAGGCAACAAGGACAAGACAGCAGGATCCCCTGAGAAGGCCAATTGCCTTTCTTGTAGCTGTGCTGGTTATGCCCTTTGGCTCTGTTTCAGAAGCCCAAAGCAGCAGATCAAAGCGAGATGTACAAGACAGGTAGCTCAGGACGCATACTACCCCTGTCCTTGCCTCTCTCTCTTTCACATGCAGATTGCTTCAAGTCTTCCATTTTTAACTGTTTTCTACTTTAACAAGGATAAATCCATTTTTGCCCAAATAACGTTTACTACAGGATCCACAAGACTAAATACCTCATTATGGCAGTATACAGGAGTAAACTCAGCAGCCCCCACTTTGCAGGCTACTGGGTTTGGCTAGGTAGCTCCTTCAATAATTTCAAATGCCCTAAGTTAAAAGAAGCTTAGAAAAGATCTCTGATTTCCTTCCAGAGGGACGGAGGAGCAGTGAAGTGACACTGAGCCATTGCCATCTCTGCTGCTCTGTGTTTATTGAATATGCACTGCCAGAAAATGTCACTTTTCAGGACTATCAACAGACACTTCAAATGATTTAAAATAATATCTCAGCAATTATAGTTATATAGCCTCTGGCATGCTGCCAATCCTACCTTTGAAGTCTATGGTTTTAGGAAAGTTTAATACAAGTTGCTGAAAATTAAGCAAATAACTTATCCACATTGTAAAACATTATTGTTTTTTAAGCTGTTACTTGTAGCTTTCCAGAAAACAAGGTGTCTAAAATAAGATTTTGTCAGGAAAAATTTCAGTGCTATCAGTTAGTTTGAAACATTCATTCTCTTTCTAGTTCTATCTCAGGATAGACCTTTTAATTTTAACACACAGAGTGCAGAACAGAAGCATCATATGCTGCATCTATATGCAGAGATTTGGGTTGTTTTCCAAAGAGTTTATAATTTTTGTCCAAACTTAAGTTGTTGCTGAGATCTGCTTTCAATTTTACTGCAAAGTCTCAACAAAGGCAAAAATTATCCAAACCGGTCATTTCTAAGACTTTTTTTTTTTTTTTTTTAATCCTACTAAGAGAGTAGTTTGAATCATTAAAATATAGATGCCATAAATCCTGGTCATCTAAGTCACAATTCATCCATACTTACACAAAATTTCCCTTGAGATTTCACATTTTCCAAGAACACTTTCAGTATGTAAATACCATTCCAAGTTTTTTTGCAAAATCCAGATGATAATTTAGTTATATTTGTTTATATTATAGTTATATTATCACTTTATACATAATCAAATTGTAGTTATATAATGATTGATAGAATTAACAACTGCATTCAGAAATGTAAAACAGAAAAAACATCGAGCTGCTTTTCCTTCTGAGTAACGTGCGGATGCAGTAGACGGAGACACGAGCTGTGGGCTCTGTGTCTCAGGCCGGCTCGCGTGAGTGCGAGGGTGGGAGCACCGGCGGGTCGCTGCTCGCTGCCGCGCAGCTGGGCCGAGCACAGGCGGCTCCCAGCGGAATTGCTCCCTCGTGCCTGTGTCTGTCGCTTAACCAGCCGTTAAATGAGTGAAAGATAACTGCGGCAAGAGATAAAACAATGCTCTTTGGGAACACCGTTGAACACATCCAATTATACGTTAATAGAGCTTGCAGGAACGTGGGCTGATCCCACCAGCTGCTGACGAACAGCAAATGAACTCCAGGGAAAGCTGAGGCTCTTGCTGGTACTTGGCATCAGCCTGGGCATCAACTGCAGCTCCTGACGGACCTTGACCAAGTCTCTCCAAATAAACTTTGCCCACTAGTGTTTAACCTGGCCGAACAGGGCACAAGTCTGGTTCCTGTGAGTGGAGGTTTCTAGCTAACAGGCTAGCAATAAAAGAATAAAACCACCCAAACAACAAACCCAAACAAACACCAAAAAAAAAGGAAATAAAGGAAGATGGGCACAGGGAATAAACAAATTATTTGCACCATGTCCAAGCCACATGTGCTGGGATAGAAACCCCTTTACTGTGGGTAACCATCCAGTAACCATTCCTATTTCAATGATAAGTGATAATTGAGGGCTCCTAGAACAACCCAAGAAGTCCTAGCTTATTTCTAAACAGCTCCTAAGAGCACTGATGCTATGATGGATGGCTCCATACTTCAAACCTTCTTTCCCAAAAAGCACAAGACTGTCAATATTTGTAAGCTTTACTCACACAGGTCAGCAAATATAATAGGCAAATATACAGAGCAAAATACATTTTGATTGATTAGATGCTTTGGAGAGAAGGCACCAAGTCCTTTATTACAGATATTTATTTTGTAGTCTTTTCCACTCTGCTGCTTGTTAGTGCATATGGAGAGTTTTGCTTGTATTTTTAAATACTGGTAAGTGTGAGACACATGGGAAAGGTTTTTCTGTGGATTTTCTCTTATTTTAATTGAAATGAGGTCAGATGTAATGCTGGCCTAATCATGTCTTGTTAAGCTCAAACCTATGTATTTTTTGAGTACTTAGGGCATTATTGAGAATTGACATAAACAATGCCACAAGAAGTGCAACTAAGATTCTCGTCTTTATAAATATTTCAAGTGTCTATTATAAAAGCAAACATCATAGTAGCAGCAGCTTTTCTCCTTTATCTGCATAAGTGTAATTTGGAATATGCCAGCATTTTGCCACCCAAAATGGTCACCAATAGGTGGTGCTACTCTTTCCAAATTCAGTGCAAGGTTCTTCCTGTTGCTCTCTCAAGCAAATTCTCCTGCATGCCTCATCTTCCTGACAGATCTTTCTCAAAGCATTTTGTTGATAAATACATCATTCCCAACAGACTGATCTCATATTTTCATATTCCTTCTTTGCTGCTATGACCTTTAGTTGCTCTTGCACACCAGTCTTTGGGTTTTCCCCATGCTCCAGTCTTTTGCAGCCAGCTGTCAAGCAGAAACTTCTGGGAATGTGATTCCCACATCCAGAGCTTTGGCTGCACTCCCGAAGAGCTTACCTTTGTCTTCATTCAAAGTTCTTTTATCGTGACTGTATTTTTCCATTCTTTCTGAAAATGGGTCTTAACAGTGCTCCAAAACAAATGAATCATTTTCACTCAAAGTCATCTTTAATAGAACTTTTATAAAATTCTGCTTTTGAATACAGAAGCAAAAATTTAAAGAAAGGAAAAGGTCATATAAATATAAAGCAAAATCTGTCAAATGGTGTAGAATCGCTCTGGTGATATCAGTCTTTTATCTTAAGCAAGGATATTCTTTTTGCTCATTGATTCAGAATTCAAACTGATAGGTGTATTCTGCTTTCAGTGACTGGTTCAGGGCAATATCCTGTAACTCCAGCTTGCAGTTATCGTAGTGATGATTCTCCTGATGGAATCATGACGTTCGATTTGCACTGATGGGGAGAGCCAGGCTCGTCACTATCCCGCTGTCAGCATTGCTCTTTATGTTGTCCTGAGCCCTGTGCAGGAGCCGGGAAGTGCCAGCTGGACCAGTGGGACCACATGAGCCTCCCAACACATCAGAGACCAACACACCTCCTCTCATAGCTGTGATACTCAGGGTGCATGTTTGCATTTGCAACAGGTTTGATAAGACTTTTTTTCCAGTGCTGCCTATAAAAAGCAATAGACTTAACTCTAATCAAATGCTGACTGGGGTACTTCTGACAGCCTGGATCTGGAGCAGGGCATACCTTGTAAGAGGAGGAAAGCTGCCAATTCCAGCACCCGTGCAGTACAGTGTGGTCTGTCCATGTCCCACGGCTCCCTCTTGATTCCTCTTAGAGGGTTTGTCTAGGCCAGAACACTTTTGGTAAGAGACTGCTTCCCCGGAGGCTTGATTCCTAATTGCCAGGTGAAAAAAAAAAAAAAAAGGGAGGGGGG
>VZTF01006691.1:3468048-3482243 GCA_013397755.1 Cnemophilus loriae | reverse complement strand
GGGGGGGAAGGAAAAAAAAAAAAGAAGAAGAAGAAGACATGAGTACTTCAGATCATAGAATTTTAGAATCATAGAATGTTAAGGGGTTAGAATGGGCCTTAAAGATCATCTAGTCCCAAGCACTCCTTGTGAGGGGCAGGGATATGTCCCGCTAGACCAAATTGCTCAAGGTCTTATCCAACCTGGCCTTACACACTGACAGGGTTGGGGCATCCACAACCTCCCTGGGCAACACGTTCCAGCGTCTCACCATCCTCACAGTAAAGAATTTCTTCCTAATATCTAACCTAAATTTTCCCTCTTTCAATTTGTGCCCGTTACTCCTTGTCCTATCACTACAGTTCCTGATGAAAAATCCCTCTCTGGCTTCCCTGCAGGCCTGTTCAGATACCGGGAGGTTGTTATGAGGTCCCCACACAGCCTTCTCTTCTCCAGGGTGAACAGCCCAAACTTTCACAGCCTGTCTTCATAGGGGAGGTGCTTCAGTCCTCTTACCAACTCCATGGTCCTCATCTGGATTTGCTCCAGCAGTTCCATGTCCTCCTTATGCTGGCAACACCAGAACTGTACACAGTACTTCAGGTGGGGTCTAGCAAGGGCAGAATGGAGGGGGAGAATCACCTCCTTTGACCTGCTGCCACTCTGCTTTTGATACAGCCCAGGATTCTCTTGGATTTCTGGCCTGTAAGTGCACATTGCTGGCTCATGTTTAGATTTTCGTCAACCATCACTCCCAAGCCTTTCATGCGATGCTATGCTCTCTGACCCTTTTGAATGTCATCTGTAGCCCCTACAGTGTATATAAGGTAGCTGCCAGAAGTGCTTCTGACCTTAAAGGTATAGATACTCTGAGCCCTCTAACATGTCCAAAGGGCTGGAGCACTTCACTTGGAGGTGCAGGCAACCATGGAAGGTCCCCGGCTGGGCCTCAGCTGGACCCTATGCCATACACCTGGAGATCAGTGGCATCCTTGGAACACTGCTCTTTACCTGCTGAGTTATGAGGCCAAAGGTTCTCAAGCTCTTTTTTCCTTCTGCTCAGCTTAATGAATGTTGAGGAGATTTTTTTTTTTCTGTTTTTCACACCTGGAAGGATGAAGTATATCTCTCCTCCTCTCTGGAGGAGGAGACTCTAAGCCTCAGGGTAAGACTCTTCCCTCAAGGCTTAGAGTATCCTCTGGGGCAATACTGAGAATAGATTTGTCATTTCCTCGTTGAATGATGATAAGGAAAGCATTGTGTGAGGGTGGAACATGGTGCTTATCACGATATTTTAAAAACAGTGTCTGGAACTGCATTTCGTGAAGGTCTTGATCCCTTGTTAAGGTACTTTAAGAAAATATAGTGGCTCAAGGCTTTCATGGGGGCAGAGGCCAATAAACATCCCATTTCTGCATCACCTTTGAATTTAAGCATGCCTGATCTGGAACTCTAAGTTTTGGGCAGTTTTGGACATGGGCACTTTTTGACTTTAGGACTCACTGGAGCTGGGCAACAGCCAAGCTGTTTGACAGGCAGCTGCCTCACTATTGAAAACTATATTCTGTAGATGATGCCCAAATTCCCAGCCTATGCAGCCTGTTTGACTTGAGACAAGGTACAAGAAGGATGTCTCTATCATCAATCTCGCATCTCTAAGTCGGGTTTTCTTTTTTTTCCCTCAAGCCTACCCTGTGTTAGTTGTTACTGATCCATCCTCCTGCCTGTGGAAAGGAAGTGTCTTGTGCCCTCCAAGGTCCATCTGATACGCTACTGATGTTTCAGTGCACCTACGCCCTGTACAGAGAGGTATTACCTTACTTTCCCAGCCTGTTATTTTTTAGTTTAACTGAAAAGTACCCTCCTAAACTGCAGCTTCTAACATGTGCATTGCTCTAGATACGATCTTGCTGACCCTGTAGGAGACTCCACAATAAAAGGAATTGTTTTGTTGCATGAGTATGATTTATGAGTATTGAAAAATAGAAAGGATCCTGGCATGGGAAATAGAAATCTGATATGAGGAAAAGAGATATTGTTTGGGTACACACTGGGAAACATAGACATCCTTGTTCCAGCTCTGGAGAAACCAGATCAGTTTAGCCACATGATCCAAAACATAATGGAGCGTGCACATTAATTTTAAAGATGTCAGTAAATCAGTAAGCATCTTGAAGGGTGAAACAAATATCCTGAGCATGAATATTCATCTGTGTCTCTGATAGGTTTCATACTAATCTAGCTTTGTTACAGAAACTGGTGAAGCAAACATCTTTCATTTAGTATCAGCATCAGATACAATGTATGACATTTGTAAATTCACTGAAGAAACCGAATCATCTCTGAAGGGGAACGTTTCCGATCCTTGACTATAGATGTAAGGGAAGAGTACAACATAGAACTGAGCAGAAAGCCAGACCTACCCTAAATAAGTGTAATCCCGAGAAAAAGACCAGAAAGGCAGGTTTGGAAATAGGCTGCCTGGAAAAGGCTTGCTATAAGCTCGGAAACTCTCTTTGTTTTCTTGATCCCTCCAATGCCCAATGGAACAGGGATTAGAAATTTTATTAGAAACAACATAGCATCAATTTCTCCTAAATGGAATAACTTGCAAAGCCTCCATGTTTTTGGCCAGGAAGAGTTTTAGATTTGCTGCTTTGCAGCTGCTTCAGGATCAGCTTTTTAAACATTTTGGAACTGCATCCTTTTTTTCTCCAGTTTATTCCATTTTTTCAGGCTTGTCTAGAACTGGTACATATTGTCACTCCTCTGCCAGGCAGGAACAGATTTTAAGCTTTGCAGGCTGGTATAGGCCAAGAAACCTGTTCTGCAGGAATACATTTTGTAAATGTCTTTGTTTTACCTGCAGACATTGTGTGTGTAGGTATAGACAAAAATAGATTCAAGAAAATACTTTGTTGAACTATGAGGCCCCAACAGCACCTTGTGGTTCCTGCTGCACAGCCTCCAGTGCTGTCCAAGCCTTGTTTTTCTGTTTATAAATCACTGGCCTGTACTGACCACTATGTGTTTAGTTGCTTATTTAATGTTGGTAAAGATTGAAGAGAACAAGGGCTAAAATAGAGATGTGCAAATTATTATTTAGTACCATTAAATTTAGTGTCTTTTCTGCTAATAGATAAGACAATTTCTGTCTAAAATATTTTTGACTCAGTTGTACACTATGGCAACAAAAAGACATTTTTAGGTCTTTCTGCTGTTTCCAAGTTCAGATGCTTTTTTCCACTGTTTTATTTCTTTGCTTTGTACTAGACAGTTCCAGCATTTTGTCTTGTTTTTCCTGTTTCTCAGTGTTCCTAATGAAAACTCCAACAATAAAACAAAAGCTAAATTCACACTTCAGATGGGATTTTATCATATATTTTCCATGAATTGTGCAGCAACACCAGGTGTTGGTGGACAATGGGGGCCTGACCTGACCTGCTTCTCCCTCTGCCGGTGTAGCCAGTTTGCCATGAGTCCTTCCCTTGCTTCCCTTGAGCACAGCTGAAGCATTTCAGCCCTGGTGGGACGGGGGGCTTGTCCCAAGGGCTGCAGTGGGCATCACACCTGGACACACCAAGGCTTCCCCACCTCAAACAGAACCCGTGGCTGAGAAGTGCACACAAAGGGAGAGGTGGTCAACTGCTTTTCCAATGGGCAGCCTCTGTCTTGCACTTATGGGCTTCAGTGAATCAATTCAGAGGTCCCAAGGAGTTAAACATAGATATAATTCCTTCTCTCATAGCAGGCTGGAGATCTGCGGACAGGGTTCAGCCACAATGCTAAAATCCCATTCAAGCAGAAATGTCACGTTATTTACTTGCTAAAACAATGCTCTTACTGCAAAGACATGTTAGGAGTGAAAATATGACAGCATCTATTTTAGGTTGTCATTGATCTTTAATTTGCTATGACCTGAAGGTTTTCCATGTAGTCAGTGCTTTTTGGCCAAAATATATGACTGCAGGGAAATGAGTAAATGAGTGCCAGAGATGTTCTTTTTTTCCTATGAAAAGACTAAAATTGCTTTGTGTAAATGTGTGGAAAATGCTGATATTTTGTTTCTATAAATACTTTGCCTGCTGCGTGCTGTATTTCATTTGTGCTGTTTCCTAGGAGTATTTGGCTTCTTATCACTTTTACACAGCGTGCTGAATACAAATGAGCTACAGTTTACCCAGCAACCAAGCTGTGGAGCATTTGTGGCTGTTGTGCATTTCCCGAGCAAGAGTAACTACTGAATGAAGCAGATTACCCTGTAGCCTTGCAAAACATTGAGGATTATAAAACATGCATTTAGTGGATAAATACACAGAGGAAAATGCACAGACGATCTCTGTTTCTATATATATGGATGTGCGTATACATGAATATATCTGGGTGATGCAAAAAAAAAACCCTGAAATAATCCATCATTTTTAATGACAATTTAAATATAGGGGAAGCAAAAAACCTCAAAATTGCATTTCTTATTCTCAGTGATACCACCTACAACCAGGCTCCTTGTTTAGGGAGTCTATAAACAAGGCTCCATTACCATAGACTCATGTGATCACAGGATGATTCACCTTGAGAGGAACCTCAGGAGGTCACTCATCTAACCTCGGCTCAGAGCAGGGCCAGCTCTATGGTCAGACCAGGTTTCTCAAGGCTTGATACAGTTGTTTCTTGAAACAGCCTCTCAGAGCAGCTGCCCCACTGCCTTATTGTCCTCATGGGGAAGATCTTTCTCCACATATCCAATCTGAACCTCTCTTGTTTCATCATCTGTTGTCTCTCATTCTCCTACCATGTGTCTCTGTGGGTTAAAGCCCTGGCCCTGCCTCCCTGGTCCCCCCATAGCTGCTGGGTGGCTGCTGTTAGGTGCCTCCAAAGCCATCTCTTCTCCAGGCTGGACAAACCCAGTTTCCTCAGCCTGCCCTCAGAGGGAAGCGCTCCAGGCTCCAACCAGCCTGTAGGCCCTTGCTGAACTCATCCCAGCTCATCATCCTCTTCCTTTTGTTTGAAAGGATCAAAACTAGGCACAGGACTGCAGACATAGTTTCAATACTGACAAGTAAAGGGACTACGCCCTTGGCCTCCCAGCCACACTATCATTAATACAGCCCTGGTAACACCTGGCCACATTTGCTGCCAAGGCACCGTGCGGGATCATGCCCAGCTGGTACCCACTGACATCCCCAGGTCCATCTTGGCAGAGCTGCTTCCCAACCAGTTGGGCACCAGCTGTGTCCCTGCAAAGGATTGCTCCTTCCCAAGTGCATCCTAACAGGATGTGGCATTCATCTGTGTTGAATTTCAGGAGATTCCTGCCGGCCCACTCCTTCAGTGTGTCCAGGTCCCTCTGGATGGCAGACCTGCCCTCCTGTTTACTGAATGGTGCTTCCATTTGGTGTAAACTTGATGAGAGTGCACTCATGGTGTCATTGATGAGGATGTGAAACCAGACAGATTCCAGGACACATGCCTGCTGCACTCCAGTTGTTACTGGCCTCCAGGTAGAGGATGGTTCTTTCACTTCATCCTTTGAGCCCAACCATCCAAACAGCTTTTAGACACCAGTTGCCCACCTGTCCAGACTCACTTGGATGCAAGAATATCACAGGAGACAGTGTCAAAAGCCTTGCTAATGTTCAGGTAAATACCATCCACTGGAGAAAAGTGTTCCTGGAGAACTCCATGATTTTACCAACGACCAAAGTTAGGCTAACTGGCTTGCGTTCCCCAGGTTATGCTTTTGGTCTTTTCTGAAGACAGGTGCGAAATTTGGCCTCCTCCAGATCTTAGGGACCTCTCCTTCTCGGTGAGACCTCTCAAAGGTGACAGAGAGTGACCTTACAAGAGCAGCAGCCAACAGGGTGAGCAACCTTGGAAGCAGCCCATCAGGTCCCATGGATACCTATGGGCCAAGTTCTCTTGAGATTCCTGACTCAATCCTTATCCTCTACTGGTCTCCTCCTCCTCCCACCCTCTGCACTCCTGATGCATTTTGGCAGTGGGGTGAACCAAGATGACAGGTTCACTTTGCTGGGGAGGGGACCTCCTAGTAGAACCAAGAGGAAAGATTCAAATTTTGTCAAGAAGATTTTGGGTGAAAAACATGAACCGTTTTCGCAAGACTTTGGAAAACATACAGAAGATTTCCCCAAGTTGGGTAATTAGCTGTGGGCAGAGGAGGGGTGGAAGAGTGCACTCAGAATTACATACCTGAAGTCATCATCCAAGTCAGTTTGATCTTTTTCTCACACAAACCTTGAGCGAGGACTTTGTGTTGCCTTGAGAGAACGGCAGTGTAAGCGCTGAGGTCCTCAGCACTTCCTATGCGTGTGCCACTTCTTTAATTGCTAAAATACACACATGAATGTGCCAGATCTTGTTATACAGGAGTGTTTGTAGTGTCTGAAAGCAATTTAAATGAGTCCTGTTGAACCAATTGACAGATGTAATACAGATGCACTTGGCAATTTTTGCTTAAATTAAACTGTAGTCAGTGACATAGTTTGCTGAGGTGGGCAATGATGTTATGATTATTGTAAGTTAAAGGTCTACATATCATGATTTTACATGATCTACTTAATACCTGGGGTTTTAAACCTGCATTCTTTGCTCTGGTGTGTTGGGATGGGTTTTTCAGTGCACTGGATCAGGTTGTAAGTTGTACTAAAATAGAAATATGTTTTATAAATATAACATATTCTAACATAATGTAACATCATTAAACTCAGAACATAATTAGTGAAAATATTACTTCCCCCTGTAGCACAGAGGTTACCACACATGATTTTCATGGGACTGGCATAAGAGAAAATGAAGGGAGGGACTCTTACAGGGAAATGAGTATAAACAGCAAGAGAGGGCCTCCTTCTGTCCCGATGCTCTCCATGCTGGCAAGATAAGTGGGAGAGCATCCAGCAAGGATCAACCCACCTGCAGGTAGTTGCTTTATGAGGAAAGAGCTGACAAGGGAGCACAAATCTCTACAAGTATTTCAGAGTATAAATACTGTGGTGGAAATGGAGTAGTATATGGAAGAGAAAGGAACGGGCAGAGCTTGACTAGGCCCCCATACCCTTTCGCCAGCACTTCACACTTCCAGCAGCATTCAGCATGCCCAGGCTCCACAACAGACTGAAACCGTATAGAAATTAGGAGGAAGAGGAAAAATCTGGCAAAGGTGGCACCAAATGCTGTGTTGTCAATATACCCAAGCTGTTCTGCATCTCTTTGGGTGATCTTAGACTGTTCTGCTTGTCCTCATTTGCTGAAATGATATTTGGCTTTCCTGAAATGCAGAAAAACACTTTTTAGCATCACTAAAGCTTCATCAGATTAAGTCTGACTGGTGTTTAAAACCTCCAGTGTCTGTCATTTGATGGACATTATCTGAAGGTTCATCTCAAATGTGCAGAAGCCAATATGGGGTCATTTTCAGGGAAACTGGGACTGCAGAGGGTTTGTGCTCTTCCAAAACATGGTGACTGTCTGTTCTGTAAGGCTGCTGTACCCAGCAATCTTGGTTTGAATGGCAAGATTGGAAGTAGTTCAGTGCACATGAAATCAATAAACGGAATTGGGGTGAAATGGTCAAGGAACTGCAGTTGATCAAATGGCAGTTGATAGAGTTTATTACCTGACTGTACAATTTGTCCATAAACAGATATATACAAGGCAAAATCTAGCCTTCTGTTTAATAGTCCTTTGCCATGATTCCCACAAAGCCTGCTTTCCTTCTCTTGGAGCCTCCCTGTCTCTGTGAGTTATCTGAAATTATGGAATATCTAAGGGTTTATTTTCATATACCTATGTTTTTGAGGGGCTACAGATTATCTGAGCTTTATCCAAATGGGGGAAAAAAATACAGTAATTCTGTTTCACTGAATTCAAAGGACATAATTCACCCAGAAGTGGACCACTCTTTCTGTAGCCAATGCCGTAGTCTTTCTGTCCTTAAGAATATAAAGGATGAATTTTACTTTCATTTACAAGTCTAAATTAGAAACATTTACTTCTTTATTTTAAGGTGGAAAGAGAAAAATTAAAATCCCTTGTTGATTTTCTGGGAAATTAAGTGGTCAAATTTCATATTAAATTTCACATAACAAAGTAGTGAAATACAGCCACCCTGCAAATATCAAATAATCTCTTTTTCTCATAGAATTGTCATCCTTTCTATAGGGTTTTTCTCTTGCCTGATGTCCTAAAGAAATGAGACTTCTCTTACTGCCTCTATTTGCGTTTGTGCTTGCTTGCCAGGACCCTTTGATAACTTTGGACTCACTAAGTTTAAAGCAGTTTGGAGAGAAGCACAGAGGACACAGAGATCCTGACCTCCCACTCAGGGAGCTGGTGGGAAGAAGAGATGAGGGGCAGGCAAGGAGCATTCAGCTGCCCCTCCTTCTGCTCAGCCTTTGCAGTACCAGCACTTGGCAGCAGCTGGGCTTGGCACATCCAGAGTACTGTGCCAGCTGGAGCTACTTCCAATTTCTTGCCCACCTGACAGGCACAGCTGTGGGGCACAGCTGGAAGGAGGGCAACCATTGCATGAGGTCACTGAAACTGGCGTAGTGAGGAAGTGGCAATTCCAAGTGGGTGAGGATGCAGGGAGGGAACGTGCATGGGAATGTGGTTACATAGCCTTAGGTCAGACTCCCTCAGTTTTGCTCTTCAAGGAACAACTTGCGACTCCCTTGGTCTCTCAGGGATTCACAAGTGAAGGAAAAAGGAAGGCGTGTGGGTGGTTATGTTTATTAAGTTTTTATTCCTTCGGTGGTGCTAATATATTATAAATACCTCATCTCAAGAAGTCTCATAGCAGGGTAGCACTGTAGGTGAGGCTATGTGCGAAGATCTCTGGGGCACCCCAACTTGTTCTGCCTGTTCCTATTTCCACAGCGATTCCTTGCCAGATCTGGGGATTTGGAGCCACTGTGACTCTTTAGGGGCCTTTTAAAAAACACAAAAGAAAGGGCAGTACATGTGAGCAAGTCCTCTTTTTCTGGTGTAATGTGAACAACCTCCTTCACCACCCAGGGCACACAGCACATCGCTGCTGTAAGAGACTGGGACTGGGGAGCAGGGTGTCACTGCAGAGGACATGCTAGCTCTCCCAAAGTAGGATTTGGCAACCCGTATTTTTTTTTGATTTCTGAGAATATTTTTTTCAAATAGTTTTCATAAAAACCTATCCTGTAGTGCTACGTTTCAGCAAATTAAACTGCTTCTGTGCTTCTTTAAAGGAAAACTGCAGTAACATACCAGGTGTGCAATCTGGACCAGAAATCTTCAGAAGTCAAGAGCAAAGGACATTTAATCCTGACCAAGCAGACTAAACATTTGGTCTGAGAGCTGGAGAAAATTCAAGATAATAACGTGCTCTGCATGTTGCAGTACATCTCCTCTAGCAGTTGGAGTCCAAAAAGGTCACATCAACCATGAGTGAAGAAAGAAAGGAAAACACTCAGTAAGATGAATATTGCTCAGAGCATTAATTTTCCCATACCTTCTCCCACAGCAGGGTCACAAGCAATTAAGAGTCCTCATAGAGGGAACGCTTCCAGTGACATACTTTACTCTCACCCACAATTTTTTTCAGATTTCTTACTTTGGAGAGGTGGTGTGTTGTGATGCAACAAAACTAATTTTTATTTGCAAACTAGCCTAGAAATTAAATTTTCTCAGACAAAAAGTTGACCTGTTCTTCCCTTTCATGCTCTCATTTTGTATGGGGTGACCTGATCAGCAGCCTTCTGTCTACAACTGTCTACTTCTGTCAAGTTACAGGAAAAAATATAGTCAAAGCCTATATGTTAATACTTACTTAATAAAGCAGGGGTTTATGAAAAAGGTATTGAGAAGGTAAAATGAGAACATGTGAGAAATGCCTTCCTGATCATGAAGAAACAAAGCTGACAACTTTCACATCAAGATATTTACTTTAATATTTATGTGCTCCTAAATGCTCTTCTGATTTCTTTTCTCTTTACAATTCAAGATAAATATCCAAAATGTTGGGAAAGAGAAAGAGCTGTTGCGTTAGAAGAAATGACAGTGATAATGTTATACATCAAAGCGTTGAGATGTCTCAGCCGTACTCACCTGGGAATCAGAGTATTTTCCATTTAACATCCACTTGGAAGATCCCATGCACCATTGTAGAGGTCTGCACTGGGGTACACGCTGAGTCCCAAGGGATCCCCATGTTCCCCTGCACTCTCGGTTACCGTGGCTGTTTAAAGGCATGGCACAGCCTTTGCACCTCTCCCATCTGTTCAGGTTTTTATATCATGCCTGCTGACATGATGTCTGAGTTGTTCTTTGCCCATCTGAAATGCCATTTTATCTATGGGTATTGAATAGCACAATCTTTCATATGAAGCCGACTGCATTTGTGGCACAGACTTAAATGTATGCACCTGCAAGTCTATGTAAAAAAACCACCTGAGCCTATGAGCTGGGATTTGAAGGAAAGCACCAAAACGCACATTTCAGTATTACTTCTCATTCTTTGATG
This sequence comes from Cnemophilus loriae, assembly GCA_013397755.1. NCBI lineage: Eukaryota > Metazoa > Chordata > Aves > Passeriformes > Corvidae > Cnemophilus > Cnemophilus loriae. The sequence continues at coordinate 3,471,751 of VZTF01006691.1, read as the reverse complement.
TTCTACTTCAACATCAAATTCTATTTTCTTCTCAAAAAAGAGAGAAGACTTCATTTTTATGTCTCTGCATTTTTATACTACTGCAAGGATAAAATAAGCATCACTTTTTAAACCAAGCAATTTTTTAATATTCTTTTAAGGAAATTTATATGTGCTTATCTATATGCATATTTGTATTTTTAACCTCTCAAATACCTGTTTTCTGTCATGTGAATTTTCCAAAACAATCACTCATTTTTAATTTCAGCAGGACAGGACCATCTGCTGTGTCCTGCTGGTGCTCCAGGCTCTCTCCTCAGCCTCTGATAAAGCCCATGCCCTTCACACTGGTGCCTTCCTGTGAAGTACCCTGGCCCTTATGCACCTGCCTCTCACTCCACCTCATCCTCCTCTGACTCATGAGGAAGTCCCCTTGACACTTTAAAGACCTCCAGCAAGGGTGGTCTGTGCCTGGCAGCCCGTCACTGAGTACAGCAGGGATGCTGCAGATGAGGCTGCACAGAACACCCCAGATAGGGAGAGTATGAGAAAATCCTGCTTCCTCTTCCATAGGGAGATAGAGTGGATCACCAAATAAATTGCATTTAAATCAGTTAAATCAGAAGACACCTTGTCTGCAAAATTAATTGTGGGCAGTGCTAGCAGGTAAATAGTTTTCAGTTTTGAAGCGTCCTCGGGTTTTTAGAGGTCTGCAGGAAACAGCTTAGCACAAATGAAAGTTGAAGAACTGAGTTGTGTCCTAGCTTTGTATCTTTTAGAGAAGGTGCTTTACATACCAATATGGCATTTGTAGACATTTAAAACCTTGTAGTAATACTGAACTCCGAAGCCATCTTTTCTAACAGAATGTTGAGTGCCACTTGGAAAGGGTAAATGTATCAAATGCTTCCCAAAGTGGCATCCCTGGATGGCCACAGCAGTTACAGTTCATGGAGAAATGTCTTGTCTGGTTCACGGGAACATCATGACTTTATTGCTGTTTTGGGAAATTATTGTTGTGTCTTTTTCACTGAATCACAGAATAACTCAATTTGGAAAGAACCCATAAGGATCACCAAGTCCAACTCCCTGTTTCTCATAGGATAACCTAAAACAAAACCATACAACTAAGTGACATGCAGATCCGTGTTCCTTGAACTCTGTCAGCCTTGGAGCCAGGACAGCTTCTCCGGGGAGAAGTGATTGACCACTCTCTCAGTTAAGACCCTTTTCCTAATGGCCAACCTGAACTTCCATTGATGCAGCTTCATTCCATTTCCTTGTGTCCTATCACTGATCACCAGAGTCCAGCATCTGCCCCTTTGCTGACACCTTGAGGAAGTTGTAGGCCTCACTCAGGTCACCCCTCAGCCTTCTCTTCTGCAAGCCAAACAAACCCAGCAACCGTAGCCACTCCTCATTAAGTCTTGCCCTCAAGATCTTTCACCATCCTGGTTGCCCTCCTCTGGACACAGTCTCATAGCTTTATATCCTTTCTTACATTGTGGTGCCCAAAACTGCACAGGACTCAAGGTGAGGCTGCCCCAGAGCAGAGCAGGGCGGGACAATCCCCTCCCTTGCCCGGCTGGTGATGCTGTGCCTGATGCACCCCAGGACACGCTTGGCCCTCCTGGCTGCCAGGGCTCTGCTGACTCACATTCAACTTTCTACTGACCAGGATCCTCAGATCTCTTTCTACAGGGCTGTTCTCCAGGCTCTCATGCTCTGATTTGTATGTATGAACAGGATCACCTGTCCCAGGTGGAGAATCTGTCACTTGCTCTGGTTAAATTTCATATGCTTGGTGACTGGTCAGCCCTCTAGTCTTACACACATCTCTTTGCAGGGCCTCTTTACCCTGGAGGGAGTCCACAGCTCCTCCTAGTTTAGTATCATCAGCAAACTTACTTCATGTACATTCAATTCCTGTGTTCAGATAATTTATAAAAACCTTACAGAGCTCTGGCCCTAAAATGGAGCCCTGTGGAACCCCACTGGTGACTGGTTGACAGTCTGATGTCACCCCATTTACTGTAACACTTTGAGCCCAACCTGTCAGTCAGTTGCTCACCCAGTCTATTATGGAATTGTCTAGCTGTGTGCAGGATATTTTGTCCAGAAGGATACTGTGAGAGACAGAATAAAAACCTTTTGATTTCTGGTAGTGTTCTTATAATTTTTAATATCATTTTTTTCTGGCACTTTCAATGACATCAGGATGAAGTACCAGCAACCCAGCTGAAAGAGAATGACAGGAAATCCAGAAGCTTTAACGGTTCGCAACAATTTCTGTCTGCTTGCCAACGAAATAAACATCCTTGGATTATTGCAGCAATTAAGATGCAGATGTGGTGCATAACAGCTCCTGCAAAGAGATATATTACACAAATCATTAAAATCACTGGAAAGATAAAATGAGGCAAAGAAAACTGGGACTCAATACTGACCTCAAACAATTTCTCTGTCTTGTTTCTGCCTAATCAGATGTTAAATTAATTAAACCGCTAGCTCAGGTGTTGCTCATGCTTTCTGAATTTTTGTCTGCTGCAGGGATTGTGTATGGGTGGAGATGGAGACCTGGGTCTGCACAAAGAAGAGGAGTCTCACTGCTGTCTTCAGCCACCTAACAGGAGGCTCTGCTGGACTGTGTGGGCAATGGGGAGGGGCAGCAGGCACAAGCTGCAGCAGCGGAAATGGAAATTTTGCGACTGGACCATGCCAACCAAGAAGGGAGGCTTGGCAGACACAAAGGATAGTGAAGGTTACAAGAGTTACAAAAAGTAATTTTTTGATGTTACAAGACAAGTAACTTGTAACACAAAGTTACAAGAGTAATTTTTTTATTGATGTGCATGAGGTGTCTCATTCAAATCAGGGCACCACAAATGCGGTTTTACATGCAGTTCTGAAACCTTTCAAGCATTCAGATAAAACATGATTCAATTAATGCATACTTAACACACACATACTACTGGAAAGCAACTGGAATTGTGTGGTGTCATCATCCATTTGCTTCTTTCATGATCTAGACATCCCTCGAGGTGGTTTTAGAACCACAGAATCATTATGGTTCAACAAGACTTCTAAGATCGTCAAGTCTGATCACTAACCCAGTACTGCCAGGTCCACCACTAAACCATGTCCTTCAGCATCACATCCACACATCAGGTTGCCCAGAGAAGTTGTGAGTGCCCCATCCCTGGAAGTGTCTAAAGTCAGATTGGCTAGGCCTCTCAGAAACCTAGTCTAGCGAAAGCTGTCCGTGGTAGGGGGTTTGGCACAAGGAGATGTTTAAGGTCTCTTCCAACCCAGACCATTCCATGATTCTGTGATTTTTCTGAACACATCCAGGGCTAGTGATTCCACCACTTCCCCAGGCAGCCCATTCCAGTGCCTGAAAACCCTTTCAGTGAAGAAACTTTGCCTAATCTCCAATCTTAACCTCCCCTGGTGCAATTTGAGGCCGTTTCCTCTTGTTCTATCACTTTTTACCTGGGGGAAGAGACTACCCCCATCCCACTACAATCTCCTTTAAGTTACTTGTAAAGAGCAATAAATCCCCGCCGAGCCTTCTTCTCTCCGGGCTAAACACCCCAGCTCCCTCAGCCTCTCCTCGTAGGACTTGTGCTCCAAACCTTTCACCAGCTTCGTTGTCCTTCTCTGGGCACGCTCCCGCACCTCAGTGCTCCGCCCGATTTTTTCGGGTAGCATCACTCTGGGGATA
>VZTF01006691.1:3421864-3467917 GCA_013397755.1 Cnemophilus loriae | reverse complement strand
GGCCGCCCTGCAGCTGCTGGCGGGAGTCGGCGCTGTGCGTGGGGGCGGCGGGCGCGCCGCGCAGCCTGCCCGCCGGCCTGGGCTCCCTGTGAGTGCGGGACCGCGGGCGGTCCCGCCTGATGGGTGGCATCTCTTTTTCCAGGAGCCTGGTCAACGGGACCTTCTCCGAAGTCAAGGACAGGATGTTTTCCCACCTGCCCTCCCTGCAGCTGCTGTAAGTATGGCACTGGGAAGGAGCACGGCCAAGTAGCACTTCACCCCTTCCTCCTAAGTAGAGTCCCTTTAAGGATAGAGCCTCCCAGTTTCTCCTAAATAGAGTTCCCTTTCCCTCGTAGAAAGGGAGAAAACGGGTAAATCCCCAGCTTGCACAGTCCCCCAGTGTAGCTGCCGTTTCGTAACAGGGGTGCATTTTCTGCTCAGAAACCACTTCATAAAATGTGTATTCAATTACTAAAGGAGGAAAAAATGTTTTATGATGCCCTAAGTTCCTCTTTTTTTAACTTCAGCTTTAGTAGGTTTAAGGTTGAATTTTGTCTCCCAGAGTTATGTGGTGGTGGCTCTCACTTCTACTCACTTTGTGCCCAGGAGTCTGGCACTGGCTTTGTGACGTTGTGGGCACAACGGGGTGAGCAGAGGCTGCCAGGACACCCTTCAGAGGCGATCCTCTGTGTGTGAAGTGCAGGTGTTGTCTGCAGCATGACTCCGTGCTTCAGCATGCAGCTCGGACCATGGCCCCTTAGATGCCTTCTGACCCAGCGGTCCTCTGTCCCACGAGACAGAGGTCTATCTCCCAGCACTTTGCAGCCATTCCTCCTTCCTGACCCCAGGCAAGCTGCTTGGTTTGTGCCCACGTTGCAGTTACGTGTGTGCCTCCTGCTCCAGGAACTTACCCAAACTTGCTTAATTTAGCTGTCCTGGGAGGCAGCAGGGAAGATACAGACAGAGACTGCGGTACAGCCCTCCTGGGGAGCCTGGATACTCACTTCTCTGGTAGTCTGCAGCAAAGCTGAGCAGCAGCCTGCATCCTATCTAGCCCAGTGCATCCTGTCCGGAACGCCTGATACCAAGCTGGCCCTCCACACTTCCACCCCGTAAGGTCTGACTGACCCCCCCCAGGCAAAGATACACTGCAAAGAAAAATTCAGGAAAAAGATCCAAAGCCTGCCAGAAACCCAGGTGGAGTGCTTGCCACAGAACTAGATGTTAAAACTGGTGCTAGCAAGAGGTAATCTCTAAAGGCATCTGGTGGCTGATGGCGAGGCTCGTCTCCTTAAGCACCCCACCTCCCTTGACTCAAAAGCTTGTCTTCCTACTGGAAGGAACAGCACTCTATGCAAAATGCTGGAGGGAAGTGGGCAGAGCACAGGGTGGAAGCCTTCACCTCCTTTAATGTGAAAATGGTCCCAAAACCAAGTTTTTGTGAGAGTTGGGGGTCAGCACAGAGCCCCCAGCAGAGGGCACGAGGACCTTGCCCACCAGTTAATGGCGGCAAACAGTGTACCTGTGCCAGCTGGGAAGGAAAGGGAGGAATCCACGGGTGAGAAACTGTGGGTGGAAAATTAGAGATGGGGGGAACCTGGCTTGGTTTGGATGGCGGTACTAGGAAGAGGGAGCAAGAGCAGATGAAGACTGTCTCTTTTCCTTAGCTATAGTAGATTTGCTGGAAGTGTTGGGGTGTGCTGGGTGGTGGGGCAGAGGTGAGTCGTTGAGGAAGGCAGAAGTTGCTCATGTCACTTTATGTGATAAGTCAGATGTGGGAGCAAGAGGGGTTTGTCACCTCCACCACCTTCTTGGGCACAAACAAATGCTGTTGTTTAGTGTAATTTGTGACTTTTTCCTTAAAACATGAGAAAAAATAACGATTAAATGACAAAGAGCTGCATGCATAATTGAGCACGTGGGCACCTCAGGACAATGTCTTCTGCGGCAGTAATCTTGGTGAAATAGTAATGCAAGGATTTATTTTTGATGATGGTCTGCATTTTCGTCAGATTTCTTTGGGATGATTTAAGGAGCATTTGTCTAGCATTAGCATAATATCTAGGGATCACAGGGAAAGTTTGCATTTCATGTTCATTAGTCTTCTAAATTAATTTTAGTAAAATGCCTAAAACCATATAAAAAGAAGATTAATCAGTTGCTCTAATAAAGCAATTAGTGCAGACATAGTCATTCATAGGGGAAAATTCTGAGATTTTCCAAAAATTATTTCTTTTGAGTAGTGTTCATTTTTTAGACCAAATAAGAAGTTTTGCTATTTTCTTGAAAGGAGATTGCCCTCTCTGCCTTTGAACATGAACATTTAGAGATCGTCTGCTGTTGTGCTTTGATACAGCAAGGAATGAACTTTGCTGGCAAAGCCTCCACAACCTCCTTCTCCCTGGCTGTCTTGTCCTGGCTCAGGTGACAGCCTCTCTGGCGAGATCTAACTCGTTTTGTCCCTGAAGTTCACACGGGAGTAGGGCAAGGCAGTGCCTGGAGGAGGCAGCACTGCAGCTCTTCCTCACCGCCTATGGACACAGGGCTTTGCTTTACAAAGATAGCAGGATTCTCGGTGGTTTGGATGCATCTGTGTTTCCAGCTGAAAAACTGGCTACTGTCCTTCCACGCCGCAGGCCATACTCCATCTGCAGGCCAGGCTTGGAGCATTCCCCTGGGAGCATGGAATGAGTGAGCACTGGCCCACTGCAACTGCGTGAATGAGAGCTGGTGCTTGGGAGCTTAGGATGGTGCTGAGGTGGACTCTTAAAAGTTGTCAGTGGAGCTGGAGGGGTGGTGAGCAAATGGGGCCCGCACTTAGCAGGCCTGCCATCTAATGATGGCTTGTTCTGCTCAGTGGACCATAGAGTTGAGGACCAGGTTACATTTAGCCAAGGTCGATGGCATAGCAAGCATTTTCCTGGGGAGTAGTGGACATTAACTACCATCATGTAATGCCTTTAATTTTTTTTCAATAGATCATTCCACAGTATTTTATGTGTGCTGCATTGGTGGGGTGATATGGGCTCAAGTCAGATTAGTTTGGTCATGGGCAATAAACAGGCATAATCCAGTGTGTCAAGTTTTAATGTGCTTTCCTAATGCCTGCTCTCCATTTTCAGCTTGCTGAACTCCAACTCCTTCACTGTTATACGAGATGATGCCTTTGCTGGTCTCTTCCATCTAGAATACCTGTAAGTTTGGTATTTTATGTCCTTTATAAATAAAGATGTTTTGATAAGTTGCCAAGACTTCTGCTGCAGAGTCTTGGTCTTTACTGTGATTCCCAAGAGCAGTGGAGCTGAAGGATTTATGTTCCACTCCTGTGCAAATGTTCTTTATGGTGGCTGACAATTTTTCAGAGGTTACATTCAGTGCATTTTTAAAAGATGCCATGAATGCAAGGTGTCTCTGTGCAATTATAGCACACCAAAAAGGCATTGCTTAGCAAGAGCTTGTCCTGGCTTTCCAGAACAATGCCACCCCTGTTAAGGGGATTTGAACCCTAGGCAAGAGGTGGAGAAACCTGTCCTGACCTGTGGGCAGCCTGAGGAGGAATTGCAGAATACTGGTGTACTGCCCAGAACAACCCTGATTCTGCTTCTCTTCTCCCAACTTTTGTCTCCTACTTTGCCTTTTTTCTGATACCCTATTTAATGTCCATAACATTTATCTTTATGTAATTAATTGCAAATACATAAACATATAAACATATATTCCATATAATATAAATTATTATAATGATTTATATTATGATTTAAAATTATTTAACTCTTCTTTTGTTTATGTCGTTCACTTAGTTGATTTTTACATTCCTTTCTTTTTCTGATCCTTATTTTTGTTTATTTTTAGTTCACCCTTTTTTCTTTTAAAAAAAAAAGCATTAGCCCTGGTACAAGGTTGTTGTCCCTTCACACTCCAAAGGACTGGCATTTCTCTGTGTTACTTAATATGACCTGATGTGTTTGAAACTATGAATACAACCTGAAAAAATTCCACATTCGACCCACCTTTCCAAGCTGAAATGTAGCTGTGGAAAACATTTGTCCTTTTCTACAGGAAGACCAATGCTCCTAAAACTGACTCTTGCTAAAATCTTGAAGGCAAATAGATATTATGGTGGGGTATATTCAGTCTGGTACATATGAAGTAGCCGACAATGGAATTTGCATATAATGGTAAATGGTATATGCTAAAATCCATGATTCAGCTACATCTGGATTTTTCAGAGACAGCAAGTTATCTAAGCATTCTCTTTTCCTTGTGTCTACAGGGAAAAAAATTATTTGCAGCATGTTTGTAAAAAGGAAGAAAAATATTTTTCATTGTACCATTAGTGACTTGCTTTCAAGTGCTGGTGGGCTTGTCCCAGCAGCATAGCATACACCGTGGTAGTTGTAGTGATCACTGCAGCCAGGTACTTGTCTGAATGAAACACCCTGCTCTCCTCAGCTGGTTAAAGGGCAAATCTCTGTACCTGACCACCCGCTGCAAGCCAGGGAGCAGGATGAAGACTGGTAAAACCCTAGAGTTTCAAATTCTTTTAGCAGCTGAACAAGTGGTCTCAGTTAATGGGTGTGGTTGCCTTTTCTGCCAATTCCATAGAGCTTTTCCTCTTCCCAGCAAATCATCCCTCCACCTTTTGGTAACAGGCTATGAGTGGCCTTTCTCTGTGATTTGTTTGTTTGGCCATGCAGCCAGTAAAACCAGTATAGCTTCCATAACTCACATCTCTTAGTTACCAGAGATCAAACTTTGTAGAGAAGAAGGAGACCTCACTGACAAACAGGAATGACAGGTGTCTTTATGTACAAAGCAAAGTCTCTGGCCAAAGAGCAGCTGGGGAGCATCCACAGTTGATACCTATATATATATATATAGATATATATAATAGATATATCCAAGTGTGTCCTGCTGCACTTGCAGCACTCATAATGGCATTCAATGCACCCTTAACTGGCTCTGTGTACAGAGTCTGGGTAAGACAGGTCTGATAAAGATGGGAGCTTTGCTGGTGAACAGACTGGAATTCCCAGAGTAGCATCTCTTTGAGGCCAGGCTTGGTGATTCAGGAATCTGGCACATTACTGAGTCCCAGCTTGTTGCAGTGTGTGCAGTGAAGCCTTGTTTATTTGCACCACCCGGTGAGCTGCTGCTGTGCAGGGATGCCAGCTGCCAGTGAGGGTGTCAGGAGGCAGAGTGGCTCTCTGCTATTGCAGATTGAGTTTCTGGCCTCACACAGTCCTAAAAGGGCTGACCTGCCTCTGACATCTCCCACACAGACACCTTCTACGTGCACCCTTTGCCTCCAGTCAGGGTCTCGGTCACTTCATGAAGGATTTTTGCTGCAGAACCCAGAGCACTTGTCGTCTCCTGAATTCCCATCTTGACTCTTTTGAGGAGAGACCTTGTCTCATAGCATTTTTCCTCTAACTTCTCTGGAGGGCAAACAGAGCTTCTTAAGAATAAGGGAGGCACCTTTATCTCATAAACCTTTTACAAAGTCAGCATACAGCTGTCTTCATCCAGGTATAGCTGTATCATGCAATATCTTGATGGCCACCTGGCTGCAATCACTTTGCAGGGATGATGGTGTATTTAGGGATGCATCCTCAAGTGCTCAGGGGTCAAGATGCTCAAATATCAGCTCTTTCTTTAAATGCTGACATGCAGTCAGGAGGAGCAGCGTGCTGCTGGAATCGATATGTGCCTGTCATTATTCCCCCAGTGCACAGGGTCATGACTTGTGTGCAGCTAGCACCCTGCAGAGGAGATGTCCCAGCTGGAGAGGGCTGAGCTGTGGCAGCCAGAACTAAACCAAGGCAGTGGTCTTGCCATTTGTGCAGATGTCAAACACGCACAGTTCAAGTCAGGGCTGTGTGAGTACAGAGGTGGCACTGTGTGTGTGTGCAGCCACGGGAGATCCCCATCAGAGCAGGTCTGCAGCCTGGGCACCGCTGTGCTGCCCCTGGCTTGAAAATGCTGGTGATTTGTGAGAGGGGAAGGTAGGACTTTAGCTTCTAATGTCTGTCTCAGGAGTCTCACCTACACAGGTCTCTTGCCTCACACAACACATCCTGAGAGGATTACCAAGAGAGGAATAACTTTTCTTGCCTTGTTCACTTTGTTCCATTTCTGCTGGACATTTGTGTCACGTACCGTCCCTTGTGCTGCCAGGTACTTGCATTGTTCCTTGCAGTCTCCCCAAAGAAAGGGGAAAAGGGAACACGAGCAGTTCCACTGAGACTTCCCGCCTTTCAGTCTGAAGGAGCTGCCCAGAAACATGCTGAATCTGGCAATCACAGCTTAAAGCACTGTGATGCCAATAATAATGTTACTTGAAGTATTTTAAAATACTCTTCTTTTTTGCATAGATTTATTGAAGGAAACAAAATTGAAACCATTTCAAGAAATGCATTTCGTGGCCTTCGTGACCTGACTCACCTGTAAGTTAACACTTGATAGAGTAATTTCTACTTGAACAAAACCCTCCCAAGAGACCACTGGTTTTCCTGCTACATGGAAAACTTCTCTTCCCTCTGTGTCAGCTTCCTCCTGCTGTCAACAACTTGCCTTCCATAAATTAAAAACCAGCCTTAGAGCAATTCCTGCCTGGGCAGCACTGCCACATGTTGGGCTGCCTGTGTGCACGCACAGCTGGGGCTGGGATGCCACTGGTACCCCCAGTGCTGCACTGGTGCCACCACCCCCACACTGCCTACTCAAGATTAACATTCCTGCTCCTTTTCAGCATGCTCAGTGGTTGCTCTGGGGGTTACATTTGCACCTGGGCAAAAGAAAAGCTTTAAATATTTTACTTTTATGTGAACTTCAAGCAATCTCCATTCTTGAATGAGAATAATTAATGCCTGTTCCTGGTAACTTCTAACAGTGCCAGTGGCTGGACAGAACGGGATAATTAACAACCTGTAAGTGAGCTCAGACTTGGTAAGAATTGCAAGATAAGAGATAGCAGTGACATTAAGCTCTAACTTTCTTTTTTAGTTCTTTGGCCAATAACCATCTCAAAGCTCTGCCAAGGGATGTCTTCAGTGATTTAGATTCTTTAATTGAACTGTAAGTAATGAGAATCTTTCTATTGCTTCTGTAACTCTTGCTCTCAGTTTTAGGTTCTGGGTGTGTGGTGCTGTATCTGGTATCTACACAGAAAAAAAAAGTGTATTTTTTTGTTCTAGATTTTTTTCATTTTATAATTGTTTGCTTGATAGACTCCTCTAAAGTAACTGCTATTAAATCACTGTTACTTCTCATGATGCTGTACACAACTTGTGTTATTGTACTTCTTTCTGATGTCTCATGTAAATTGTGTTTTAGAGAAAGGGAGACAATGAATTTTAAGACTACAGTTTCTCTGAACATTTTTCCTTGTTATTGTTGCATGTATTCCCTGAGAGATTATTTTAGTAAAAGGGACTAATTTAAAAAAAAAAAAAAAAGAAGCTTATTTTCCTTGTTTTTGTGCAGTTGTAGCACATTGCTGACATTCTGTCAGTATATCCCTGTGTAACTAGGATTCCCCTATTTTTGGCCTGGCTCTTCCAAACAGCAAAGTAAAACTGTAAGCCACAGAAACTGCCAAAGGATCAAAGAACAAGTACAGTGCTGAAACTGCACATACATTAGTAGGAAGAAGTTAAAGTGACCCTACATCAGCAGTGACTCAAAAAATACGAGTCTTCCATCTGTATTTTACATCTGTGAGGCTGCTCTGTCAACCAGAGGTACTGGAACAGTTTAGTAAAGGAATGGGAATTATCTGTGCCAGCAGTACATGGTGCAAAGGAGGCATGCAGCAGACAACCTGAGGGTCAGGATGTATTACATTACAGTCCTCATCCTATGAAAATTTACAAAAAAAGTAACTTTACACATGAATCACAGTGCTCCATTACTATGATTTTATATGACCATAGACTGCGATGTTTTTTCGAAAACGTCAGTGAAAGACAGCTCATAATAAAGGAATCCAAATAAAACTTAAGAAACTTCCCTGCTATCAGTTCAGAACAATTCAAGGATACTCAGATATTTTGAAATTCAGCATGTCAAGGTGATAACAGTTCTGTAGTACTCATATTGCTATCAACCTTTTCAAATATCTTTATTTCTGTGTGTTTTTTTAGAGATTTAAGGGGAAATAAATTTGAGTGTGACTGCAAAGCCAAGTGGTTGTTTTTGTGGTTAAAGATGACAAATTCCACTGTTTCTGATGTCCTGTGTATTGGCCCAGCAGAATATCAGGATAAGAAGTTAAATGATGTGACAAGTTTTGATTATGAATGCACCACTACAGGTATTCAGAATGTATATTTCTAAGCACACTACAAATGGTTAAATATCAGAGGTTTAGATGATACCCTTTCACTTCTATGAGCATGACCTGGGGGGAGGAAAGAGTTATACACAAAGCACTACCAAGTACTAGAACAAGTACAAAATGGGAAAATTACATTTAGAAGCCAAAGTAAGTACTGAGTTTTTATTTGGATTAAGTGATAATGGGAGAAGAGCTCTGACTATTCATATTCCAAAAGACTTGATTATGACTCAATTGTGGCTTAATTTTCATCACAAAATGCTTTCTATTATTTGGAGTAAAGCCATATAGTTATGGCAGATGAGCTTCCCAAAATCTCTGTTTTTCACAGAAAGCAATGAAAATAAGTTCAAAAATGTGGCTATAGCTGTTATCTTTATTTGACAAATCATGATTTATTAGCATCAAAGGTGGTGGCAATAGTGCCAGCAGTTCTTCATGGAACTCCATTAAGTTGAAGGGAAAAGTCCAATAATATTCTGACTACTGTCTTGCCTAGGATCTTGATTTTTTTTTTTTTTTTTAAGGTAATGTAAAGCATGCTGAAGGGAGTGAAGAGAAATTTGCATGCGGTTATGCTTATATTTTATGCCCAAACTGCTGCAGTTACCTATTTTTAAATGTAGTCACATCATATAACTGAAAATATCAGCTGCGGTATTGTTTTTCATCTTTTTTGAAAAGGATGTCAGTGCTCTGCCTTATTTCTAGACAGTGATATCAAAGATGTGCAAGTTCTCATCTGTCATCAAGTCAGTCATTATTATTAAAAGACAAGAGAAAAGGTGATTACTAGTAATGTAAAATGAAATTTCAGGGAAAGGTATGAAAGGTGCTTCGATGGCAATACGTGAAGGGAGAGAGAATGAACTCAGAATTCAAAATTATGTCAGAAGAGCAGCAGAGGTAAAGTGCAATAATCTGCTATATAAAAGGATGTCAAACACAGGAGAGCAATGAAGTTTAGAACAGTATCAAAGTTACATTCCCATGCCTATTGAATCACCAAGATGCAGCAATGCAAAGTAAAAGCAGGATTTATTTAATTGCAATCTGGTTTAAGCAATTGTGTAGCACTAACGCTGCACAAGAGAAAGCCTTACCTGATCCTCAAACCTATCCTGACCTACTGGCCCTCCGTCACCTTTTCGTACCTAGACACTGTAAAATTGCTACAGGCAAAATTCACCCTTAACATTGTCCCTTTGTCTGCTGTAAGCGAAATTACACCAAGCGTAAACCTAATTTCATGTGCCGCAGAGTTTTCGGGGACCGAAGGCGTTCCATGGGGCAAGGATTGCCCAGCTGAGTATTTGTTCAAACGCCCTCAGAGAAGTGCTCCCACAGTACAGCACATAGCTGTCATACGCTGTTCTGTACGACCTTGGTGGTCTATGGTGTCAGGCCATTGCTGCTTTCTCCTTCTCTGCCATTGCCTCCCCCAGATCCAAAGGGAGTGTAAATATGCCCATATTCCTTCCTTGAGGACTGATTAGTCACAGGCTTAGAATACATACTGTATTCTAAGTAAAGCAACATACCCCATAGGCGTATTCTCCTTTCCCAGGCAGTGGTGGGCAGGGCTCTGCAAACCTCTTTCATTCATGTTAGTATAGTATTTCCCTCCTTTGCCAGGTGGGATCAGACTTTCCATCATTTCTGGTCTCCAGTACTCTGTGCCGAGCATGACTGGATGCAGGATGTGGTAACAAAGCAGTTTGCTTGGTAAAATGTGTGTCTCGTTGACCCAGTCAGCTCATTGCATCAGCTGAACGGCTACAATGGTAACAGGAGAGATGGAAAGAGGTGCTGCCAAATTTAAAATAAAAAGGCAAAGAACAAAATGGTCCTGTTGCTTCTTCACAGAGAAAGTGATTGACAGTATTGGTGACTTGCACTTTTAACTCTTTTTGTGACAGCATCTGTCTTTTCCATTTCTCAGTGCTTGCATCATGGAAGCAGGTTAAGCCATTTCACTTCATTTCTTGTCTTTCTTCCTCAACAGCGTGTGAGGGGGCTGTGCTGTGGCTGTGAGCACCACAGGGGAATATGTAACTCACTTTCAGGAGACTGGAAAACAGGCGTCGGGCTCCCACAGCCACTGGAAACATAAACTGTGTGCATGCCCGGGGCCTGCTTTGCTCAGACCTTCCGGCAGGGATCATCTCACTGAGCTTTGGAAGCTTATTTTCCCCTTTCTTTACCTAGCTGGGATTGTCTTCTGGAGGTGGTCCTCTCTTTCCCCGCTGTCTGGAAGGGGAGTAGTTTGCAAATTAATAGCTACTGCTCCATTCTTGCTCCTATGCTGGAGATCTCCTGTAGTGGGAGAATGGAAAGGATGGTTAACACTACCCAGGTCCTGGGTAGGCTCATCTGGAGTAGAAGCATCCCTGCAGGGAAGAAGGGATGTGAGGAGAGTAGGACTGAATCGCAGGATACAGTTTTGGAGTGGCTGCCCAAACAGATCATCACTTATATTTTTCCTTAGTGTCCTCCAAAGTTCTGTGCACTCTCCTCCTCTCCTGTGCTGGTGTCAGTGCTCCTGTGTGCCGGGATCAGCCTGGGCAAGGGCTGTCAGAAGAAAAATCAGCGCAATAAAAGCATTGGGTCCCTCACCCATCATGCCAGTTCAACCACAGAAGGAACGGAGGTGGAATAAGTGACTGGAGGACAGGGGGATGCCCTCACTCTCAGCCAGCAGAAAACAGCATCAAAACCACATGTCTTGAGACAGGGAGAGCAAAACTGTGTATGGGGTGGGAGGGAGAGAGGGGCAGCTCATGCAGCCAGCAGCAAAGGGGGAAAGCGTGGGCTGTGTCCTCTTCCCTCTCCCATCCAGGGAATCCAGCTTAAAAGAGAAGAATGTTGGAAAAGGGCTCCTCCCCCAATCCTGTATTTACCGTATTAGCTTTCTTTAGCATTACAGCAAGATATGTAGAACTAAATCAAAGCCCCCAAGGCCTAAATTTTTTGCAACCCTGATGTAGCAGCAACTTTTTACTGCGTAACCCTGTTCTACATTACAGTCTGGCATTCCCAGCTGGTGCTAAAACCAACATTTATTGTTTTTTACTGATTACAAAGGATTTTTCTACCCATTTCTACATACAGACTGGTTTGTTTCAATTCACAGATTCTCCCAAAGTGTTTCACAACTGTTCAGGTTTCAAGAGATGTCTTTTCGGGATTAGTTTTTTGGGTTTTTTTCCTCGAGATTTAAAAAATATTTTTATTTTCTTTGACTGTATCTGCTATTGCTCCATCCTTTAGCTACCTTTTATAACTGGTCAGTTACTTTTACTTTCTGCATACTTCGGTGTCAGTTTTCCCCAGCCCTTTTAGTTTCCCAGTGAGAATGAAGATAACTTTCTTGTTTGCCTACCAGCATTTATGAACCAAACCCAAGCTCTATTTATAATAGTCTCTCGAAGAATGAAGACTGTCATTTCTTTCACAGCTGTGGAATCTGCTCTGTTTGTTTAATGGTAGTCATCTGTCTTTATTCTCCGCAAGTGTAACTCCTCAAGGGCAAGGCTTTCAAGCATGCAGAAACAGAGGGTTCTTCATTCAGAATCAATTATTTCATAATGCACCAAAATAAGGGACTCGAGTGAGGACTTAATTACCATTTCACCAAAATCCCTGGATGCTCAGGCCCTTCCAAAGTAGGAGTGCGTGGTGAAGGCATGTAGCAAATGGAGCTTTAAACAGAGCAGTGCAGTGGTTCTGCACAGAAATGCCATCATAGGGAAGATGCCTTTCCTTTTCTACATATCTGTGTCCACACATTACTTCAGTGCGGGCCTCCTACCACGTTTTAGACCTGAGTGCTTTGTCAGCTCTGCTACACCATGTTTTTTTCCTGATAATAGAGATCTTGCACAGCTGTCTGGTCAAATATCAAATTCAGACCCAAGTCTCCTCACTTTGCCCCAGACTGGCTCTGTGGTGACTGCTGACATACCCCACGGTGAATTTTCAAATTAAGTCTACAAAGGCACTTAATTTTTGAGAAAAAAAGTCTTTAATTCTGGAGTTACACTCCTAGTCTTTACAGGTTGCTCCAATTTCTCAGTCTTATTGTCTAGGATAAGTTTTCCACTGGATAGTAATTTTCAGGTTGGTTGTATTTTATGCCTAAACTACATTATAATGCCCCATAAAACATTATGTTAACTGAGTTTTTGATTACACCATTTTGTCTATGGTCTAGGCAAAATGGGGTTATCCCCAGGCAAACTTCAGATATCATTTCACTTTCTGCCTGGTTTAGCATAACACAAATTGCTAGTGATTAAATTTGCATGACTTAAGAAGTTATTGGACTTCAGCTGGTAGTTGCTGTCTCTCAGCTTGAATGTGATTCTAGCAAGGCCATTTTCACTTGACGGGAAAGCAACTTCCAGCTGTGGGGAAAGAGACTTCTCTCTCTATTTCACTGATAGTAGCCAGCCTAGCTGGAAAATCTGAATTATTTCACTATTTGCATATTTGCTCTCCTTGACAAATACATTTCAGAGGACAGTTCATGATATCTAGAGCAGGAGAAGCTTTCCCTGTTGCCGCATGCCTAAAGTGAGCAGTGATACTTCCATGATAGTGTTATACAAAATCCAGAGTATTTCACTCATTTTTCAGTGTACATCATTCTAATCAGTAACCACTTACTCTGTGTTTCCAGCAAGGATGTATCCTAACTGTTGAAAATGTATGTTTCTAGATTTTGTTGTCCACCAGATCTTGCCCTACCAGTCCGTTTCAGTGGATACGTTCAACTCAAAGAATGACGTGTTCGTAGCCATTGCACAGCCCAGCATGGAGAACTGCATGGTGCTGGAGTGGGATCACATTGAGATGAATTTCAGGAGTTACGACAATATCACAGGTATATGAACACTGGGACTCCAGTCACTGATGAACTCTTGGCATTTCACAAGGATAAGATTTGTAGATGGGACCAGTTTTTTGGGTTTTGTCCTAACTCTCTGTTGAATTTGGCTGATTGAAGTGAGTGATGTTTGGACATGAGTGACTCCATGGAGTAATGCAGCTTGTTAATACATGCACATTTAAGCTTACTGTAGCACACAAACTAGGCTTTTTTTGTCCAGACTTGTAAATTGTTCTGAAGGCACAAACACTTGCCATGAATGTCACACCACAGCCCGGTTTAGCACTCACTGCCTCAATCACACATCAAGTTAAAGCAGAAGCTGAAGGAGCACTTGATCTTGCAAAGTGCCTGCAAAACAGAATATAAAAAGAATCTATTGCATATAAAAGGAAACAGGTCTGAAGGATGCTTTTAGGGTGAGCTGACCAGGAAGCCAGTTGAAAATGATGAAAATGTTTAAACTGTGATTGTTACCTAAAGAGATGTGCTGCAAAGCTTCTGCATTTACTTTCAATTTACAAACATGTTCAATTAACATCTTGGCCAGATTACTGATCAAACAAAAAGCCTGTGTAGATGCCAGGTGATGTTCTAATGCTGATTTTCTAACAACTGTTCTGTCCCTAACCAACACTTGTGGCACTCAGTCGCACCGTGACAACAGAGAAAGAGCCTTTAGAGCTGTTATCTGCTGTCTGATCTCCCAGATACTCCAAGTTAGAAGTTTTGAAGACTCAGGAGCTAAATTTATCCATGGAGCATCTTTCTCTCCAGTTCCTTGTTGTGTGTGATTGATTATTTTTTACCTTACATTTTGGGAGACATAGAGTATGCTGCGTCCTCCTCTGGTGTTGAATTCTACAAAGGCAGCAAGCACTTACCTCCTTAGATCAGCTATGTGTGTCACTAACAAAAGTTTACAAGAAGCTACACCTCTGTCAGGAAATTTTGGAAATGAAAAATGTTGCTTTTTTAGGTTTCATTGTGTTTTGGTAGATTAGGGTAAAATGTGTACCAGGGATGTAAACTGAGAAGTCAACAGCTCAGAGAGGGCTAGCTGAGCCCTAGAAAAATGGAAATGAAATTGAGAGTTTGAGTCATCTGCAAAGACAGCTGCCTTCCAAATGTATTTCACCTTCCTCTGACTGACTTGATTAGGAGACATTTCTGCCAGGGACTTGTGTCCTAGCTCCATACCCAGAGTTTGTTCCTGGAAGGCCTGAGCTTGAGCTCTGGACTCTGAAATGTACATGAGCCTGAGATTTTTGCTGGGGGACACAGGCACATAAAGAGCCTCCTGCAGAGCCTGAAGAGTGTTTTGTAGAGTTCTGGAGGCAGCTCCACAGAGAATTTCCCTACTTACCATGTGCTTGGCGTTTGGATATCTAAATTTAGCCCTTTACAACATGGGATTAGGGAGCTGAGCTAGTTGTCAAGGTTGCCCGTACAAGAGAACATGCGGAGAAAAGCATTGTTGTCCTCTGCAGAAGGAGACAGGTGAAAGCTCTTCTAGAGTGTGTTTTGGCTAAGTTAGACCAGAAGGAGCCTGGATGATCAGCTTGACCATTCATGCCTGTGCTGCAGATACCTTGCCATACTTGAGATGAAGGCACTCCCAGCTCTCCTACACTGGGAGGGTGGCAGATCATCCTAGGCCAGCTCTGAAAGCCATGGGTAGGGGACCAGCAGAGGAGCCAGGGTAAATCTCCTGTAGTGACTGACCAAGCATGCATTGTGCATGCTATAGTTCTAATTAACTCGTGCAGCTATAGTTCTACTTAAACTGTGTGCTTCACAGAGGAATTCCTCCCTGCTTCCAATAACACCTATCATAATAGTCTTGTTGTTACTTTTTTGATGTGGTTCTTGTATAGTGTAACTTGAGATTCTCATAACCTGATCTGATCTATCTGGCAACTGCAATATTCCTAAATATTTCTAGTTTAGCAAAATCTCAAGAATACCTAATAGAAACAACAAAGTTAGATTTATCTTTTTCATCCTGCTGTCAGGTGATATATCCACAAGATGCATCAATATTTCTACGTACAGTAGCAAAAAGCTGACTCTAACCCTTCTGGAGCAAGAAAAATATGCTATATTTCATTCTTCTTGTTAAGATGGAAAGATAGACATTACAAGAATGAGAGAATTTCAGATATCTGATGAACAGCAAGATAAAAACGCTTGTCATTTTTAAATAATAAAATTTAGCTTAAATAATTGTTTTGGATATTAGGGACCGTGTGTTTGAACAGAGAAATAAAAAGTATTTTGCATAAAAAGGAATTAGCATTTTATGGTACATCATACTTGCACACCTTGCAGGGTGGGACAAGTCATCTCTCCAGTTATTGGGAAGCAAAAAGCTTGAAAAGACACTCCAATGGCATGTAGCAGAAGACAAAATTATGAGATGGTGCAGGTTTAAAAAAAGGGGAGGGGTGATTTGGTAATGTCTGTGGTGTAAAGGGTGCTTTGTGCCGTGCTAATACATGTTTTGTTTTCTTTCTTTGGGCAATAGGTCAGTCTATAGTGGGATGTAAAGCCGTTCTTGTTGGTGACCAAGTCTTTGTGGTGGTGGCACAGCTCTTTGGTGGCTCACACATTTACAAGTTTGACGAAAGCTGGACGAAGTTTGTCAAATTCCAGGATATTGAAGTATCTCGCATTTCCAAGCCAAATGACATAGAGCTTTTTGAGATAGACAGTGAAATGTTTTTTGTCATAGCAGATAGCTCCAAAGCAGGTTTATCAACAGTGTATAAGTGGAATAACAAAGGATTTTATTCATATCAGTCTCTTCACGAGTGGTTCAGGGACACTGATGCTGAGTTTCTCGATATAGATGGGAAATCACATTTAATCCTCTCTAGCCGTTCCCAGGTGCCCATTATACTCCAGTGGAACAAAGCCTCCAAAAAGTTTGTCCCACATAGTGAAATCCCCAACATGGAAGATGTCTTGGCTGTGAAGAGTTTCAGGATCCAAGATGACCTTTACATCACACTCACGAGATTCATTGGTGACTCCAGAGTTATGAAATGGAATAGCAAACAGTTTGTGGAGATACAGGCTCTTCCATCCCGAGGAGCCATGACGCTGCAGCCTTTCTCCTTCAAGAACAATTACTACCTAGCCTTGGGAAGTGACTATACCTTCTCCCAGATTTACCAGTGGGATGGTGAAAAGAAGATATTCCGATTATTTAAAGAAATCTACGTGCAAGCACCACGGTCTTTCACAGCTGTGTCAACAGATCGAAGAGATTTTTTCTTTGCCTCTAGTTTTAAAGGAAACACTCAAATATTTGAACATATCATCATTGACTTGAGTTTATGAAAAGCTGTTGGAGTGAAATTTATGTAGAATGACATTTATACACAAACAAAACAAAAAGAGACCTTTCCAAAAACAGCGTGCACCTATGGAGTATGATGACATTTTCTGAACTTTTCAAACTTGCATATTAATCAGGGACTGCATTTACTTGTTTACTGCATGCCATGTCCATTTTATTGTTTTTCAAAGACACTTTGCAATCTGCAGTCATTCAAAGAGGAGGGCAGCGCATTAGGATTAATGTTGACATCTAAGAGAATGATCTAAATTTTATCCAGAAAACTACCTTGAGCTGAACATCTCATAAAGAAAGTGAAGAGTGAGCCACACAAAGCATAAATATTATCTTGACTCCTAAACTAATATTTTAGTAATGTAAGTTTTAGTATTAGAGCCAGTTCTTCATGGTTGCTGATGAATTGTAAAAGCAAACAGGAACATTCCAGAATACACTGAGTTCTCTCTTCAAAATCTGTCTTTCTGATTCACAGTAAATCCAAGACATCATTGTAATTCATTTCAGACTGAAGGGAGAGTCAAAATCTATTGCCATTTTTCTTCCATTATTCACCTTTTTTCAGCAACAAATTGTGCATAACAAGTAGCCCAGCCCACAGTAACTGGGTAGCCAGGAAGAGTGTGTCTCCTCAGGTCTGTGAGATCTTAACACGTTAACACAGACAGAAAATACCAGAGGTCTGCATGATGCCATGAACAAATCAACTACAAATCCTACCCACTCTCTGTTTTAATAGGCATTCCAGAAATCCATTCCATTTTGCCCTAATTCATACTTTTCCTGATGATCCCCAATAGATTCTTGGTGTTTAACATGTTATTCTGTTGTGAACTCTCATTCCAGAAGGCAGAGCTGAAGCGTTGCCTGAAACACGTATCTACGTTGATGCACTCCCTGTCATAGCTGCTGTGTACACAATGAAGTGATTTATTGTCTAGCGTTTCCCCCGCCCAGCACAGCTCATAAGCAATAAATTCAGCTTTGGGACATCAAAGTTGTATTTGGGGAATCCTCCTTCTGGCTAAAGTCTAACTGTGACTTCAGTATCACCAAGTCATCTGAAACCAAGCAGCTGGAGCTGTTTCAGACTAGAGCTAGTCCTGCCCCCAAGAAAGATTTCCACTGGGTGAGTCCAGTGGTAAAGCTGCCAGGTTGCCAATCCATTGAAGGTTAAACAGGAGGATGAGGATAGACTGTGCTGCATTGGTGTTTCGGGTGGTTACTGACCAAGGCATTTGGCCATCCTAAATAGGGCAATCTGGGCACACAGAGCCTCTCTTGGGATAACAGCAAGGGACTGTTTTCCTGGAAAGGCTTTTTGCCACCCTTACCCAACAAAACTGTGTATCAGAGCTCTTGTTTGTTCACTTACACAACGTATTTCTTTAAGTTTCCATCCCACTTAGTCTACTAGGTTGTTTTATCATGTCTTGCTGCTGTACTGCTGCCTTGGATAATAGGGAGGCTTTGCATAAAGCAGGAGGAGCAAAGGAAACTGTCCTTTATTCCTTCATACTTAGGTCTATCTCACCATCCTTCTGCTGAGTGGGTTTCACGTTTTTCCCCTGGATGTGTGAAACATGGCCCATGATCACAAACAGAGATGTTCTCATAGGCTTTCTGAAATCCAGGGTGTGAAGCGTGCTGCAGAAGGGGTTATGTACAAGGACTCCCGTGAGGAGTCATAACCTGCCAGTGACCTGGCATATCACAAGCTTTCCCAACTTTTGCCTCTCTGCTATGAAATGAAGTTATTGCTGGCCTGCCAGAGACATAACTCATTCTGATTTTCAGTTATGTGTTAGGGATTTGTTTTCCTACAGAGGTGTTCCACCTGGTTTTGTTTTTAGCTACACTGGCAACCTGGCCCATCCCACCCTCTGAAATATTGAGCGCTGCCCTCCGAATCCCAGTGTGGTGTCAGTCCCAGTGGTTCAGTCAAGACCAGTAGATGCAAACCAACGCTCTGTGATAGCATTTAGCAATACCTCTCCTAGGACTAAGCTAACAAATCTGACAAAACAAAGAGATTCATGTCTGCCAGTGAACTGGCAACTTCTTACCATGTTACCAGTTTACTTTTTAAAGCGGGTATGGCTGGCAAGCAACATTTATTTAGCCTATGTTGTGGGAAAGCATTTTGTATTGCTTTTCTGTCAAGCATGCAAGTTTAGCTAGAGTTAGATATTCTGATGAGGGTGACATTTCTCACTGCACCAGCATTTTCTTTTAGGGTTCAACTGTGAGTACTAGTCACTCAGGAAGGGGCATCAGTCAGAGTGAAAAGCTAGTTTAGAGAAATTGGATCCTTGAAGGGAAGCAATAGGATGCTGGAAAAAAGCTTGTGTATTGAATACCAGGAGATTGGACTGTTTCAAGAGCCAAGGGGATTTTGAGACTTGGCTATCAAGTTGAATTAAATTAAAATGGTCTCTGCAGAGACAGGCTTAATAAAGAGGATAAAGTGATCCACAGGAGTCTAGCTCATTCACATGGGACCAGAAGAAGAGAGTGAGGGAAATGAATTCTGCAGGTAGGCTGCCGCTTCTGCTGAGTAGCTGCATTGGTTGGCCAGAATGCCCAGCTCAGCATCCCTCCCAGCTTCAGGAAGAGCCTGGAGTCAGACACTGGCCTGCCTGTTCTGCTGAGTTCATGGACAGGAGGTCAAAGCAGCTAAGAGGGAGGACAAAAGACACAAGTTGTTTAAGAGAAGGTTATGGTACTTTTCACAGGATTAAACAAAGGCAAGGTCTCAAAAAGAGCCTGGTTCTGCTCTTCCTGCTCCCCAGGAAAAGCTGCAGGATGCAAGCATAAAAGCAGAAATTGCTAAT
Organism: Cnemophilus loriae; assembly: GCA_013397755.1. Lineage (NCBI taxonomy): Eukaryota > Metazoa > Chordata > Aves > Passeriformes > Corvidae > Cnemophilus > Cnemophilus loriae. Next base: position 3,448,514 of record VZTF01006691.1, on the reverse strand, counting down.
CATTGAAAATACTTTCTGCCTTTCCAAATGCAACCATGGGTTTGTCTCCATGGCCTATATTCTGTATTAGAAATTGTTTTGAATAGTAAATAAAATATGCATATCTATAATTCATTGAAATGTTAGACCATCAGGACAGTGAAAAAGGATAACAGAACATGCCACCAATAATTTTTAATGTATTCTAAAACACACAAATCTATGTAAAGAACATTAGTTTATATACGCATTGATTTAATATGCACTAGCTACAGCAGGAGCATTTTAAGGTTGTATATACACTGAGCTTTTTTTAGTAAAGAGGAGCTGATGCAATCTATGCTACTGACATGTATATGTACTCTTTCAATATATAAATATTGAATAAAATGTAGTTAATGTGACTAATAGTGGTGCATCACATGTGTTAAAATTCCACGTTGCGAGGATCCACACTGCCAGAGGAATGGACAGGGTGGGCAAACAGGTCCCTGTCTATTTATGACCGGGTTTGGCTTTTGACAAGGTGGAGAAAGCCATGCTCAGATTAGTTAAATCTTTCCTCTGTGCCTGAGACAGTTCGGACCTCCAAGGTTCCGCTGTTCCCTGATTTTCCCCTTCACTCTTTCCTTACACCCCATCTAGTGTTAGCAAGTAAGTAACGCAGCTATTGCTGCGAGTTTCGTTCATGAGCTCAGTTCTTTCTTACCACAAAGTAAAGACATCTTGATTTTCAAAACAATTAAAAAAAAAATACTTAAGATACTTAAGTGGATTTCTTAATCACTGATGCTGAGTAAATAGGAACCAAGCCCTAAAATTACTTTCAAGACTTTCAGGTCTTTGCTCTGGGGTCTCTTAAGATTTGTTAAATTTTACTGAATTATTGACATTTACTCTGAAGTTGAAAAAAGTAAATCTATCAGCAGTGAATACACTTTATTTAAAGCAATCCTTGAGCTTTGTCCACTGATCCTGCTAGTCACTAACACAGGCAGTAATTATTTTGTTTCCTCTTAGTTCTTCAGAAACAGCGCAACTCTGTAACTAATTATAGGCTTCTGCAATCAAAGACGTGTCTGACATACCTTAATGGGATGCAGTTGCTGGGATCATTGCTTTCCTTTTGGGTATTCCACCTTTTTATGAGTCAGCAGCCCTTGTGGTGTGGTTCACTGAAACTCCATCATAGCTCAAACATCAGTTGTAAATCAGCACTGTTTCCCCACCTACCTTCCCCTGCTTTCTTTGCCCTTGCTAGGTGAACCTTTTTTTTTCCACCCATTACCACATTCTTCAAATCTTCCTTGGAAAGTATCTATTACTGCTTGAAAATCATAGCAAGATACCAAGAGAAAAGCATTCCCAAAGAGCAATGCAGGATGGTCACTCCCCTGCAAATTTCAAGGGGAAGACAGAGCAGGGTGTTTTTGAAAGGTCAAGCTAAAGGCAGATGTGTAAGAACAGCTATAAGAGCCCCACTCATCCCCTCAGTCCCACTCACTCTTGGCCCACAGAGATGAGCTGCTACCACTGCTCCCTCTTGGCAGCACTGCTCATAGCCAGGAATTACTGAGACTCCTTTTTCTCTCCCTATCTCAGCAGCAATGGAGCTGAGCTGCTAACACTGGTTAGGCTTCTTTTTTTACTTCCTAGCAAGCCAGGCACTTGACAATTCTTGCATTCTCCATACAGTCAGCCTCCTTTATGACAAACTGCAGGCTTGATGATCTAATGGACTTCAAAACTGACCTTCAGAATTGACAAAACCAGCTGGCCACATGATGTTAGATCCCCCACAAAATAAGAGACTGATACTGTGAAAGCAGTTCAAATAGCAACCACAAAAACCTAATCTATCCCCCAGTATGGATTCCCCCATAAGCCATTGCCATTCTTGCCCCAGAACTGTGTGATGAGGAGTCCAACACGCCCACCATTAGCAGGGACATCAACTACATCAAGTTGCTCAGAGCCCTGCCCAACCTGACCTTGAATGTTTCCAAGGATGGGGCATCCATCACCTCTCCAGAATGTCTCCTAGACAAGATAATTATCTTTACAAATGTAATTACAGGTAGCTAACTGTAACTCACCTGTTCCAGTGTTACATCACCCTTATCTTAAAAGATTTCTTCCATCTACTCTGAATTTATGCTCTTTTAGTTTAATACCATTACCCCTTGTCCTGTTGCTACAGGCCCTACTAAAAAGTCTGTCCCCATCTTTCTTATAGGCCTCCTTTAAGTGCTGAAAGGACACAATGAGGTCTTCCCGTAGCCTTATTTTCTCCAGGCTGAGCAACACCAACTCTCTCACTGTCTTCATAGGAGAGGTGCTCCAGCTCTCTGATTATTTTTGTGGCCCTCCTTTGGATTTGCTCCAACAGGTCAATGTCCTTCCTGTGCTGGGAACCACATAGCTGGTGGGGGTCTCACCAGAGCAGAGTGGAGGGGGAGAATCACCTCCCTCAGCCTGCTGGCCACATTACTTTTGATGCAGCCCAGGATACAGTTTACTTTCTAGGCTTCAAGAACACACTATTGGCTCATGCCCAGATTTTCAACCTCCAGTGACTCCATGTCCTTCTCTGCAAGGCTGGTCTCAACCCCTTCATCTCCCAGCCAGTATTAATTCTGGGGGCTGCCGTGACCCAGGTGCAGCACCTCGCACTTGGTCTTGAACCTCATGGGATTTCCTTGAGCCTGCATCTTGAGCTTGTCCAGGTCCCTCTGCATAGCATTCCGTCCTTCAGCTGTATCAACAGCAGCACTCAGCTTGGTGTCGTCGGCAAATTTGCTGAGGGCACACTTGATTGCTTTGCCTATGTCATTAATGAAGATATTAAACTGTACTTGTCCCAGTATAGACTTCTGAGGGACACCACTTCTCACTGATCTCCATCCAGACACCGAGCCATAGTCCACTACTCTCTGGATGTGACCACACAGCCAATTCCTCATCCACAAAAGAGTCTACTCATCAAATCCGTCTCACTCCAATTTAGAGAGAAGGATGTAGTGGGGAACCATGTCAAAGGCTTTACAGAAGTCCAGAGAGATGGCATCTGTAGCTCTTCCTTTGTCCATTGACAGTCACTCCATCAGAGAAGGCCACTAGGTTGGTATTGGAAAGATTGGACGAGAAATTTCTATAGGCATCTCCTTATTCCAGTTTTGCCATGTCAGTGAGGTAGCCTAGGTAGAATTTGGTGAAAAGCAAGGAAAGCAGGTGCCAGAAGTTTAACATAAGTAATATTGAAGTAGAGATTAGAAAACTAGAGATGGTGAGGCTGTAGACAAATGTTTAGTTAATTTGAGGGAAACAAATCAGATTTTCTAAGCACAGAGATAAATCAATGTGAGATCAAGGAATCTGAGAGAACAAAAAATATCTTTCTAAATAAAGGAAAGGAATAGGAGTGACAGCATATGAAGTGTGAGTTTACTTAATTGCTGTGTAGAGAAAGTTATAAGTGCCTTTCCAAGGTCACTCAGAGAATGCAATCCACATCACTTTCCTTTCAAGAGTCACCCTAGTTTATGCTTAATTAAACTATGCAAGCTCTGCACACTCTAGAAAATGCCCTTTTTATTACATTGTAGGCAATTTGCATTTCTGAAGGGCATTTGGGCACCATGACATCACCAGAATGAAGAGCTTCTGGTAGCATTCCTCCCATTTTTATTCATTTGTAATTGTTGACTTCTATTCCAAAGTTCATTTCTATTTCCTGCTTGGACATTAGCACTGGATTGTACAAGAATGCTCATTTTCCAACTTCAGTGGATGTTTCAGTTCTTCTGACTCAGCAGCCCCTTGGGGTTGACTCATCCTCCAGTTGCAGGTGTGCTCTGACAGTTAATTCTTCATTTTAGTCCCATGAATGAAAGGCCAAGGGGTCAAGAAAGTACTCATCACCCAGAGCTGGTGGGGTCAATGTGGATGGAGCCTGGGCTGGCACATGGAAGGAGAGAGCTGCATGTGGATTAATCTCTCTCTTCTGTTTCTTTCTGTTTGCTCTTGCCAGTATGGAAAAAACTCTTTTCCAGAGTTTTACGGAAAACAATGGATGGTGTAGGTTTACTTGGGATGCTTCTGAGAGCAAGCTAGAAATAGACAGAAGAAACAGAAGTTAAATCAGCAACCCCAGTTAATGGCATCTGCCTACTATTTGTTTGCAAACTCTGAAGCCCAGGGGTCTCCTTGGATCCCCATCTTCTCCTGGTTCCTGCTGACAGCATTTACTGACTCTGCTTTGTGCCATTAGCATCTGGGGAGAAAATTGCAGGCCTTTCATTTCAGAGGAAGGCTCATTACAATTATCTGTGCCTCTGCCACCTCAGGATCTGATTATGGTTCTGGGGTTGCACCTTGCAATCGTTACAATTAAGACTTAATGAAGTGAGTAACTACAGAGTCCTGCAGTTACTCCCCACAAACTTACTGCAGCTACCTCTATCTGAGGAATATCTACCACCCAATTTTTATGATTTGTAATATTTGGAGCTTGTCCTATAAACCCCCACACAGCTGGGACTGGTCAGCTCTCCTTCTCTGTCACAAAACAGACTGGATGAGCTTGCAGCGTATTGCTGACTGAAGATGGGTGCAGGTAGAATAAAAAAAACCCAACAAACAACAACAGTCACTGCTTTTTGAGATTGAAAATTATAAAGAAATCCTGGATGACAACTGTGTGAGAGGGCTGTGCTCACATCCATGCTGAATTCCAGTCCCACCCCATATGACAGAGCAGGTACAGAGGTGCAGGCATCTGGTGTGCCTGAGCCAGCCCACTCCAGCATTGCAGGAGATAGACGGCTCCCACATGGTTTGTTTCAATGTGCATTAAGGATGTACCTGACCTAAGCCAAGAGAATAAAGTGAAATACAGAACAAACCGACACTTTAATGCCTTTCTGCAACCCTTGGCTTAAAACAGAATGTACATATGTGCAGGCACACTTGCCAATCCTGTGCTGCCTTGCTAGTAACAAATAGTGATTTGTCCCTTTGCTTTTCTCAGACACGAATGGAGACAGATTTGGGGGTAAAATGGAAGGTAATAGAGAGTTTATCTTCTTTCAATTTTCTTTCTTTGCCTCTGTCTTCATAATTGCTGAGAGATTATTATGTCTGAATCATCAGACTTGAAGAACCATATGCCATTTCCCCTTAAATGACAGCTGAGATATTTATCTTCATTGTTCTAGGGTGTCTGGTAGCAACATCTGCAGGTCAGCTGAGGATAATTTGTCTTTTGATATTTTTGATAGACTATCAATGAGGGCCAGCTGGAGCCAATCATGGCCCTTTGGTGTGGTGGGCAGAGGAGAACAAAGAGGTTCTTGTAGCTTGGCGTCAGTTACTTGCTGATGTGCTAACAGCTGTAGGGGCAGGGGGATGAGAATTACCTTTTGAATTTGGGAGTTTATGAAGATGCTGAAAGCTCAAGGCTGGCAAATGGAGCTGTCCATGTCTTTGTCATCTGGCCACAGGTGCTGGGCCTTTTCAGGGAGATCCACTTCAGTGAGCACTGAGAGGGAAGGATCCATTTGCAATATGCGGACTGTAGAGAGAGCTGTGCAAATCAAGAAGAGCTCTCTGTAGTAAGAAATGCTGCACATTTGCTGCAGTCATCAGTAGAGGCATACTAGATTCCTTAGGAAAAAATGCAAGAATGTTCACATTTTCAGATGCCATTCAATTCCTTACTGGTGCTGTCTTTAGTGTGTGCTTTACTGAGACTCCTCTCCAGGTGTTAGTTAGTGAGCTGAATATTAATTGTGTCTTCTACCTTTGTTGTCCATCTTGGTCAGACCCATGATAGGAAGGATCATCAGAGACAAGGCATTGTATAGATTAAATCAATTCCATGTCATCTGCAGCACCAGTGTTCCTAAGTATAGACTTAGCTTAGTGACCTTAGTGAATGTCAGCAGTCAGTTAAGTCACCACTCAGCACTGACACTGGAGCTATTTAGGAAGTAATGAGTTGGCACAGCACACTAACTTCTGGAATAACTGAGAGCTTGCTAAAGTCTGATGCATGCTCCACGTAGTGGTATAATTTAGGGAAGAGGGTGAGTCACTCCTACTGCTCCCAGTTGCAGCCTAAGGCATGAAGTTTGTCTTCACTAAAAACATCTCAGGCTCATCTATGGGTACCCTGCTGTACTTCACCTTCATTTGTCTACACTGACAGCTAGCTCAGGATTTACCCTTTAAACCGAAGAACACCAGCTATCTGTAGGTATCCATGAACACTGACACTGAGGTAAACAGTGTAGAAATTATCATAAAAACTGTGACAAAATGGTCTTTCACAAGCCCTTTGATCTGAGGTAAGTCATGAGTTGCTGACAGTTGTCTCACCACGGATGGACTAAGGAGAATGCTTATCGGGCCCTCTATTATTTGTAGCAGCCTGGGTGGTAAGAAAGCTCAACCCTCCCCAGTCCCAAGGAGAGACAGGGTCTGGATGCCAGTCCTGGTGCTCCCCAGAGCCCATACTCGGAAATTAGAATAGATAAGCAACCCCCTCTTTTTCTTGGAAGCGATGGGTGGTTATTTGACACAGGCAGCATCCAAGGCTGCCCAGGTCTTTGGGGAAAAGACAGTGTGTTATAAGCAGTGGATTTAAATTCTTCCAAGCAACAGAAAACTGGAATGGTAGCTCCTTGGGGAGCAGCTCCTTCCACCTGGGGAGGGCACCAGCATGTGGCAACTGCTCCTCTATTTTTGTAGGAAGCAAATTTCAGTCACAAACACCTGCTTTACACAAACAATTCAGCAAGATAAACTGGGAGGAAGATTGTTCCAGTCGGTGCAAACTCCAAAGGATGGGGTTTGGGCCTTCTCTTCCATTATTTGGTAAAACCTGGCAAGTGTTGTCACCAAGAAACCAAGGCACAGCACAATTACAAACCATTATGTGTGGGAAAGCAGAAAGGATGCCCGAATGGTCACAGAGCCTTTCCACACTCCCTGCTTTTTGCAGCATGATCTTGAGTAGGTACTGAAATGTGCCACCTCGGTGTGCCAGGCAACCCTCCAGTTACAGGCATGACCTCCAGTAGGTATCAATCCTGCATAATTCTGTATTTTTGTTTCATGCTCTCAAATCAAAATACAGCTTCAGTCTGAGGTAGCTTCTAAGCAAAACAAGACTATTTCTTTCACCAAGTTTGTTCTCTACTGTCAACAAATCAAATCTGAATTTGCCCAGTTTAAATATATTTTCAGAAAAATTCACTGTTGGATACATCCTATTACACAAGTGTCTGAAAATCAAAGGAAAAATGATTAGGAAAGGATTCTATCTTCTGGTTTTTTACTGTTTTTTCTCTCTCTGAAATCTTTCACATGCAGATGTTGATGGTTTGTCAAGCACACAAAAAACAGCTCGGTTTCTGCAGATGCAACGAAATAGAATATCTAAAGAAATTGCAAAGAGTAGAAGCAAATGAAAGATCTTTTTCAATAACATGCAAGGTTACGGAAAACAAAGATATTCATGAACCCTCTAAAACTGAATGCAAAGCAGCGAGATTGTATTTACTCTAACAAGAGAGCTTTCTTTTGTCTCTTTGTATTTAACCCCAAATTATTTACGTTGTCTCCCATGGTAGCAAATTCAATCCTTTGGAAACATATTTGCCTTTTGCAAGTAATATCCATCACAATAAAACATATGACATTTGTTGTCAAGACCTGTATGGGTGTTGCAGATGGAAACTAAAGGTAAAAAAAGAGCTGGTTTATTATACCATGAGTTCAGCACACCAAACTACTTAACCTCTTGTCTCTAGTCTTTCACTCTTCGGGTCAGCACACATTTGAAGCGTGGCCAAGATTACATACTCCTTTTGCATGGACTAGAGATTGCCCAGTAGTGACCTCTGTGCCCAGTTAAAGTCTGGACTAAAAAATGACTGCATGTTGCTAGGGATTTCTGCCTCATCCTGCTTGACTGCCTCCTGAGAAAGACCATACAGGTAGGGATTACTAACAGCTTGTTAAATGCCTTTCAAGAAAGCATACGAAAGAACAACTTTAACTGGTGCACACTGTGGCTGGTTTTCTTCCAGGCTGATGGTTAGGTAGGTAAGACAAACACCAAGAGCAACACATTTGATCCGTGTGATTGCAGCACTGCTGGGGACGAAGAGGAATGGGAGACCAGGGAAATTTGCCCACCTGACAGGGGTTCACGGCTGAGGCAAAGTATTGTACCAACACAGCACTTCTGGCCTGTTAGATCCTCAGGTCTCCATGCTGTACATGTTTTTTTTGGGCTGGGCATCGTTGCACTGCACACTGATGCAGGTGTGTCACTGTTCTTCAGTGACCGTAAATTTGGTTTCTTTGGCAGAAACTTCAGAAGTAAAGAAGAGGTCCTCCTTTTTGCTTTCTGACTCTTTGGAATGAAAAGATCATTTCAAAGATCTTTCCTTCCCTAGTTCTCAGTTACTCTGTTGACACCTGAGATTTATGATAAGCAATACAGAGTCATGAGCAGCTCAGGTAGTGGAGGGAGCCCTGTTCTGGAGATGGAGGTGGTTTCTGACCAGGCAGACCACACATTGTGCTAAGCCATCTCTGCTCCTCTCTTGATGCAGCCCAGACCCAGAGATAGGGTGGAGTAACCATGCAGACATGTACCTCTGCTGAGATGGTGCTGCCTGGGGAGGACAGTGAGTTCTCAGATGTTTAACTTCCTAATAAATTGCATAATTATGGTAGGTCAAGAAGTGACTTGGGGCTCTTCAGGTGGGAAACAGACCTGCAAATACCAAAGGACTACTGCTGCAAATTGTGAGGAGGGAAGAGTGGATGGGGAGGGAGAGTGGCCAAAAAGCTGTTGTCTACACGGATGGGAAGGAATCTAAACCAGCTATCAAAGAGGGGGAATGGATGTTTTGCTCTTTATTTGTACATGCTTTCCTGCTGTGTTCTGAGCTTCTGACTGCATTCACTTCTGTAAGGCAAGATATTCCTCTTCATAAACAGCTTCAGGGAATACAGTCAGATGTTTTGGACACCCACAATGGGTGTATTCAGTCTTCTGAGGTTTCAGGATGCAGGTTTAGACCATTCTATTACTCATTTGGTTGCTCTAAGTACCCTGAACCATAACAATCTGACAGCATGGCAATGTAGCCAAATATTCCCAAAACAGCAGTGGAATACACAGCATATGCTGTGAAAACCTTTGCAGAGTTCAGGCACTGCATATTTCCACCTAAGACTTGCATCTTACCCCATTGTGTGGTTGAGGATAATGGAAATTTGAGACAATGTTTTCGGGCAGTTTCTCTTCTAGTACTGCTGTGCAGTTCTGAGAGGGCTTTTCACTCTGAACCCTGCATAATCTATGCCCCCAGAACTGCAAGAAAAATATGCTTAAGAAAACCACAAAACAGTAAACACTGGACTTTTTCCCCTGTGATTTTCCTCACTACTGGTCTAGTTTATGCTTCCAAAGACCACCCATTTTTTTCCTCCTGGCTGTTAAAGCTCCTTTTCTCTCTTATTCCTTCTTCCTACAGCTCTTTCACCCTACAACCAGTGTGGACAGCTAAGATGAAAGAAAAAATGAATGGAAGATAAAAAGATGAAAGACTTCTACCAGGAATCTCTCGCAAAAGGAAATTTGAGGTATCTCTGTGGTATGAGGGTAAGAAGGTGTTTTGAGAGGTCTTCCTGTCTTTGTCTTTATTGTCTGTCACAAGTATTACTTGCAGGGGAGTGAAGCAGAACTAAAACGTTAGTCTGAAATCATTCCTGGGACTACATCCCTCAAGCCTTTATGGGGTGGTGGGATTCAAATAGGGCTGACTTTTCCCAGTCTCTGCCAGTCCCATTTGAATGGGAACCTCTCATCCCATTCCCAACAGCAAGCTGAGCCACATAGCATTTTTTCAGCAAAGTAACCCTCACAGGCACTTCTTGCCCCCTCTGTGTTGATTTGATTAATAGGCTGGACTGAGCAACATCGTCTTCTCAGAGCAACCTGACGTCACTGGGAGGTGCAATGGCAGCTTTCCAAACCCTGCAGCAGCGAGCACCAGGGCATAGGAGCTGACTTACAGAATTGTCCTCATACGCAGTGACAAACGAAGCAGGGACATCAGTCACAAAGAGACCAGGGCTTTGACAGTGACAGCTGATGATCTACAGCAGCTGCATTTGGTTTGCAGTCAGTTCATGCTACACTTCAGATGTTTATGTGTCTTTTTGAGATTTTTTCTCTTTTATCATATCCGTGGAATTATGCACATTGTTCCAGTTGCTGTGTATATTCCAGCCTGAAAAATTGTTCTCTTTCAAATCCCTGGTGGCCTGCTAAAGCCCCAAAACAAGCTGCAAGGATTAATTCCTCCCCAGATAAGATTTTCCTAAACCCTAACAGATAATTTGTTTGAAGTTTAATTTTAGTCTGTTATTACACACACGGGCCTTATCTTCATTCAGAGTCGTTAGCAAAATTAAACAAGCCTCTGCAAACAGGAAAGGGAAGAATAAAAGAGCCCTAGCATGTAAGTGACACTCAGAGTTAAAGGGACTAATGGTAGGCTTATGCAGTGCTGGCAAGTCTGAGCCCTCAAGGAACTTGTGATTTGTCATGTTCTTCATGACCCATGAAGCAGGGGTACATCCTCCCCTCTGGGATCTCATGATGCTCAGGCCGCCTCTGCCATGGTCCATGATAGGGTACCTAAGCCCTGCCCTTCCTTCTAGTTAACAGGATGCCTCACTCCATGGTTTCCCAACTCTTGCCCTTCTCCCTACATTGCAGCAGCTCTGGGTTTGGTCCCTTAGATGCTGAGGAAACTACAGCAGCTGCACTCAGCGGAACAAAGAGAAGAAAAGCAAGGCCACATCACATCTTGTGTAATCCATTGAAATATTCACTGAAGCAGTGGCACCATTGATTGAAATCTGTCCTAACTGGTTTGCACGGTGGATCCATATCCCCACCAGTGGGCTGAACTCTTCCCTTCTATCCGTTGTGACACAGGAGCCAGGGGAGAAGATCGTCTCCCTATTGCATCACTCTGTAAATAGGATTTGGGCCCTCAGTCTCAAGGTATAGGAGGATGTCTGAACATGTCAGCACTGCAGTGTACTCCTGATCAGGGTCACGTTTAAGGGAATATCTAGGCAGCTGCCACATTTGTGCTATTTCACTTGAGTCAACAATGTCTGAACTGGAGCTCAGCTGAGAATGTTGTACTTCATATATAGTCTTGTCATTGCAAAAAGCAAGACTCTTTTCAGGAAGTGCTCTGAGAGTCTCCGTTCTCCTATTGCAGTTGTATAAAAATTTCAGATCTAGAAAAGAGGAAATGGACTACTGTTACTAGTGACTTTAACCAACCTGGAAAAGGAGCAATGCTGCTGCTCTCTGCCTTTAAATCAGTTTCCTTCTTCTTTTGCACTGCTACGACCACCTGGGTCCCTCTGGAGAGTACATGAGTAATTCTGCTGCACTGGAGCTGAAAGGGCTACTTGGAGCTCTTCAACTTGGGCATATGATTAGGCCTCAGGACAGGATGCTGAACACCTGAGTTGCATTTTCTACTCTTCCCCAAGTCCATAGGTCCATGATCAAGTCACTTAGGGCCAGATTGAAAGGAATGTCAGGAGGATGCCAATACGTCTGTTGAGAACCCAGCCAAACAGACTGAGGGCTGCTCTGACCTCTTCCACTGCTCTTAGGTAGAAGCAGGCACCTCAGAAGAGATGAGAAATTGTGGTGGCCATTGTCATATTTCCTAATCATCCAGATATATTATCAGTGTAGTCATCTAATTTATTATTTACCTATGGGTATAAAAAAATAATTATGATTAATAGAATTGTTAATTTTTAAAGAAAAGATTATAATTCAGACTCTCTTTGTAAATCAGTTGAACAAAAATTAAGCAAGACAGTCTAGATTAAGGTTGTACAGTAATCTCCCATCCACACACTTTACCTATATGTAATAATATAAATGCATTTATATATGCATTTATAACTGTTAACCAGCTATTTCAGTGGTTATAGGTCTGCCACAGATGTTTTAAGGACACAGTAAAAGAGAGTGAATATCACTAGTTCCTCATATTTCTCATAAACATGAAAAATCTAGTGTGTTTCTACCACAGAAGTGAAAACTTGTTAATCCTTGTGAAGGCAGCCTTGTGGCATGGGAAATCCTGTATCTGAACACCAACGTGATGCATCAACAAAATCCATTGAATTCAGCCATTATTTTTGTTGATGGAGAATTGACTGTGTAATTTCATTTAGGGCAGCCTGAAAAATGAAGCTTTAATAGCCAGAAAATGTCTTCATTCTCCCTGCCTTGTAATATGGGTAGGCCTGTGTAGAGTTAGATGGAACAGAGAACAATTTTTCTCCTGATTAAGTATTACACAGCAAAAGAACAAGAGGCAACAGACACAAGTTGCTGTAATGGACATTCTTGTTAGATAGAATCACAGAACAGGTCAGGTTGAGAGGGACCCCATTGGGTCATCACTTTCTTCTGTCATCAGACAGAAGGAAATAAATTCATTCATTGTGGGGAAACACTGCACTGTGTTGCCCAAGGAGGTTGTAGGATCTCTGTCCTTGGAGACACTCAGAACTAGACTTCACAAAGCCTTGGTAACCTGACCTAACTTTGGCATTTCCCATGCTTTGAGCAAGGTGTTGGACCAAATGAGTGCCACAGGTCATTTTTATAGTTCTATGATTTTACGATAGACACAAAAGTGCTTTTGATGCATTAGTTGACAAGGTTTTTTATATTACCAAGAGGGAGCAACATGTTTTAGTTCATGTACATGAATACATGCACCATGCTGGAGGTCTAAAGGCAGGACAAAAAATACCATATAGGCTTCAAATACCTACATGCAATTTTACAACTTCAGAGAGCAGCCTCCTGCTCTGGGTCATGAGTGTGGCTGTTCCCTAGAGGTTAGAACACATCTTTGTAGAGTGTCTCACAGACCAAGTTCTATAGGTGAAAGTGAAATTGGAAGTAATTTAACCAGAATTATATTTTCAGGCCTTCTCCTTGCACTAGTTTTTAGTGCTTTTTCCCCCTTTTTTTTTACCCTGGAAAGTGTATACTACCTCCAAACAGACTAGGTAGTATTATGTTCCTCTAAGAGGTCACTAAAATTGGGCCAGTTCTTAAGAGATTATTAGCAGCAGGCCACATTTCCAAATTATTTATTTCCAGAATATTTTCCACAAATAATTTGGAGGGTTTTTTCTTTTCCTTAACAAAATGAGCTATTTTGATAGCAAAACTATTAAAAAATAGTATGTATTCAAGTTTCTGTGAAAGCATTACAGCAAATCTAGCACTGCATGTGTGTTCCTCCTTAGCTTGCACAGTCATGCCAGCCTATTTGCTGTAAACAGTAATAGCATGTTGTAACTTCATACTGGGAAAAGGAAAAAAAAAAAACATTTTCAACAGCAGTCTGAGTAAGATTGTAAGCAACATAACAAGCTGTGGAAAGACTAAAGCGATACTCTCCTGCTGAACAAAGACCTCTAAACACAGATAAGCAAGGTTTGGTACCTGGGTACCAATATGGCTAGTGCAGATAGAGGCTGAATCTGCATTTCTCTGCTATGGAACTATACATACCCTGTGAGATGCAAAGCATGCCTTTCATAGACTGAAAGCCATTCTGATACAAACCAAACATTGTAACTCATTCTCATTAGAAGGAAGTTAGGTAATTTAGATTAGTCTCAGGTAATTTAGGTCTCCAAATCCAAGGTTCAAGTGACCAAGGAAAAGTCTTCTTCTGTTTCAGCATCTTGCTTTCATATGCCTCTAAACACTTGGAAAATGTGAGCTAGTGGAAACTCAGGATTCAGAGACAAGGAGGCAGAAAACCCCTCAATATTGTGACTCCAGTGAGCAGATGGCAGGGCAGCAGGGAAATACCAGATATTTAGATTGCCAATGGTGTTGATATCAAGACTGATTTCTCTTTACTGCAATCACTTTCTATATAAATGATTTGTCTTTTTTTTTTTTTACTTTTCTACTAGTTATTTAGAGTCATAGCTAAACTGTTAGTTTTTATGGGGAATCTGGTCCTTATGGTGATAGCACTGGACAGTCAACTATGTTTTCCTGAAAGCACACTTCAATAAATCTTTATGCCAAGAGAGCTCTAGGATCAATCAAACCTTCACATGCTGTCCAAATAAACCATATTTGCAGACCTTTTGGGCTTGATCCAAAAGAAAAACAGTGATTCAGACACCTCAGATGTTTTGGGAGGTAAGTTCAAAACTCTCACTCTAATGTCGGGTCACCTTTAACAACTTTATTTATGGAACAAAAATTGTCTCTGATCAAGAGCATGGTCCTGAAATCTATAATGGGATCTGATTTGTGTAGTTTGATTTCATCTGGGGTTTTAAGAACGTTGGTTCTTATTTCTCCATGTGCTATTGATTTGTGTTCCCTGACAGAATAAGCACAAGATTCATTTACATAAATAACCCCTGAGGCTTGAAATGCCCCAATACTCTAACAGAACACCTCATTTTTATTTATTTTTTGTGGCAGTGTATTTTCCCCCACTGGTTACTAACTGCTCTCATCCTAACATTATGCCACTGTAAAACTTGGGAGCTGATTTAAATCACTACCTTAAATAGAAAAGACAAATGGTAGCTGTACTGGCAGGCATGAACCCAGCAGGAGATGCAATAGAGGGGTTCACTCCCACATTGCCTCTTGCTGGTGTGGTACTCACGGTCCAGGTCACACACACCAACACAGCCCTGCTGCCCACAAGATGTCTGGGAGAGAACATCTCAGGTGTAGTCTGCATGGGACAGGACAGCTCTTTGCCTCTTATGTAGATAAGCCATAGGGTAAACGCTATCTTGTGGACTGCTCAACTTCATGAAGCTTTTCCATCCTTTTACCATAAATTGCTTTTTCCCATATCTTCTTCTAATATGCTTAGTTATTGTAAAATGCAGAAAAAGTATGATACATGTGGAATGGATCCTTGGGCAGGGTATGTTTAACAGAACTGGCAATACCATTGCTGCTCACTTGGAGCCCAAAAATCATGAATCAGACCCCTGAAAAGTCACAAAATCCTGCCATTTTTCACTTACATGTAGGATCATGTAACACCCCTAATTCTGTGTGTAGTTTGCACAGTATGCAGCTTGCTCTTCCATGCCAGGGCCAGTCCACATGGGCAGGGAGCTGAGCAGCTTGGTCTCCAACATTCTGAGAATCTGCCTCTCCTCAGCTTTCCTGTACTGCTTTCTCCTATTGCTTGGGAGGTGTTTAGTGCCTGCACTCAGACTTGCTTCCTGGCAGGTAATGCCCTAGTGCTTTGACTCTGCCACAGGGACATGCTTTCAGCTCAGCTCGGTGTTGTCCAAGTTGCTTCTGCACCCTTTGTAAGTTGTTAAGGGGCTGGTTCTTTTACCTGTCAGCCTCTGCTTGGCTGCGCTCTAGTCTCTGAAAGGATTAAAACCACCATTACTCTCCCTCTTCCTCTGCATTTTGCCTGTCCTTCATGCCTCGTGCTGCTTGGAGAGGAGGCATTCCCCACTGAGCCATTCTGCAGCTGCACACCAGCACCACTACCCGACCTGCTCCGTGTGCTTGGACTGGCCATGCTTTGCATCACATACCTGAACACACCTCTTGCTGCTGTGAAAACAGGGCAGTCCAGCTCCCACAGCCAGAACATAACACACCATCAATATGTTCATCCTGATGTATGAAGGCAAGAACCACCCCCTGGCTTTTCCCCAAGTCATAGTTTCCTTGGCTTTTTAGCCCTTGAATTTTCCTTTAATTTTCTTTTTTTTTTCTTTTATCTGTTGAGGTGGAGCCAGTACTGTCTTCACATGCTAAACTCTTCCCATTGTGTTCTCAGATGAATGTTCAGTGCACTTGGTTTAGCTCAAGCCTATACCTTTTATATCCCTGGGTGTTTATGGTAGGTATTCATCTCATTTGGTCAATTCTTGTGCTGGAATTAGCTGACATTTTTTGAAGTCCTGCCTCACACACCTGACCCACACTCACAGGGAGCAGAGTGAATTCTCTGTGAGAGCCATGGATTAATCTGCTGGACCCAGATCTTGTGTATTGCTCTTGGGAAGGTGATGGTCCGACAGCACCCTAAAACACCCATGGTTGTCACATACAGCCGGTGCTCACACCCTGGTCTGAGGGTGGGGCTCGGTCTGCTGCCAGCAGTTACTCTCGTGGTCTGACTTTATCCTTGGCTTGTATGACTGGAGGCTCATGTAGGATGTGCTGCAGTGCCTCACAAGTGCTCTGCAATGGCTTCTGATCCAGCTGCACATGTAGCTCATGCCCAAAAGTAACTGTCAGACTTACACCAGAGACAGTGGTCCTCACTGCTCTCATCTGAGAGCGGGATTGGAACCATGGATTGGCCAGTGGCAGATCTGAGGATGCAGGCAAGGAAAGCCTGTGCAGTCTGGAGTTTTATAGTTATGAACTAGTTCCTCAGTCAGACCCTGCTCAAAGGCAGGCAGACACATAAAATAAAGTCAGATAGAAAAAGGCCCCATCTAGAGTCAAAGAGCAGAAAGAAAAAGAAATACAAAGAGGAGGAGAAAAATACAACGCAACAAAAGCAGGGAGATTTAGAGTAGATTCATTGTAAAGAGGGAGAGGATAGGAAAGGGAAGCTGAAATCTAGAAAATTACTCAGTAGACTAATAAAGAGCATGTTCTCAGACTTTAATTGTTCTTTAGTTAAACTCTTATGCTTTTATTTAGAGTTAAGACGAGGAAAGTGGACTTGTCAGCACATAACAAGCTACTTTTTTGGGCTTTTCTCTTTTAGATCTTGCAGATCTAGGGATAATATTTTCTGTATTACTTGTGGGCTATCTCTATAGGACTCAATTCTGATATAACCATGCCACAGAATGCAAAAAACTTTAATAACTCCTGTCTCAAAAAGAAGGATTGAAACCTTGGCTTTTTTAAGGTCAATGAAAAAACTCTATTTCACTTCAGTGAGAATTCAGGATTTCATCTCAGGTATGAAGGTTGTTCAATATTGAGAGTTCTGTGAACTTCAGGTCATCACCAAAGCCAAATCTTGGGATTCAGTTGTTTTTTTCCCTAGAAACTAATGTAAATTGGCAGGAGTTTCTCCCATTCCTCATAAAACAGAGAGGCTGTTCCAGGGCTAGTGAAAAATAAGCTGCCATTCTTCTTACTTTGAAGAAGAATTTCTCTGTGTGGTGTAGCAGAGGTAGGTTTCACAAAGGTGATTAGAAAACAAGCATTTGTTCACAGGATTTTCAATGAGGACGTTATCTCCTCTAATCCGAGAAGTCTCTTTTATCCTGGCTTGGGAGAGCAGCGCTTTACAGATGCATACAAAGACAAAATAGCCATGTGCTCTGAATAACTTACATTCAAATTAGATTGACAACATAATGAAAGCTGAATAATGTTATATTTGGAAGTCATTGATAGAAATCATCCTCAGCTCGTATCTTGAGAGGATAGTAGGATGAGTGGTTATCTATGCCTCTGCTACTCTGCTTCTTCTTTCACAGTCATTTTCTTTCTTCATCTTGCCTGGCACTCTTCAAAAATAGCCTCTTTAAGATATGAAATTTATCTTTATTCTTAAAAAAAAAAATCCTCCTAACTTTCTGGATGGACCCTTATAATGCTCCGATAATGTTTTAGAGTTGGTGTACTCAAATCCTCACTGATTTCCAGGATGGGTCTTAAATCACACATTATATACTCTTATCCACCAATACTCTGCTCTGGATTTTCAGTTCCAGTTAAAGTTAGATCTGTGAAGGAAGATGACATCTTGCTGCTCCCTATCTTTTTAAAATACCAAATCGATTTAAGGGTTTAACTTATTGTTATAGTTTATCCTGAACCTTCTGAATCAGTTCATTGAATTTTAGCTGTAGCTATATAAAATTCTATACAGTGAAATTGTTTGGCCATACTGAGAATATCTATGCCATGATCCATCACTGCCACTAACTGCCAGCAATAAAGAAATCCTCCTTTATTCTCCTTTCATTTAAGTGAATCTCTAAAACTACTATTGAACATCAGGAGAACATCTTACTAGGTTTTAAATTTTTTTTTCTTCTTTTAAGGAGCACTTAATATTTACCTGAAATAGTTAATACTTCATTGTTGAGTGTCTTCAGTAGCTGTCAAAAAGAGACACTGGGAAGACCCAACAAAATACAGACTTGTAAGACTGACTGTAGCAGTGAGCAAGATAATGGAAACATTTATAAGGCAGATTACAATTCATTTAGGAATGTGATTTAGTAAAGGGAAAGCTGCCTGGTTCTGCTAAAAGAAGATCATGTATGACAAATGTATTAGGGTCATTTCGAGGCATTGCTGAATTGATAAAGATGAAATCGTTGACATAATTCATCCAGATTTCAGGAAAGTGTTTGTTACAGACTGTACAGGAGATCGATTTACAAGGTCAGAAAGCTGAGCATAGGGGACAACTCTTGAAATGGAATAAAAATTGGTTGAGGCGCAAGAAACAGACGGTGTCAGTAAAATGAAACAATTCAGGGTGCAGTGAGGTACAGATTTGCCTGAATGTGAATACCGAATACCACACGATTCAGGTCCCAAATCATTTGTTGCGCTAGGAATGTGGACATGGGCAGGTCTTCACTGCTTTGGAATGAAGAGACTAGCAAACCACTCTGGGATGATTGATTGAAAACAACCATGAAAATGCAAATCATAGTGGAGAAACCTATGTAGTAAATGCACTTCTCAAGTCCTCTATGTACAGCAGAAAAATGCCTAAAACTCACAGGTGATTAACCACTTCTACCTGCTTTTTAACACCATCTGTGCACCTTGTTAAATACCAATTGAAACAGATACATTTTCCTGGTATGTCAGAATCTGCCCAACCACTAAAGCTGAAAAAAACGACATTGTGCTGTTAGTGAAATTCTGCACAGTGCAGAATTGGAAGGCTGGAGAGTGCAGAGCGCACTCTCCATCAGCAAAATGTTCAAGCAAGTACCTTAATAACCAGGCTTTGACTTCTTCTTACTCAGTGGATATTTTTCCTCCTTGTTTTAGGAATAGACTGAGAAACAGCCTAGAATTGAGTACAAATATGACTGAGAACAGCAAGCTTATAGGAGGGTCCTAAAAAGTAGCAATGTTCCAATAAAGACTCATTCTCTGTGTACACAGATTGGCTCAAACACGAAATGAGGGGCCACATAACTCAATACACTTTGTTAGATAATCTGTTATTTGTTCTTTTAAAGGAGAAAGGCTACACATCTTATAGTTTTGATGAGAATTAGGTGCCTCATAGCATTTAAAGTTCCACCATGGAACTCGGCTTCTAGCCCTATAGTTGCTTGAACAGTGTGATGCTTTTGGACCACACCTCCAATGATGAAAGCATTAATTAATTTTATTTATTTCACCATTTAAATGTATGTATTTCTAAAAATGAAGACAATTCTACTTAATGAGAATATTGATTTAAACCTTGAAGTCTATGACAGAGAAAACCCTTCATGAAGGAAATATTTTTGGCAAAAACATGTAGAGTTTGACCTATTCAGCTGAGATCTGAGTGTCTGTCTCCTTATTTTTGCATACCACACCAAATTGCTAGTACACACCCACAAAACTACTTCTTGTGCTCTGTTGGCAGGTTTCATGAATCCCACTTTTAAAAGAAAGTAGATGTAAACCAGATGGCTAAAGAAAGTACCATAGATATAAATGCCATACACTAATTAATTAAAATAGATTTTTTCATTCATTTCAGTATGCTTGGCTTAAATTGTGATTCAGAAGCTCTTTCATAATTTTTATTTGTCCCTACAAGCTGCCTCTGGAGAACAAGGCAAGGGCCAGGGAGAGACACTTCAGCCTGTGATTTCTGCCCACTGCTGAATACAAGTCAGAGCCCTCAGCCCTAGTAGCAGTACCCCAACTAGTTTTACGGAGTTCTTCTTGGTACTGACTGTTTGATGCCTTCACCATTTGTCAGAGTGAAAAAGTAAACATACCATCCACATATGACCTCTCACTAGGACCAGGAAATTATATTTCAAATTGATTCAGTGACCAACAAGTATGATGAAAAAAAAACCTTTCTCAGTGAAAGGAAAGCGTTTATTTTTAAAAAGAGCAGTAACAAACCAAGAACAAAAAGGAAAAAGGTATGAAATTCAAAGGTAAATCAAGCAGTAATAAAGAAATTAAATTTATAGATCTACTTTCACTGGAATAATAACTTAATAAGATCATAATCTAATCAGTTAAATGGATAAACCAAGTGAAATTCTGGAGTAACGTTACAATTTTTACATAATATCTGCATCTTCTACAGAGCAGTTAAAGGGGAAGCATATACTTGCAAAATGCTCCTAAGCAACCTGGTAGTACTAGGTATAAGAGCAATTATCTGTCATGGAACAACTAGAATTCACACAGGAAAAAAAGCAGGTGGTATCCCCCATATAAGAAAGAAGCAGGGGCAAAGAAAAGAGACAGTCACTCTAGAACAGCATCTACTCCAATGGCTCTTGTGATAATTAGAAGGTTCTGTTTCTTTCCATTTGATTCAAACCTGGAACATATAACCAGACCTCTTAATTATTTCTGTTAAACATGTTGTACTTTTATAACTAAGTAGTTACGTGAAGACAGAAAGGTTATATCCTTCCTATTACAGTCTTATCTGGGATGAGAAATAAAGCTTCAGCTCTTTGATTCAACTGCTTTTACTAACTGGGCAAGTTTCTAGGGAGATAAGAGAATGCTCACCAAACTTCACTTAAAAAAGGCTGAAACTGAAGTCCCAAAAATCTGTGTAATTTGAACATAAACCAGGCAAACATAGCTCAGTGCCATTGCCATTCTAAAGCATGCAGTCAGGCTTTGATGGGAAATGTCCTCAAGAACCCAGAGAAACTGCACACTAAAGCTGAGAGATTTTGTTTTTTTCTAGACAGACATTTTCAAACGAAAAATTATTTTGCTATGATATTCTCAATAAGTTCTTTTTCAATTCCATTTTTCGCTCTTTGCCAATGGGCTTTCTTTCTTTATTCTCTCTAAATTTACTAGAAAGAACAGGATCAAGCTGGCTGTACTTTATGTATCTCATCTTGTTCTTTGCTTACAGCCTGCTGAGTATTGACTACATATGTAAAGTGACGGTCTTCGTGCTGAAGAGTCTGGTATGGTCACAGCAATAAACATCTCTACAATGCTCTGACAGTTTTCAGTGATTTGACGAACCCCACCAGTTGAAAATGGAACTTACAAGTCTGAAAAATCATTCATATGTCAGATTTGATGGCAGTATTGGGTCACTCTTCAATTTCATAGTAGCAGAAAGTAGCGTGAATTTTCCACCTGGATTTTTGGTAAAATGAACTATTTTTTATATTTTTCTAGTGCATTTGGAGGAACATAAAATGCAGTGCATATTTCCTTAGTATCCATCAGTTGTGCCTGTCTGAGTCACTTGACAAAATATTTTCTCTGATCTTATACTCGATTTTTAGTTACATCAACAGCAAGAAAATTTTAAGGAAAATAATAATAATGCAGGAGGGCAGTGAGAGACTTTCAAGTCTCTCTTGAGAGACTGTCTTGACAGAAAGAATTTGATGCCTCTGGGAAAACAGAATTCATTTACACTAACTCCATTCAACTGTAATGACAAGCCTTAAAACAAGCTCTGAGATGTTGTACTTTTTTCCTTTACTGCTATCTTTTAGTTCCTGCTGAGTTTTCCTTATTCTTATGGTGTGGTAAGAGCCACAAATTCTGCTGGGGAACATAACTTGTTATTAATCCCTATGTAGTTATTTGCTGTTACTAGGACAGACAACAGTGCCAAACTTTTCCAATACAGCCTAGATCAAACCAACTAATTTTACAGATGCTTTTAGAGAACTTAGAGCCTTCTTGTCCAAGTTGGGTTCGATGCCACCAGCATCTTGCAGAGCCTCATCCACAGCCTGGTGCTCCTGGCGGACTTCACTGAAGACCATACTTGGTGTCAGGCTAAGTATGTCCACCAAAGAGAGTGTTTGAATTTAACAGTTCTGTATAATGGGTGTTTGCTAGCAATATCTAGGGGCCGGTCACCTGCTCTAACACCTGTGCCCACCATCCAACCCATTTTTTGAGCATTTCAGCCCTAGGCAAGCTAGGAAGAACCCAAGCAGCTGTTTCCCAATGAAGACTTTGGTATTTGGAGGCCAGAGGTTTCTCTAGACAGAAGTGTGCCTAAGAGTTAGATGCTGCAACATCACAGGGATTTGGAGAATCCAGGCTTTAAAACAAAGTTCTTCAAAGTACTTGTATATGAACTTATGCATAAAATATGACTCCCAGAAAATCTATACAACAGAACACTCTTGACTTAGGATTTTCAGTCACTCAAAAAATCTCAGAGTTAGGACAGTTCTCTTGGTTATATGTGTTCGTTCATTTCCAAAATAATTTTGTTTCCAATGTTGCAGTCTCTCCTCTGCCCCACCATCTTACAACCCTCCCCTCAATTTTTTCCCTGAGCATCTCATCCACTACCTGCACTCCCTGCTCTTAACTGCTGCTTTGCCTTGGTTTTCCTCCCTTCTTCGGCCAGACCTTACCACCAAGTTTCCTCGTAGAGTTGGTTTGTGCAGATCATAGTCTGTTCCTGTCTCTTCCCCAAAATTCTCTTTTTTTCCACTCTCTCTCTAGAAGAGAGAGATACTCTACTCTAAATTCTGGTATTCAGTTGCACCAACTAACAGTCATAAGATAGCTTTAAAAAAGCAAAAAATAAGAAGAATATAAAGACTGCCTCCAATTTTAATGTTGCAGGAAGCATCTAATACACAAAGGAAAGCAATATATTGAAGGTCTGAAACCATTGAAGAGGAAAAGAGAAACACCATCATTTTAGCGATCTTTGTTGTTTGCCTAAGATGTGTCCTTCACGGACTTCACTGGCCACAAAACGATTCAACACAAATTAATAACTGCTAAACTGCTTCTGATCTGCAGATCATATTGTCCTGCTGACAGATCATGCATGTGAAGTAGAAAAGCTGATACAGGATAGTGAAACCAGCAATGAACCTGAGAAAATTGAGAAGGTGCAGCTAGAATACAAATGGACAAAAAGCAGCCTCTAAAAAAGGAAAGGTAAAAGTAAAGGAAAGAAAACAAATATGGGAACAGACAAAAGCTAAAAGTAATGGTAACCCCAGCAAACACAGTATACTTCCTCCAAAATGTGTGCATCAAGTTTTGAGCATGTAGTTATCATCAGATTAGCAAGAACATGAAATCGAATAATGCCAGTATAAATTACCAAGAGTACTAAAACGAACGTTTTATCTTTGATAGGTTATATCCTCATTCAGAGGTATTTAAACCCTGATTAAATGGAACCCTGAAACATCCATGGAGAGTCAGATTGAATCATCCTTCAGGAGACAAGCACTACATGTTTTCATTACATTTCAATTATGTAGCCTGTCCAGATCTTAAGGATTTACACTGGGTTTTTACTCATATATTTCCTTAGAGTTGGACATAGATATAATGATGATGTTAGTGCAGCAGACAATGTTGACAAAAAGAGGCAACAAAATTTGAAGCAATCCCTTTGTTGGCTTACCTATGGTTAGAAACCCAGGCTATTTTCTTTCTTAATTTATGACAAAGATGCTGATTTCTGAAAGCTGTGTTTTAGAAATGTTGATTAAATCTCCTACAAATGAAAACTGTTGTTTAAATCTCTTACATATGTTTACCTGAGTACTTGCATCAATGAGCCACAGTAGCTTAGATCTGATTCTGAATGTGCAATTTGTCCAGGCCAAAAAAAAAGTTTTTTAGAAAGTTTGGAGCTTTCTTAACGAAATGTAGAAAATGCTTAGAGAAGTGGAGGGTAATCTGGTGAAAAGACAGATGAAATCAAGATACTAAGGAAAAGATTGATCACAAAGCAGAATTGCAGAGAAGGAAGATGAAACACTAGAAGCAGATAAGTTTATCTAGTGAATGTATAGAGGAAGAAAGCAGAGAAGATAACATCTAGAGACAAAGCCAACGGGATGGTAGCTGAAGAGGAAGGTTGAGAGATGATTTTTTGTCTCAGGCGTTCAGTGTGTTCTTCTAATACTGGCAAGGCAATGGTGTAAAAGCAGTTACTGCAGCAGGTAGGAAAAGAACCAAGACACTTTGTCAGTTTTGCAATTAAAACGGCAGACTAGTACTCCTGAAACCTGCAATTTGGCTTCCTAGTTATGTTTGAAACTTCAGTTTTCTTGGGCAAGACAATCACTACTCTCTTCAGTTTCCTATTTATAAACTAGGGTGATAGTATTTCTTGTCTGTCATCTTCTTCTTAACTTGGTTGTCTGAGTTACGACAGGACCCGTATCTCAATCTGTTCCTGCCTAGAGGCTGGCAAAGCAGCCTGGTTCCGACTGGGACTGTTACAGAGGGGTTCTGCAGTAACCACAGGTAAGTAAGGCAGACAGGAACAGAAAAGCCAAAGAAACTGACGAAAGTCTTGATATCGGGAACTAAAAGTAATTACCTAAAAATACATATTTGAGTTCTTTTATTTTCTTTCTGATCCTATCAAATGTACTCAAGGCACATTTCAGCTTATTTTTTATTTATTCCCTTGAATCTTACTTTTACTTCAAAAGAAAGGAGTTATTCTCATACAAGAGCTTGGGCTTTCTGAAAAACACCAGCTCTCATCAGTCTTCTGATAAAATCATAAGAGCTGAAAACAGTGAGAGTTCCTTTTGTTTTAATAACCTCTCTTTTATTAATATTTACTTCTCATTTGAATACTTATCATCAATAAAAATGAAAACCTTATGTTTGTGAGGAATGCGAGCACATTTGGGATTAAAATGAGTGACATCCCTCAAAAATGAGGGCTTTTGAAGGGATATCTTTCTTAAAGCAGAGCTCTTTCTGTAAGAGTATTCTGAGTCCAGCATGCCACGCAACCAAGAAAACAAAGGACAGAAATTCTGTAAATGAGAAGCAGAACTGGGAAAAAGATTCTGTTTGGTTCATCTGCACTAGCAGTTGTATAACTTTACATATTAACAACACTAAGACAATGACTGAGTTTCTAATCTAATTACAATTTTTTTGAGCAGTGGTTTAAATTATAGTTCTTGTTAATTTAATTTTCATTATTTGCTATTTGCCTGTGCAAATAAGGTGTTGTTTTCAGAAACAGTTTGCTGAGAAGCCTGCGAGGAGATGCAGGATTGGGATATATGACACACATGACAATGTAAACCACAAAAGAATATGAACAAAGACAAATGTACCCTCTATAGCATTAAAGTTACAGAATGCCTAGAGATGAGGAACAGCTAACATAGGAGAAAATGGTTTAAAATTTGGAGAAAATGTCTAAGTTTGATTTATAATTTGCAGGCAAAATGTATGAACTTCGTAACTATCCAACTAAAGTTCCATACTAAAGCTAGCTGGTCTCTTTCTTTTTAATATGGAGATAACCACAGGCATTTATTAAAATTTATAATCTTCCATTCAAAGGGAGTTCCTGCTGAGTTTAGATATGGCCTATGTTTCTTTCCATATAAGCTATTAATTAAGCACCTGGAACAGAAATGTTGTCAGTGGGAAGGCCAAGGCATCACCTGCTCAAAGGGATGTGAAGCTGTCAAACGGGGCTCTGTAAGCCATTTTAGAGAACAGAAGGACATTGTGCCGAGACGCCAAACCACAAACAAATCTTAACAATGGGTAAATTGTGGTAAGGAACGAGGCATGCATATTTTATCGCGTTGTCTTGTGCTGTTTGTGGTGCTATTTAAAACAAAGAGTACTTGTGGGTTAAACTGCTCAAATCCTCAAATCCAAAATTACGCTTGGACTCTGCCTGGGAAACGTAAGTCCTGGGGACACTCGCGTGTTAGGAACACAATAAAGATCGCACAGATGTGCCTGACGGTAGAGCTGGTCTGTGGGGTGTGCACCCATGGGAGCTGCGGAGGGTGCGGCTGGAGCAGAGGCATCAGGAACGGTGAGGAGTGCTGCGTGGGTGCCGTGCTTGGGTTTTAGTGTTCATGGAGGAGCGTGTGTGCCAACGGGGAAATAAAGAAGCCAGATCAAGTCCTGGGTCATTAGGTTATTTACACCTCCGTGAACTGAGCAACAACGGAGATCTGTGCTCAAAGTGGGCAGTGTTCCACTACCATGTTTTGAGAAAATGGTTGCCTTGTCCTCCCGCTGTGTCTTACATTACATACACAAGTGTATACATAATTTTGTTAAACACAGATACAATACTAAAGTCTCCCTGATGCCGCTCCCCTCATCAACCAGTCCTCACGGAAGTCTGGCTGTCCAGAGCCTGGGATGGCAGCAGTGCCAAGCTGTTATGCAGGAGGCGCACGTAAGGAGAGGAGGACCCTTCTCNCGCACCCGACACTCCCGCACAGCCCTCGGCAGGTGCCGCTCGGGCCCCACCGCTCTGCCCCGCGGCCCGGCCCTCCTGCCCCGGCCCTGCCGTGCAGCAGCGGCGGCCGGTCCCGGCGGGGCTCCAGGGGCAGGGCA